>CM023101.1:507773-662550 GCA_013103745.1 Gardenia jasminoides
TTGATAGATTTTTCTTTACTCCACAAATTTTAAAAACCTTTAAACCCTATATCACCCGCAAGTATATGATCGCTTATTGAGTATAGGGAAATATAGGTGTCGATCCCATGAGAAACTATGGTTTTGCAAACACTAAAATTTAATCACTTGTTTATTATCTAGATAGACAATTATATGAAGGCAAATAAAGTAAAGAAAGCTAGATAAGGGAGAAGGCGGTAAACCCACCTAAGGAAGAGAGGGATAAAGCAATTAAATCCAACCGTAGTGTCATAAGACATCCAATTGGTGGAAGACAAGAAATAAGAAAGCAAGTAAAGAAATTAGAGAATTAGGTTAGAGAGTTTTTAAGATCAAATTGGAGGAGTCCTAGAGCTTGGAATCCCTTGTTATGTTTAGATTAGAAGTTAGTCAAGTTTATTATGTCCTTTCTCCAATGATTCGCTAAGGTATAACTTCCTTTGTATGCCACAACCTCAAGTAATGGTCATGTGTAGTGCAAGTTCTCGCTTAAGATGAACTAGTCACTGAATCGCCACCATTCCTTAATTCTTGAATCTTCCTTGACCTATTTTCATAGAGAAAAGAGAGAAACAAGTTAAATAAGCTCAATGAAGTTATAGTATAAACCAAAACCAACCAACTATATTCACTACTTCGAGAATATAAGTTAGTGCTTAAGAACTTAGATCTTGTTGAAGGCAAGTTTTTCATTATTCATCAACATCAAATCAATTATAGTTGGTAGCTAATCAACCATAAAGCATAAGCACAAGTCTTAAACTAACAAAATCATGGAGGACATAAATCACTTAACTACTTCATAATCACAACTAAAACAAGTTCATCCTAACTCTAGGATTAAAGAGGCTTAGCTAGACATCATATTAAGAACATTTAAGCATGAAGCAAACTTGCACAAAGCCATGAAATTAAGCACAAGAGATAAGTAAGGAAGAAGGAATCTTATTCAATGTCTTGAAGTTGAATCCATAAACTTCTTCACAAGTTGATCTCCCAAATGCAAAGTGCAAGATTCCTCATAACTTTCACTTTTACTCTCTTTAGAAACTACAAACTAAGAACTAGAACTAATCTAATGAACTAGAGCTATTCTCTAGTCTTTTGGAATTCTTATGGAATTCTATGGTATTGAATATATGATATTCTTCTATGATATGATATGGTATACAAGAGGCCCTATTTATAGAAGATTACAACCATATGCATCCAAAATTATGTCATGTGAATACAAGACAAATTTGGCCTTCAAAAGTCAAGGAAAATGGCTTCTTAAATTTCTTTGTCTTCATGCAATTGAATCCTTTGAATTTTCATCCCAAATGAGTTGTAATGTTGAAGCAAATTGTGTTTTGAATTAGTAATGAGTTGTTTCTTCAATCTCACACAATTCTTCACGCAGCCTTCATTGAATTTCTTCTGAAAATTGAGCGGAAGTGAGCTGAAAAACTGAATTTACGGTCGCAACTTGCAGGCCACATTCTCAGGATCCACAGGTGGATCCCAGAGGCTCGCGGATCGCATCGCAGATCAGCTACCCTGCTTCGTGAGAGGGATTCATGAGCTAATCATTTCTTCCATTTGTTGGTTCGCTTTGCCTCAAGGATTCCACTTGAAACTTGCACTTCGAAGCTTGTTGTCGTGAAATTGGGGCTTTAATTGCTCCGACTTTTATCCTTTGATTCATCGTCGATTGAATTGCAATTTTTATTTTCCAATTTTTCTTCCAAGCTTCTTGGCAGTTATCCACATTTTCATCTCGTTTGATCATGAACAAGCAATCCTACAAAAACATGAAGATTTCATCACATTAATCCATAAAAATGCATTTTTCATCATTGAAGCCATTAGATGCAAAATTAACTAGAAACCCTAGTTCATTAGCTACAAAAATACCAAAAACACACAAAAACTACATAATTAATCCTATTAAAAACATGCAAAATATTGACTTATCAATCATCATTGGCCAAAGTATCGCCACTTAAGGTAATATATATAAACTTATATTATCTCTTGTCTTCCTTTCCTTATTTCTTGATGTCTAGATTTTCTTCGTTTTTAGCCTACATTTGTTGAATTTCACCATGAAGGAACCAAGAACAACTTGCCTATTGAAGTTACTAGCATGACTTCAAATAAGAGAAATCGTGAAGCCACTGTCAATGGTTCAAAACAACTTACCACCAGTGGGTCTACCTCGTCAATGCTTAAGCAAGAGTTGGCCAATTTACATGAAATTCGAAAGAAGTCTAGGGTGGTATTGGTGTCGGAATTTCATGGGCAAAAATTGATTCAAACACACTGAAGGAAGTATTTGCAAAGTCTTTGGATGGATCTTCGTGGGCAAATTCTCAACACTCCTATAGAGCAAATTTCTTCATTGAAGGAGTGTGCGGAAGAAGTTATTGGAGAGATCACCAAGGTGGACCTAACATATGGTCTTCCTTTGAAGGAGTTATTGACAGAATTATTTGTGAAAGCTGAAACATATGATTTTTTCATATCAGCATCATAGGACAGGATGAGCAAAGAAACACATGTAGAACTCCTTTCTAAAGCGACCACTCAACTTAAATAAATTAAAGGAGCGGATGAGAAACTGACTTCTAACATCCAATGTCTTGAAGAAAAGCTATAGTCCATCGAAGATAAAAAGATACTTCTTCAAAAGGAACTTGCTGTCTTGCAAGTGCAAAGTGTGGAGATTTGTTCGACCATTGACTAGAAGTAAGAAAGCCTCAAGCAAATCCAGGCCAAAGTGTCCATGATGACAGTCTTCTATTGAAAACCTAATATCCCGAAGATGCTATAAGGAGTTAGAAGACATGAAATCTTTTTCTCTGAGTCATGCAAAGCATCAGACAGATCATGAATTTGACATTTAGTCTTAACTTCCTTTAAGAATTTTAGAGTTAGGACCACATTTTTTTTCATGTAGTGAAACTTTTCTTTTAAACAATAAAACCATTTTTTTTAGGTGATTGTTTTCCTTTTTTTTCTCTTTTTTAAAAAAATAGAAACAAGCTTAAATTTTGAGTTCTTCACCAAAAGAAATTTTTTTTTATGGGGGAAAAAGATTTGGTTTGGAGGGTGTAACTGAACTTAAAGGTTGCCCCCTAAACTGCCTACGTATCCCAAAAAGAGAATCAAATCACACGTAATTCCTGCCGCGCACAGTTTAACCTCATGTGGGCCAAGAGTGTCTATTTGTTTACCACCTTAGACTTGGTGGAGTGTTGCAGCTGTTTAATCACATGCTACACTATTGGTGGTTAACATTCACACTTTTAGTTCATGCGGGTCAGGAATAACATGCAGTTTTGATTCATGCGTCATGGAGCCTTCAAATCAAGCCTAGTACTTCTTCAAGTATTTGCCATTAATGGGGCCAATCCTTAACCCATCTTCAAAGAATCAATTTGTAACAGAAATGAGCGATTTGAATATGCTTCTTGAACAACATATGGACCATCCCACTTGAGGCAAATTTTCTTTGTCCGCCATGAGTAAGGATGATTGGTCATCGAATAGCAAGCACCAAGTCTCCAACTTGAAAAGAGTGAGGGTGGACATGCTTGTTGAAAGCCTTTGAAAGTCGGGTTTGATAGCACTCCACTCCGTTGAACTTCCAATTTCTTTTCATCGAAAGTGCTTCTAACTCCTGATGTATATAACATTGTCCTCCCATTGAATCCTTCTTGAATTGCAATTCTTAAAAAAGGTATTTGACACTGAGTGGGAGGACAACAACACCTGTAGACAAGTGCATATGGAGTCGCTTGTAGGGAGTTCAAAAGTAGTTCTATATGTCCAAAGAGCTTCTATAATTCTGAAAATGCCAGTCTCTTTTTTTGTCAACAATTTTTTTCAACAAGTTACACAAAATTTTGTTGAATGCCTCAAAGAAGTCCATTTGCAAACAGATAGAAGAAGAATTGTAACCGCTTAAAATTAAATTTTTTCGCAAAGATTGTTCATTGCAGCTGCAAAAGGCTTTGCCATTGTCGGTATGATAATATAACGCTGGACCCATATCGATAAATGATGTTAAGGCATATGAAATCCAATTCACATTTTCCTTCTTCACTTCCTTTAGAGGAATTGCTTCAGCCCACTTTGAGAAGTAATCCATTGTAGCCAAGATAAAGATATGTCCACAAGAAGATTTTGAAGTGGCCCAACTATATCCAATCCCCAAGATCGAATGGCTAAGAAGCTACAGCTGGATGCAACGGTGTCAGAGGTTGATACATAAAGTTGCTGAAATTGGCATGGTTGACATCTTCACAAAGTCAATGCTATCTTTTACCATTGTTGGCCAGTAGTATCCCATTCTCTTAATGCGAAATGTAATTTAGGACCGATTGATGACCACATATCCCGAAAGTGAGCTTCCTCCATTGCTTATGTAGTTTCATCTTCTCTCCAAGACATCAGAGAAACACTCCATCAAAGTTTGAAATGCTAGCATTATAGCATGGAATCATTTGGTCTTGATGATGCATGCATTTAATAGCTGAAGCGATGGAGGAATAAAATGTTTTATGTGGTTATTTTATGCCACGACCAAGAAACTTTGCAGAATTCCAAGTCTTAAGTCCATTTATGGACTTTATTTGGAAATTAATATTTCGATGGCATTCAAATCAAATTGGAGGAAAATGTTGAAACCTGCCCTCTTCAACCTTTGGCATTCAAGGACAAGTTTCGAGGGGGCATTTGTAGACAATGGAATTTTAATTAAATTTCTAAATTTCCATTGGACTATAAATTATCTCCATGGCATATTTTTATCCAATCAAATGTTGCCATATGTTATGCACACGTGGAAATTTGGTTATTGGACGACCAATTATATCTCTTCCAAGTGTCAAGTTGAGGTTTTGGCCAATGAAAATATATCGGAGTGTCTCAAAGAATCAAATGGCACCATGTCACATGTTTCATGATCTAAGCAATTTTGGATAAATATCTAAATATTTATTTCTATTAAAGAGATAATATTTAGAGTTATTTAGTCCTTATATATGTCTTATATATTGCAAGGGCTTCGGCCAATAAATCTCTCCATATCATATGTCTCTACCAGAATGGACCAATCAAGAAAATACATGTAGTATTATTTCCTTATAAAATAAAGGGAAAATATCCAGGTGATACAGTCCTTATATGATTACATGTCTTGCAAGACCAAGTAAGGTGGTGCATAAGTCCTCAATTTCTACCATATCCCACAAGTATAAATAGGATCTCTTCACCAAAGTGGACATCACATCACGGATCAAGAGAGATCAAGCATCAAGCATCACGCAAGTCTTCTTTGAAGCTTCAAAGCTACAAAGCTTCTTCAAGTTTTCTTCATATCGAGACTTGAATCTTTCAAGTGGTCTTCAAATCTTCATCATATTAAGATTTGAAGCGCTCTTCGTATAATCAAGTTCTTTCAAATCTTCCATATCAAGATTTGAAGTTAAGTCAACGGTTGATCCAAGATCAAGCCACGCCTTGGATTAGCGTCGAAGAGAAGAATCAAAAGCGAGTCTCTACAAATTTGAGAAAATCTCAGAGATTATACTGCCACACTCTTTTAAATTTATATTTCATATTTGTCGTATATTTTTCTTGTCATTTGCAGACTTGAAATTTTATCGCGTACAAGCTTGTCTTAATTATTTGTTGTTTTCTATTTAGTTATGAATGATCCTGCTAGTATAACTACCAGCCTCAATGCTATTCCTATGTCAATAAGCACAAACTTCAAGCTCAAAAGAAAATCTTTTGATAGTATTTGAGTCATGAATATCGACCTTGGCGTAAGGGTTGATTCTCCTCCACCTCTTACGTATAAAGTACCCTCCATGAAAGAGAGATAAGAAAAGGTGGGAGAAGTCAAATCGCTTGTGTTTGATGATCATGAAAAACACTATCCTAAAAGCATTTAGAGGGACAATGTCTGAAACGACAACTAAGGCTAAGGTATTCCTTTAGGACATTGAAAAAAGATTCTTCCGAATGTACTCCCCAAGCAGGATACTTAATGCATTAGTTATAGCATTGTACAGGTCAATACATAAAGCGCTTAGTATCTATCATTTACGGCTAGGACTACTAGGGTATCTAATCCCATTAACTCCATTAATTTTCATTTCTCAATGTCAATGTTAGCCCAGCAGAGTGCTTTCATCATGGTGTTCTTTCCGATCTCTACGAATTTCATTGCTCTATCGGAAATTCCCTCTACCCCTAATGTACTCCACCTTGGTAGTTTTCCACCACTTGTCTAGGGTTGAGTCCTGGGATTTGATGGCAAACTTAAAAAACCACCTACAGACGCTTTACCCCTAATCATTCCAGAAAATGCTTGCATCATCTGTCTTACTACAACTGCTGGCACAGAATTAGCTAATGCTTATTCTCCAGCTATTGTTATTGCTTCTTCTCTGAGAAAAGAAGTTCACAAACCTGGGTTTTCTTAATTCCACGCTGCATTGTTCAGTCAGCCTTTCTTTCATCTAATTTGTCATGGAACGAAAAGGTTGAAATAAGTATTTTGACATGCCTAATTTTAATGAGATATAATGGTAAAGGTAATATCAAAGAGTACATCATAGAGATGTCTCATCTTACTTCTAAATTAGGTGCACTTAACCTTACAATTTCTGAGGAATTATTAGTACATCTAGTTTTGATATCTTTTCCTATACAGTTTAGCCAATTTAAGATGAGTTATAACTATCAGAAAGAGACTTGATCTTTGAATGAGTTCATCTTACACTGTGTCAAGGAAGAGGAAAGATTGAAACAAGATCAGACAGAGATTGCTCACCTAATTTCTACCACTAATAATAAAGGCAAGGGACGTAAAAGAAAGAGAGATAAGAAAGTTGCAGGTACAGCGCGTCAAAAGAAACAACAAAAGAAATCAACTAAATCGGAAAAGAATGGTTGTTTCTTCTATAGCGCTGAAGGGCACAAGAAAAAGTATTGTACCAATTATCACGTTGAGCATGCTAAGAAATGTATGCTTCCTATTTAGTTTGTTCTGAGGTTAATTTAACTTCAGTACCTCAACACACATGGTAGATGGATTTTGGTGCAACAACTCACATCGGCCAGGTCTATGCGTGATTGTCTCGAGGCTAAAGTCTAATGATAGTGAAAGATATATCTATAAGAGTGATGGAAAACAATTCAAGTTGAGAGCAATTGGAGCTTAGATTATTGTTAAAGACTGGATTTTATTTGAATTTTAATGAAACATTTATTGTACCATCTTTAGATGGAATTTAATTTCTATTTCATTTTGGATAAATTTGATTATACTTATTCATTTGGAAATGAAAACTTAGATTGTTTCAGATTCAAAATTAATTGGTTCCAATTTTTATCATATCGTGATAATCTATATTTAGTTGACAAAATTGTTTCATGTAATGAGTTCTTTCATTTAAGTACTAGACATGTAAAAAGAAAATTAATTAACAATAATTGCCATATTATAGCACAAGAGATTAATCAGATTCCAAAGGAGATTGAAAAACTTATGTCAAATGAAATTCTTTATACCCAAGTTTTTCTCAAATTTGTAAAGATTTTACTTTAGAGGACCTCAAAACTAATTTTTAATATACACACCAAATACCACTACAAAAAAACTCCCTTAATTCCTTCAAAACACACCAAAAATCTCACTCATCAGATCGCCATCACTTTAGACGGCCAAGACTTGGATTGTCTTCTTTCAGCTCCCCTCCTTTCTAGCTCTCAGGTTTATCGGTCGCTAATGACATGGATAAAACATGATTCCTGCATCACAAGACGACCATTTAATGACTGAATCTCCTGTCCCTCAGATTCAAGGGAGGCTCAGTGATGTAGGAGTGGGAGGAAAAAAAGCAAGAACAAGAAGAGGCACGTGATGAGAGAGAGAGAGAGGAAAGGAAGAGAAATGGTCAGCATTACGACCGATCATGTATAAATGGGGAGAAATTTATGTTGGAAAGAAAAAAGAAAAGAAAAGAAAGTGGAAAGGAAAAGAAAAGAAAATAAAAGAAGAAAAGAAAAGGAGAAAAATGAAAAGAGAAAACAAAATTTATCAAAGTTTTACACATCCAACAAATTTTCTTTCTACTACTTTAAAGAGTATGAGTTTTATACCCACTCAAAAAAACCCACCAAACAGTCTAAATTTTGAATCCTAAATTTTACAGATTTTAGTGATTGTGTAAACTGTATAAGGGGGAAATAAACCAATAAAAGGGGAATTGAAGCCAACATGACCTCGAATGTCTTAGAACTTAGACATACAATATTTGTGGGCCATTGCCTACATCTGCTTGAAACAGTCAATAATATTATATAACATTCATAGACGATTTCTTGAAATATAGCTACATATATCTTATTGATGAAAAGTCACAATCCTAGACGTGTTCAAAAATTTTTAGGTTGAAGTTGAGAATCAACTCAACAAAAGAATCAAAAGCTAAATCTAATCATCAGTGGCAAATACTACAAGAGATATGATGCTCAAAATGAACAACGCCGAGTTTTGTTATACCTAGAGAATGCGTGATCGCCCCACAATATGCCGTGTCGGGTTCACCCATTATGAATGGAGTTACTAAAAAATGAAATAGAACGTTTAAAGATATGATAAGGAGTATGATTAGTTATTTTACCTTAGCAGAATCACTCTAGCGAGAAGCATTTAAAATTGCAGCATATATCCTTAATTAGAGTTCTAACTAAGGCAACTACCAAAATCTCACAGGAGCTTTGGATTGGCAAGAAAGCTAATTTGAAACATTTACTATTTGGAGTTGTCCAGCTAAGGCAAGGCCTTATAGGCCAAATGAAAAGAAATTGGATTTAAGAATGGTTAGTTGTTATTTTATTGGATATTCTAAAAGATCCAGGGGTTAAAAATTTTGTGATCCCATAGTTAAATCAAATTTTGAGACAGAAAATGCTTGATTCTTTGAGGATGTCGAGTTTGGAGAAGGAGATATAGTTAGGGATCTTATCTTTGAAGAGAAATATGTTAATGTTCCCACAAGTGTTATTAATTATTTAGGATCCCATTCCTAATTTTGTTAATGGCACAACAAGTCAAGACAATGTTGAAGAATCTCCTGTTCCAGAAGAATAAACTCTACCACCTCAAGAATCAGTGTCATTAAGGAGATCCACAAGAGAAAGAGAAGTGCACTGTCAGATGATTACATTGCTTTTTCTTAAGAACATGAGGATGAAAATGGAGTGATGGAAGATGACCCAATCAACTTCCATCAAGTCATGGAAAGTTCAAATTCTCAAAAGTGGATTGATACCATAAATGAAGAAATGAAATCTATAAAAGACAATGACGATT
The DNA here is from genome assembly GCA_013103745.1 of Gardenia jasminoides. NCBI lineage: Eukaryota > Viridiplantae > Streptophyta > Magnoliopsida > Gentianales > Rubiaceae > Gardenia > Gardenia jasminoides. The sequence goes on from CM023101.1 coordinate 517,171, forward strand.
GGGATCTTATCCCATTGCTGGAAGTAGTAAAACCCATTGGTTGTAAATGAATATCTAAAATCAAGGAGGATTCGAAAGGCAATGTAGAAAGGTACAAACTCATATCGTCGCTAAAGGTTTCACACAAAAGGAAGGGATTAATTATAAAGAGACTTTCTATCTGGTATCTTCGAAGGATTCTTTTAGAATTATAATGGCTCTAGTGATGCGTTTCAATCTTTATTTACACTAAATGGATGTAAAGACGACGTTTCACAATTGTAACATTGATGAGATGATCTATATGGTGCAACCAGAAAACCTTGTATCAAGAAATCCAAAGAATATGGTTTGCAAACTTAAAAAGTCCATGTATGATTTCAAACAAACATCTAGACAATGGTATTTCAAATTTCATCCGGTGATCATGTCATTCGATTTTGATATGAATCTAGTTGATGGTTGCATATACCATAAGTTCTATGGAAAGTTTGTGTTTTTTGGTTTTATATGTCGATGATATTTTGCTTGCCAGTAATGATATATATTTGCTGCATGAAACCAAGAGATTTCTAGTTAAGAATTTTGAGATGAAAGATCTTGGTGATGTATCTTTTGTGCTCGGCATATAGATTTATTGGGATCATTCTCGGGATATTTTTAGACTATCACAGAAGACTTTATTGAAAAGGTTGTCAAGCGATATGGTATGCTAAATTGTAAATCAAGTGATATCGCTGTGACTAAAGGAGACAAGTTTATTCTTAATCAGTGTTCTAAAAATGCGTTTGAGGAAATGGAGATATAGAAGATTCTTTATACATCGAAAGTATGGAGTCTAATGTATATTCAGATATATATGTGTCCAGATATTGCATACATTATTGGGATACCAAGTAGGTATTTAAGCAATCCAGAATTAGATCATTGGAAAGCAGGCAAATGGGTCTTGTGGTACTTACAAAGAATAAAAGACTACATGCTCACGTATCGGATGTCAGATAAACTCGAGATCATTGAGTATACTGAATCTGATTATGCTGGATGCCAAGATAGTAAGAGATCAACAACAGGCTATATCTACTTATTGGCTAAAGGTGTCATATATTTGGAAGAGTGCTAAACAGTCTCTTATAACTTCTTCCATTATGGCTGTAGAGTTCGTCACTTGTTATAAGGTGCCCAACTATGAAATTTGGCTACAAAATTTTGTCATAGGATTGCGTGTAATGGATAGTATTTTGTGACAATAAATCAGCAATTCAATATTTCAATAATAACAGGAGCTTGACAAAGTCAAACTATAGAGACATCAAATTCCTGTCTGTTAAAGAAAGAGTTCAGAGTGGACAGTTATTTATAGAGCATATTGGAACAAACTCCATGATTACAGATTCGCTTACCAAGGGCTTCCATCCAAAGTGTTTCATGAGTACGTTGCTCATATGGCTGTTATGGCATTAGATGATATTCGGTTTTAGTGGGAGTTTATTTATTTACTTGCTCTTGAGATATTTCTATTTTTCAGTTACTTGTGTTTAAGGATATTTTTGTATAAATAGAGTCTCAATTTATTCACACTTTGATTTTGATGTCGTATGATCTCACAGAAATTTAAGGTGGATCAGTTGGAAATAGGCATGTTCACGAAATTTTCATACTACACATCCACATTATGATTGATGTCATTCAAGTATACGATAATTGACAATTGATGGGTTGAGTTATGAAATTGTAACAAAGGCCGCTTTGATCCTATGTTGGTGTAATTGATGGATGGAATTGGTTAGAGATATATTTTGGTTGTAATAGTAAAGTTTGAACTCATACAGTTATTTTGCAAAATATAATTATAATGTTACATATATAGTCCAAGTGGGAGATTGTTGGATTCTTAATCCTGCACTGGACTTATATATGAATAATTATATGTTGCAAACTGTCAAACAAATTTAAATCCAATTAAAGTGATCTATTATAGTTTGAGATTTAATGTATCTAATAAAATATGTGTCTTTAATGTGTAGATACTCAGGGTAATTTCTATTTTAATGATGGTTGAAATAGAAATACCACAAGACAACAGGAAAGTTGTCTATAAATAAGGTTATAGTTCTTGGGTCACGCGTATTCTGTTTGTCTATTCTTAGTACCACAAAACAACTCTTCTTGATACTCCATTATCAAGAGAGATAACAAAGGGAGATTAAAGGACACTCTTAAAGGATCAGTGAATATACGTAGATCTGAAAAACCAACTCTAACAAAAGGGTTCAACTAGCAACTATCTGATATGGATTCAAGTACGCGTTTATTGTTATAATAGTATTCATAAATCTAATAGTAGGATTCAGAATATTCTAATACCGAGTTCAAGAAATACGGCCCGTCTAGTCGATCATCTTCAAGCCTGTCAAACGTAGCAAATGTATGCAAATTTGTTTGCCTCGAGGGAGGGAGAAAACTCCTTTGCAAAAGGTACTCAATGGAGAACCTACCAAGTCTTTGGTTGGTTCCATGGACAAAACCTACCAAGTATTTGGTGTGATTAATACAGAAAATAGTTAGCTCTAATTTGCCCCCAGGAGCCGATGACCCTAGGTGCACTGTGCCTTAAGAATTCTACGAACATTTCTCCATCTTTCACGATCGAGGACAAAACTATATTTAGTTTTTCTTTATTTTCTTTCTATGCATAATCCAAATAAGATTGCTATGAATGATTTTTTCTACTTTGATTTACTAGTTTTTCCATTAAAATCATTTTTATTCTGACAAATATTGCTGCATTTAACACCATTCCTCCTCCAAAAAAATAAAAACTTTTTAAGTCTTTCTCATGCAAATTTTATCTTATAATCAGATTGGGGAAAAATTGAATGGTAAAACTAAAACAAAAAAAAATCTTATTTTGCTTAAATGATTATATTAGAATAATTTTTATGATATGAGAGTGATATTGTTGCAAAATGTATGGTTTGAGAGGAGGTTACCGATATTTTTAAAATTTGAAGGTGTTTCCTCCAAAAAAATAAAAACTTTTTAAGTCTTTCTCATGCAAATTTTATCTTATAATCAGATTGGGGAAAAATTGAATGGTAAAAATAAAACAAAAAAAAATCTTATTTTGCTTAAATGATTATGTTAGAATAATTTTTATGATATGAGAGTGATATTGTGAGGGCCTCCAAATTCAGATTTTATTTTAAAAATGTAAAATATTGTTTATATTGTGTTTATTCATTGAAATATGAGTGAATATATGTTTAAAGTGAATATTTTCCAATTTAGAGAATTTTATATGAATTATTTGCTGGTGTGTGGTTTCGGCCGAGTTAAGTGTTCAATTTTGTTCCGAAGTGTGAATAGTGACTTTGAATTGAAATCAAGCGTATGTAGTGATATTACGGAGATATTATTAAGATTGGACAGTGTTGGAATGAAGTAAAACAGTGTAAATTAGACTGTCGCGCTCGACGCGACATAAAGTGACCAAAAATCACTTTTTCCCTAAATCAAGGAAAAGCCACCTTTTTGTCCCCTTTTTGTCTTGACTTTTTGGTTCCTTTGAGCTTCATTTGCAGCTGCAATTTGAGAGAATAGAGAGAGAGAGAGAGTGCCGAGAGCAACAAGAGGGAGAGAGTGAGTGAGAGAAATTGTTTTGCTTCTTCCTTTCTTCTTCCTTGCTTCCTTGGAGCTTCAAGCCACCATTGAAGGCCATCATTCTCTTCATCCTTGCAGCCACGAGAGAGGGAAGAGAGAGAGGGGCTAGTCCGATTTTTGGGGAAGAAAAAGAGAGGAAAAGAAGAGAAAGAAAGAGAGCTTGAGGTGTGTTGTTCTTGTTCTTGGAAATTTTGTGGGAAATCACCAACAAAACTAGTGGATCAAGGGCAAAGGTGGAAGTTTTTGGAGTTTGCTAGGCTTGGAGGCATTCTTTGGAAGAGGAACTCACAAGATCTTCCTTAATCTTATTGGATCTTGATAGATCCGGAGGTATAAGTTTCAAAACTACTAAATATAGCTTTATTAGTGTTAAATATCATAGATCCATGGTTTACTTTGCTAGAAATGATTATATTTGAAATGATAAAGTTGGGCTCTTGAAATCCCAACCTAGGTAGCGGACTTGAGGTGGATTTTAGGTAGCTGACTTGAGGACCTGATTGTGGATTTGTATGATATTCGTGAAAATAGTCTTGATATGGCTTGCAAGTAGGGTTTTGTTGTTGGAAATTTTGATAGAAAAATGTATGAGATGGCCGAACCTATGCTTGGTAATTTTAATGTTTGATTTTGAAATTTTGTGATTTTTCTTGAAGAGATTTTGCCTAAGAATATATGTGTTATGTTCATCTACGAGAGTATGTTTGAGTAGAGTGAGCTCATGGATTTTTAAATGTTGAAAAGTGAAGCTTTTCATAAACTTTTGGATAAAAGTGATGTTTTGAAGGATTCAAGAGTTTTACAATATTTTGGTGAAATTCTATGAATTTCAAAAAATAAAGACTTGATAAGAACTGTTCTAAATTTGTGTTAAAGTTTTGACTAAGAACAAGTGCTGAGTTATTTGTGAAAAGAATGATTTTGAGGTATGAGTCCTCACTTAAATTCTATAATAAAAAGGATTTGAAAAGTGATGGTTTGGGAGTACATCGGTGGCGTGTTATATTTGAAATAATATAGTGATCTTCAAAAGATTCATTTGAAACGTTGTATCATATGAAATGAATGTTTTTCCTTGGGGGATTTTTGGGAAAAATATTGATTGAAACTAAGAAGTGAAAGTGAAATGTTTTAGTTAATGAGTGAAGGAGTGAATCTCAACTATTGTTTTTAAATTGTTTTAGGGGGTGTTCAAGGAAGTGAATTTGATCCTTATGTGGAAGCCGAACCCTACTATTTCGGTGAGTTTCCATACTTGTTATGTGACTATGTGAAGTAGATGAGATTTGTATATAGTTATGTGATTTGATGTGAAAACCTGGTTTAGCAAACCCTCAAATGAGGTAGTGTGTACTTTATCGCACTTACCTATGTTTGAGAGGAAAACTTTAAGAATGCTTTAATGAGAATTGAGAATATGTGATGTGATGTGATTTACGTGTGTATGAAATTTCAGGATTTCCCGATACCTATTGGCAAGTCATTCGATTCGAGCTGTAGGCTAGGCCTAGGCTGAAGAGAAAGTGACGAGCCATAAGACTACTATGTGATGTGATGTATGCTCTGGGCTTGGTATAAACACTTGTCCATTATAAAGAGTAAAACACAAACTATATGATGTGATGTGATGTGTTTGGAGACAGGCCCGGTGGGGTTTGGTGGAGTAAGGAGTAAGTGGAGTTCTATATGGATCGTACCTGTGAAAGTTGACGGAGTGTCAACTACTGAGATCATGATCAAACTGCAAGGACCTTAGCCCCTGAGGGCTACCGTATCCTACCTTTGTAATGTTAATTGCTTTCTTTAATTGTTTATGTCTATGTTCAAGTGAAGTGAAGTTTCATATGTGTTATGTGTTCTGCATGTTTTTGGGAACTCACGGGCTTTTTAGCTCACCCTTTTCCTATTTGTTTTCCTTAACAGGAAATGAGTACCCAAGTGGAGAAGCCAACCCTTAGATTTAGGGTTTACTTATGTTGAATGTTTTGAGAACTTTGGATTATGGTTATTGAAAACTTTTGTAATATGAGACTTGAATGTATGGATGGAGGATTTATGTACTTTGAGTTTGTAATTTGAAGTTATGGATTTGTAAGGTATTATTCCTTTTATATGGTGTTTGAAATTTTAGTTGGTAAGTTATATGATGGTTGAGTGAATGAGTCCTGGCGAGAGTTAGGCAGGTGGCCATTGATACTCTAGGGTACGCCCTAGAGAGAGGTGGGTCGTCATAGAGATTGTTGCAAAATGTATGGTTTGAGAGGAGGTTACCGATATTTTTAAAATTTGAAGGTGTTAAATAACATTAGCTTAAATCTTAAGAAAGGTTTCTAAAATTATCGAAGAAAAATGTAAGATTTAATAACCAAGTTATAAGTTTTGCTTGAAAGGTAGTTAAATTTGTTAATGATATAGTAAATTTTACTACAAAAATTGATAAGATTTATTAATGAAATGATTCTACTTGAAAAGATAGTGTAAGTTTAATATAAGAAATGGTAAATGTAATCACCAACCCTGCCGTGATGGTTGGGTCTTTGCCAATGTTGTTAAATTCTGATTGGGTAATGATTCAGCTATGCTATTGGGTCAGGGGTCAATTGATCAGATCAATCAGATCGTTCTAAAAAATCCACTGGCATCAGCATGACGTTATAATTATTTTATATTTTTATAAGTTTTTACAAACATGGAAATTAATTATTGCTTATATTTTGATAAAATATACAAAATGTTAAGCTTATTATCAAATATACACCTAAAAATGTTAGTGATTTTAGCCCTTACACTAAGTGGATTGGTTAGTGATTTTAGTCCTTACACTAAGTGAATTGGGTTTTCTTATTCCTTTAAATAAATAAAAGTTTTATAATTTAGATAACTTAAATCATGTTTGGAAAAAATAAGAAGGGAAAGTTCAAGAACCGAGGCAACCAGTCAAATCGGGTGACTGGTTTTGCTAGTTATTTATGGTTTTGACTAGTTTTTGACCAGAGTAGTTTTGTACTACTGACCAACCTAAAAAGAAGGCTGGTTCATGGTTCAACTGGTCTGACCAGTCGATCCAATTTAGGCCTAACAAGACTGGTCTTGCTTGTCTCCATCTTATCCTGACATGTGCTGGTGAGTATGTATTACATTATGGATTTAGAAAGGTGGGTCCACTCTAAATTTTAAACATTATCATCTTCTCCTTGAATTTAGAAAAGTCTTAGTGAAGAAATCTTAGGGTCCGTTTGGATTCCTTGTTTTTGGACCTATTTTGAAAAACTATATTTCACATTCCAAATGCTACAGTAATGCACCAACAAAAAACAATCCCAAAAACACCAACCCAAACAAATATTTCAAAAACAACTTATACATACAAAAAAAAAAAAAATTATCCCTTCTTCTTCCACCCCGACCACCACCTCCTCCCCCCTCTCTCCCTCCCCCGTCTCTACCCTCCCTCTCTCTTTCTCCCCTTCCCCGCAATCCCACCCCCTAACGCTAACAAAATTAAAAATTTATTTCAGGTATTTTTTTGGATACTTTTAAAATTAAAATTTTATTGGGAGCATTTTTGGGATATTTTTAAAATTTAAAATTTATTTGTGGTATTTTTAAAATTTAAAAATTACTTGAGGCAATTTTTTAGGACATTTTTAAAATTAAAAATTTATTTGGAGTATTTTTAGAATTAAAAATTTTTTTGGGATAAATTTTTTAGGGTATTTTTAAAATCAAAAATTTATTTGAGGTATTTTTATAATTAAAATTCTATTTGTGGTACTTCTTAGGGTATTTTTAAAATTAAAAATTTTTGGGGTAATTTTTTTAGACATTTTTAAAATAAAAAATTCATTTGGGGTAATTTTTGGGACATTTTTAAAATTAAAAATTTATGTAGGGTCTTTTTTGGGGCATTTTTAAAATACAAAATTTATTTGGGTTAATTTATTGGGGCATTTTTAAAATTAAAAATTTATTTGGGATATTTTTGGGGCATTTTTAGAATAGAAAATTTATTTGGGGTAATTTTTGGGGTATTTTGTAAATTAAAAATTTATTTGGAGTATTTTTGGGGCATTTTTAAAATTGAAAATCTATTTGGAGTAATTTTTTGGTGTATTTTTAAAAATTAAAAATTTATTTGGGGTCTTTTTTGGGTTATTTTTAAAATTAAAAATTTGTTTTGGGTAATTTTTTTGTTTATTTTTAAAATAAAAAATTTATTTAAACTATTTTTGGGGCATTTTTAAAATTAGAAATTTATTTGGGTTAATTTTTTGGAGTATTTTTAAATTAAAATTTTATTTAGTGTATTTTTTGTTACATTTTTAAAATTAAAAATTTATTTCAGGCATTTTAAAAATAATTTATTTGAGTTATTTTTTTTTAAATTAGCCCACCCCCACCACCGCCCACCACCGACCAAATAAATTTTAATTTTAAAAATACCCCCAAAATTACCTCAAATAAATTTTTAATTTTAAAAATGGCCCAAATAATACCTCAAATAAATTTCAAATTTTAAAATGCACCCAAAATTTATCCCAAAAACCCTCTCAAAAACACCTCAAAGACAGTTACAGTAATTATTTTTTACATCTCAAATGCTACAGTGCTGTTTTTGGAAAACAATCCCAAAAACAAGTAATCCAAACGGAGCCTTAAATTTTTACAAACAACTGACACTTGAATCTACCTTTTATCATGTGTACTAAGAACCCTTATATTATTTCTAAGTTATTAATTTATGTTTGCTTGTGCCCTTAATATCGTCTATATTTAATTAATTTGTTCTAAGGAGGACGAGAAAGAAAGGGTAGAAAGAGATTGATTTATAATATTATCATGCTAGCGCTTTTCAACTCTGTGCGTATCTACATATACTATATATATGTTATGTGTAACGTATACTCAAAACAATATATGAAAGCTCCTCCTCATGATTTGGTGCCTAATATCATAGTTAATTAGTAACATACGAGATAGGTATAATATTAGATACTATATGTTCATATATTATACAAAATTTTTTTCAAAAGTATGATGAAAAGTTTGGCACAAAAATATGTATTTGGCAAAATTATGCATATAATTTTGTACGCGACTGGTACGAACATATTTGAAAGTTACAAAACAAAAAATATGGATAAGTATACTATACACTTCAAAAATTATATTACATTTATACTAATTTGAAACTTATGTTTATGTGTGAGACATTAAATTTATTAAAATTTTATCACTTTCTTACTTAAATATGAATACATCTATCATTTTTGTGATATATATTACTTTTATTTCTAGATAACTAAAAAAATATGCCATTATCCTTAAAAATCGAAGTATAATTCATGAAGTGTAATACGATAGGAGTTTATTTTGTGTTTCATATAGTTAATTGAAAAGTATAAATATTTTTAAAATATATAAAATATGAAAATATTTTTAGATAATATGTACGAATGTGTATTATATGACTATAATACGAGTATTTATTGACTATGCTTGTGCAGCATATAAAATTGCAATGTGTAAGTAGACAAATGGAGAAGCATTTGAAGGCATCTGCATGAAGAAACGCCATTGATGACGTCCGAATTATTAATGTTACGATGGATTTGCCATTCATGATTTCTGAATCTGCGGATCCAAGCCGGCTTCAAATCCTCTGTCTTCTCTGTCCCTTTCACCAAAAACTGCCACATGTCCATGTAATTAAATATCTATTAGATATATATCTTGTATTTTAGATGAAAAATCAAAACAATTATTTATTTTTATCAATCTTTTACTCAAACTCAATTCACTTTTTTTTTTAATTAAATGGCAACTCCAGAAAAAAAAAATCTTTTGTCCTCTTTTTTTTAAATAATCACATCCATATAAATTCTAACTTTTTTTTTCTTAAAGGAAAAAAGAATGGAAACAATTGCAAACAATAAAAAAAGAAGAAGAAAAAGAACAGTTGTTTGAAATAAGATGTCAAATAGGGAATCAATGGATAAAAGGTACAACTAGACAATGTAAGAATGTCTTTTTCTCCTTTTTTTCCTGGAGATATTGTCATTCTCTTTTTTAAAAAAATAGATAAAGATAAATATTTTTCTGTCTCTTACTTTTGACAAAAGAAAAAAATAGAAAAGTATAAATAAATTGGCATTAAGAGTCTTTTGAATTCTTTAAAGGAGAAAAAAAATAAAAATTTGAGTTCTAATAAATGATTAAACAACTGACAAAAATTAGTAATGTTTTAAATCCTTTGAATTTCTAAGAAGAAGAACATTAGAAATAATTGAATGCATTGACACATGGTATGTTGTGGTATAGGGGACAGAAGCGACAGAGGAAAAATGGGGACATAAGATTTGAAGCCATCCAAGACATATAGCAATACTTAAAATCGAAAACGCATTATTGGTTGAAAAGGTTGATCATTGATGACGTATCGCTGCTGACATACGGCCATACTTGCATGAACAGTAGTTGAGCTGAGGGCTGCTGCTGTGCTGGCGATGGCCACGCTGGGCCCTTGGAAGCTACTACCAGTTAAAAATATACCCATGTCATTTTTGTAAAATAGGACCGGTTTAACACCGAAATTCTTTGGTGAGTTTTTATTCTACAAAATTTTTGATAACTCTAGCTACAGTGATTTCAAAAACTTCTCAAACCTTTTAAAATACACACCTAAAATATCCAAAAACATACAAAAATTTTTTTTCCCTTTGTTCCATTTTTTTTCTCTTCCTCTACACCACACACAACCACTTTTGATGCCGGTAATTGGAGTTAGCTGCTGCTTTTTCTTTTCTTTTCTTTTTTCTCCTTTTTTTTTCTCTTCACACTCTCTCCCTCCTTCTTTCCCTCCCTCTTCTCCTTCTCCTCCTCCTCTCTTCTTCCCTTCCTCTCTCCTTCTTCCCCAACCATCCCTCTCCCTCCTCCCGCCTTGTCCCTCTCTCTCTAGAGTCACGCAACTAAGGAGGAAGGAGAAGAGAGGGAAGTCAAAGAAAAGAAAAAGAAAGAAAAAGAAAATAAAAATAAAAAATTCAATTTCTTCTCAAAAACTCTATTTCATAAGTTTTTCTACAATTTCTACAATAAGTAACAAGAAACCTTTATATAAGCACTCAAAAACTCATCATTCAAATGGGCCCACAAATTTCCAAACTTTTCCTACTTGTTATTTTGTAATTTTGCAGCCGCCACAACATTGGACTGATGTTCAGTTGCCATATAGGATATGAAGTCCGTTAACATCATAATTAGTACTTGAGTATTATAATCTCCATATTACTAATTAATTCTTGCTAATAAAAATTATGGATGGATTTGTCGTTCTTACATAGAGATGGTTCTCATACTAAGGGGTCTAGATGCATCACAGTTAACCTCAATTTGAATTTGAACAATAAATTTTACACAAAGAGGGAGGAGAGAGGAGGAGGAAGGAGGAAGGAGGAGGAGGAAAATCGGAAAGGGAGGAGAGAGGAAGGTGGACCGGAGAAAGGACTGCTGTGGCGGTGATGAAGTGGAGGAAGGAGGATAAAAGGGGTTGTGGTGCTAGTGTGAGTTGATTTTTTTTTTTAATTTTAGATTTTAAAAATAGCTCAAAATACAATTGTAGCAGAAATTTTTCATATACAATATTATCATGTGGTATTTAAAAAACACTTTTAAAAATACCTAATTCATATGGATCCATGAATTTGCATTTCTAGTCCCTAATATTTGAAGTCGATCATTATGGTCCCTTAGATTTTAAATAGTTACAACTAGGGTTTTTAAAATGAAATGATATAAAAATTGAATTAGATATACAACAAATATGTTCCTGAATTTCTATAATATCTCATGAAAACACTTTATATTGGAGCAACATGATTGTAGATTAAACAGCATGTAAGTGTTGAATAAGTTATAACTTGATGACAATATACCAATAATAAATAAAATATAAAGTAGTGGAAGAAATGGATAATTCTATTTTTATAATTTAAGTTTATTAGAATTATTAGTACACAAATTGTTACATGTCTTGTACATGTAGATTTCAAATTCTTGTAGATAGCCATGTATTTATAAAAACTAGTGAAGGTAAGTATCATGTGAAGTGATTTTAGGAATTATTAGAAAAACTTTCTTTTACTTTTTGTTATCTTTTTAACCAATTAAAATTCAATGTTCCAATGCTATAATTTGAAAGCGTTTATATTAATATCTATGTATCTTGATAATCATTTATTGGTTTACAAAATTTATACAAAATACCAAATTCATTTCAACCTCAATTAGTAACCTATTAAAATGTAAAAGAAAAATCAACATTCCTTATATTTTAAAAGACTATTTAGTTAAGTTTTTTAGTTATTATTAAACATAATAATAAAACTTGTTAACAATTAATTATTAATAGTAAGAAACAAATAGATGCACATATTATTGGCATAAATAAATGAAACACAAATAAAAAAAGAAGAAAAAGAAGTTATATTGGAATTCTTATTACTTGTTTAATTTGCATCTGAATTCATGCTAAAACTTTTAATATCATTATTTAAAGTTTAGGTAACAATAACAATTCAAAATCAAAATATTGGAGATAGAAATTGCAAAGTCAAAAGTGTCGACTAACGGCAATTTGATGTTAGTTGTTAATAATTGTTCTATATTTATTAGTTGTTCTAAATCTATGTAAAATCAAAAATTTTGGAGATTAGATTTGTTTTGATCAAAATATTGGGAACCAATTTGACATAATAGAGGCCAAACATCGATGATGTATCGCTGCCGGGTGTCGACGGCCCCACTTGGGCTGTGCACAAGTAACTGCTAAAAAGTGTACGATGTCATATTTGTTGCTTGACTTATAACTTAAAATAAAGATTCCCAAAATCTTCCTATTTGTTATTCTTTAATTTACTAATTTTGCAGCCGCCAGCAATAATGGATTGATGGTCGGCTGCCATTCGTGGTATGAAGCCTGTTAACGTTGTAATTAGTGCTCGAGTATTATAATCTCCACACTACTAATTAATCCTTGCTAATAAAATATGGATGGGCTAGTCTTTCTACACTAATAGTATTTATATAAACAGGTTTATACAAACATGACAGTTAATCTCAATTTGAATTTGAACTTCAAATTTTATACTGATTTTAGTTTGAATTTGAAAAAAAAAAAGTTTTACACATATAGTACGTATTTGCTGTTAGTAGAGTATACATTATACATTGTCGTTGCAGCAAGCTTAATTCGTAAATCATTAAACAATGAAAATTTTTCTCCCAAAATAGTAAGGACTAATTTCTCAGGAGCAAAAAAATGCTACTTGTGGTTATGCTTCCGCCCTGGGACAAGGGATTTGGTAAATTTTCCGTTGATTAGAAGTTATAATTGAACAGTTGTGATTCAGAAATTGTTCCAAAAATTTAGGGTTTGAGATAATTTCTTATACCACTCGATTAATTTGCCTTACCCTAGCTATTGCCTATGGACAGCATCTTGGTGTATTCTGGGAGCTGAATCTTTTCGCCAAGTTTTAGTCATATGATTTACGTTCACGTAAATTATGTAACTTTCTCATGGTAACAGGAATAATAAGAATCTCAATCAAGCTTGAAAATGCAGAATTTACCATTAAGATGATCAAACTCCAAGATCAAGGCATAAATTACTTAACAAAAGACCGAAGTTAATTAGCAAGATATTAGGCATGCAAAGACGCGTGCAATGACGCAAAAAAACAGGGTAAGGTCAAAGTAGCAAGCACAAAAAGTAGTGCAGGGAGGGGACCCTGAGAAAGAGTGGTGAAGGCTTTACTGAATACAAAACTAAGAAATCCAGCATCATGGAAGCAGGTGAAACTAAACAATTCTGGCAATGCAACAGTAAAGAAAGAGTACACAAATGCCGCTGTATATATATATATATATATTTGTAGAAGTGACTAGCTATTGAGCTAAAGCAACGCAGTGTCTATCCATATTATAGATACGAGAAGCAAACCATCATCATCCACATTAATAGTTCTTGCATTAAAGATCCAGTCACATAGATACAGTAATGTTGAACATTGAGATTTCGCCATCGCTTCTCTTTTGCCTTCTTCCTTTGTTCCTGTTGTTCCTCATCAGCTTCAAAATTACTTTCAGAAACAGCAAGTCCAGCAGCTCTGACCTCCCCACATCATATCCAGTAATCGGCTCATACCTTTCGATACTGGCAAACAAGGACCGCCTGATTCAGTGGACGTCAGACATTGTGAGAAGCTCCCCCAACCTGACGTTCACCCTTCACCGCCCTCTGGGCTATCGACAGGTCTACACTGCCAACCCCGCCACCGTCCAACACATCCTCAAATCCCATTTTTCCGTTTATGAGAAAGGAGACGTCTTCCGCGCAGCTCTCTCCGACTTCCTAGGTGATGGCATCTTCAATGCCGATGGTGATAACTGGAAGTTCCAAAGACAGATGTCTAGTCACGAATTCAACACCAAGTCCCTCCGTAAATATGTCGAAACCGTGGTAGACACCGAGCTCTCTCAACGCCTCATTCCCATCCTCGCGGCGGCAGCTGCTAATAAAACTGTTCTGGACTTTCAAGACATACTCCAGAGATTTGCATTTGATAACATCTGCAAAATAGCTTTCGGGTATGATCCTCAGTGCTTGTTGCCATCTCTCCCGGAGTCCAAATTTGCGGCTGCTTTTGAAACCGCAACTCGGATCAGCAGTGACAGATTCAGCTCGCCATTTCCTTTAATTTGGAAGATCAAACGGGCACTGAATATTGGAGCAGAGAAGAAACTCAGGTCAGCTGTCCATCAAGTTCGGGAATTCGCCCAGGAAATAGTCAAAGAAAAGAAGCAGGAACTCGCAGAGAAATCAGAATTAGAATCAGGCGATCTGTTGTCACGATTCTTGAGCTCTGGTCACTCGGATGAAACATTCGTGACCGATATCGTGATAAGCTTTATCTTAGCCGGTCGGGACACAACGTCGGCCGCACTGACATGGTTCTTCTGGTTGGTCTACAGCCATCCAGAGGTGGAAAAGGGAATTGTGACAGAGATCAGAGAGAAGTCTGAATCTCCTATGTATGATGAAGTGAAAGACATGAGTTACACTCATGCTTCACTTTGCGAAACTATGAGACTGTATCCACCAGTTCCTTCGGATACCAAGGAAGCCGCAAAAGATGACGTTTTGCCAGATGGCACGGTGGTGAGGAAGGGCACCAGGGTTAGCTACCATCCTTACGCAATGGGGAGAGTGGAGGCCGAGTGGGGGTCGGACTGGGAATCCTTCCGCCCTGAGAGGTGGTTGGAGAGGGATGCACAGTCACCTGGAAAATGGAAATTCTTGGCTAAGGATTCATATCACTATCCTGTATTTCAGGCTGGACCCAGGATTTGTCTGGGGAAGGAATTTGCTTTCTTGCAGATGCAGAAGGTGGTTGCTGGAGTGTTGCGCCAGTTTAGGGTGGTGCCAGCAGCAATGCAGGAAGGTGGAGCCGAGCCGGTGTTCATCTCGTACCTGACCACCAAGATGAAGGGCGGTTTCCCTGTGAGGATTCTGGAGAGGGTTGACTAATGAATACAAAAGTTGGATCGCCCTAGCTAGCTAGCTTTGCTACTACTCGATCGTTGAATTAAGTAGCAAGCACCAGCAGCAGCAGCAGCAGCAGCAAGTGTGACTCTTTGTCTGTTGAATAAAATTGTTGGATGCTGTCTTGTGGAACTCTACATATATATATATATATACACACACACACACACACACACATATATTCTGTGTTTGGATGATGCATTTTCATGGTTTTGATGTCACTAAGTTCAGTAAGAGTTCTTGTCATCAGGCAATCTGGAGTCCTTTCATTTTTGTTTCTTTGGAAATTAATTTGGGGTAATCTGGAGTCCTTTCATTTTTGTTTCTTCGGAAATTAATTTGGGGTCCACACTCCACTGAGTAATGAAAACTTTTAGTATTGTTGTTTTCCTGATTCACAAGAGACTAGTCACTAGTCTTTTTTTTTTTTTTTATTAATCGGAAACTGTCTAAGTTACTTCTACCCTACGAGGGACGGGGAGTCTAAAGAGGCTTGTATAGGGGTTGGAGACCAGGTAAGTGCACTACTACACTCTCTAGATTTTTTAAGGACAAGAAGCACCTTACTTCTTGTTGATGCAGTAGGCAGGATTTAAACCCCCGACCTAGTGCACGAGAGAGTCTTAGGAGAGCTCCCCTGGCCATTGGATCACTGGCCCTAAGACACAGTCACTAGTCACCGTGTGCATCTTGTGTCTTAGAGGGAAACACACACACACACACACAAAGAAGGAAGATTTTGCTGGGTTTCGGAACATCTTGAGCCTTGGATGAAGAAGACAATATGGGCCGAGTTTTAGGGATGGGTGGACAAGTATTCTACTACTGCAATATTTCATCAAGGTGATTACCGCAAAGCTGTTCTGGAAATCAATATGAATTGTACGTATTGTAGTAGTGCTGGATCAAGAAGGATAATTGTAAAGCATAAAAAACCACACGGAAATGGGTACTAAGTCACCAAAAGAATTTGCTTGGGTTTGACATCCAATCTTTAGGTTTTAAGCTCACCGGTCAGTTAAGATGGGTCATGTATATCTGTGGATTCCATCCAACCGTCAAGCTCGGTGACAAACTAGGGCGTGTTTGGATTGCCATTTTTCTCTAAAAATAATTTTATTTTTTCTGTAAATATATTTTTTAATAAATTACATTTTTATTTTATATATATCAAATTGTTATAGTACATTTTTTTTCATAAAAATGACAGAAAATAGCAATCCAAATGGGCTCATTAATACTGTTAAACTGTTAATTGTGAAGTGCCGGTTCCAATTTCAAGTTCCCTCTTTCTTTTCTTCTTCATCCTAACATTTTAGAATCTCTCTTAAATAAAAGACCAAATATTCAAATATAACTTTGTAAAGCTCACATGCAACCCTTGATGATTTTGGTAGTGCCAATTATGATTTTCTAGGCAAATTATGATTTTCTGAGGCCAGTAACAATGGAAACAGAAGAAACGAAATTCCAAGGCCAGAACACAAGTCAAAAATCAGTACTGGTGTGAATAAGAAGACATGGAAGATTTTTAAAAGATTATTCTATTGATGCTACTTTCCTCTGCAATAACTGTACGTAGAGCAACAATCCTTTTATAGACAAAACATAATAAAATCTAAACAAACTCTGCTTCTAAAGACAACTCAACTACCAATTCCTATAACCATATAGATTAGGAAATATAACTAATCGACACAATTACCAAATCAAATCAAATTTTAAGATTAACTCATATACCAATTTAATTAGCTTGGTTTAAATATGTCAACAGTTTGATCAATGACGCATTAAGTACTATACTAATCAGTAATCACTGGCTGTAAGCAGGAATGGATGACCATTTGTGCTTTTCCATTATCTCCATTATCCTTCATAAAGTTGCCTCATCAATGACCAGAGAAAATAGTCTGCATTTCCTTTTTTTTTTCCTTCTATTTCTTTCCTCCCTTTTCTTTTTTCCTTTTTTTTTTTTAAATTTTCCAACAAAGGAGAGGTGGGACTTAAGGATTGGTATGCCTTATTGATTAGTCACAAATTGTAATGTTTTTCACGTGTATCCAAATAATTATTCAATTTCTAAATTAGAGATGCTTTATATATAAATGATTTTTTTTTTTGGGAATGACAGCAGCTGTCATTCCTTTCGGAATTACTTTGATTAAGGGCTTCCCATAGTGTAACCAACTTCAGATTATTTAATAAAGTGCGTTTTTGGGGAAAGAAAAAGTTTTCTGTTCAAAGAAGGAAAAGTGCTATTAAAATTGAGCTGTTCTCCATCCCCCTTGACTATACTAGGCAATTTGTTTCTTTTCGTCTTGTCACTGAAAACTATTGGGTTCCTTACCAAAAAAAAAACAGAGAAAAAAAAAAGAAAAAAAAGAAAAAAGAAAATGAAAGAAAATTATTGGGTTAATTACATCTACCTCCCCTGAGGTTGAACTAAACTACCAATCAATCCTTGAGGTTTGGCTTAATTACATATACCCCCTTGTGAGTAACATCGTTAACATCCCTCTGTTAAAGGTGGTAAAATGATAAAATTATGCTTTATAAAATGGTATTAGATAAAAATAAAAAAAATCCAATAGAAAAGAATATTAAAAAAGGAAAAATGACAGGTATATATTACTACTAATAAAAAGAACAGTTAATTGCAAATATCCCCTTAAAGAATACCCCATTTATCACTTTATACCCCCTAATCTTTAATTTTTATTACTTAACCCTCTATAAGACAAATTTATTTTTTTATTATTTTAACTTCTCATTTATCTTTTTTCCACTCTCCTTTTGTCTCTTTTTTTCTTTCTTCCTTACACTCTCTTCCATTCTTTCCAACCAAAAACTTTATTTCAACAAAAATTTTATCTTGAATTTATAATTGCACTTTTAGATGAAGTTTTAAAAGGCATCAAAAGCTAATTTCTAATGATTTTATTTGTCACAAATTGTAAATTAATGATTATTAATCAGGTCTCAAATTCATTTTGTGATATTTTCTTGAGAATAAAATAAGAAACTGAAATGTAAAGGTAAAAAAGCAAAAGAATTGAAAGGTTAAAAAAATGGTATTTTAGGGAAGTGGTTTGAATATTTTTGTAATCATTTGAGGAAAAGATAGATATTTGCAATTCCATTTTTTTAGGTTCAATCACTAAGGTGAAGCTTCTTATAGGGAAAAGGAAGAATTAAACAAAGAAAAAGGAGAAGAAGAAAATAAAGAAGGAAAAGAAAGAGGAAGAAAAAAATACAAGAGAGAGAAAAAATAAGAGTTTAAAATAATAGAGGGGTAATTTTGTCCAATACAGGATAAAGTGAGATAAAAAAAAAAGGTTAGAGTGTAAAGTGAAAAATGAGATATATTTTAAGGGGATTAATTATGATTAACCCTAAAAAGAAAAGAATCATATTCTGAAAACCAAAAACGCAACATGCCTGCCACTTCCTTCCCTGCCATAGTTCTTCCTACCACTCTGCCACCACTAGGTCTCTAACCTCTCGTTCTTCCATCTCTACTGGATTCTATCTTGAACATTCCTCGCTAGACACCATATATACTCATCTTCTCCGTTAAAAACTCAGGGAATTTCACCATTTTAGTCCCTGACCATTTTCACTAAAATTGATTTCATTCCTGATGAATTTTTTAATCAATTTAGTCCTCAAACAAGTTTTGTACTTTCAATGTATGACTTTTGATCGAATTTTGCTCAATTTGCACGGACCTATAGGGACATAATTGTCATTTAATTCTAATCTTCTGCAATTAATTGATGAAATACATTAGAAAAATCATTAAAATTGTTTAACATCTAAAATAAAGGGGTGAGCACTATATTGAACGTTAAGTAATTTTAGACGTTAAGCAATTTTAATGATCTATATAATCTATTTCATCTGTTAATCATATAATGTTAGACCAGTGTGACCATTATGGCCCTATAGGTCCACGCGAATTGAGTAAAATTTGATGAATAGTCTTACATTGGAAGTAAAAAACTTGTTCAATGACTAAATTGGTTAAAATAATTAATCAAAGATGAAATCACTTTTAGTGAAAATGTTTAGAGACCAAAATGATGAATTTTCCAAAAACTCACTGCAAAAAAAAAGGACATTTGCTAAAATATTCAAATTTGGTGACTGAAGTTATTTCTCGGAATTGATGGAATTTGGATTCAAAGGTGGATCTCATGCTAGTAGCCTGCGTTTGAGCAAAAATCTTTCCTTTTCACAATTTGAGAAGTTGGCCTTGATATGGGTCTCTGGTTGTGATCTTAAGTTTTGCATGTTTCTTTATATTTGTTCTAAACTTTTGCTGATTGTGAGGACCATTTCGATTTAAATTTCATAACATTTGGTCGCTTTTTGAGTGGGCTGCGAAGAGTAGTAGCCCATGGTTTTCATTGCGATGGATCTTCATACATGGTTTTCGGCCAATTTCAGGGCTAAGAATTGCATGGTATAACAAGAATGAGGTTAGAGTAAAACTTTCCTACATTGACAGTAAGTGTATACATTATCATTCTTGAATTCATGACACGTGTAAAAATTGGATTTCAAATTCAAATTTTGCATAGTTGTTATTCATCCAAGGGTGATAGTGTAGGAAAGATTAATTCATGAGTTTAAAGGTATAATTTTTGTCCATTTTGGTAGGTAACTGTAGCGGTGGATGGCAGTGGCTACCTACCGCAAGCCCTAGCCGCCCTATTTATAACTTGGCAGCTGGCTTGTAATTACTTTGAAAATAAGATGAAGAAGGCAATACAAATAAAATAAGAAAATAAAAAAAAGATAATATAGACTATGATCTTTGAGGGGTAATTGGGACTTACTATATAGCCTTTTTTGGCTGACATCATCAAAATAAATAGTCAAACATCTACAGACTAACGGTAAGACCGTAAGAGGGTATTTGTTATGGATTTATGAGTATTAAGGTTGGTTTTGTAATTTGGCCAAACCTCAAGAATTAATTGGTAGTTTGGCTCAACCTCAAGGGAGGTAGATGTAGTTAGCCCAAAACTATTTCTGCACTAGTTATTCATTTAATTCAGAGGATATTATGAAAATAATTACTCTCTCCATCCCATAAATATTGTCATGTTTCTTACTTTTTCTTGTTCAAAATTGACTGTCATGTTAGAGAAGTCAATCCACTATTTTCAATGAAATCTTATCTTTATTGTTTATGTGGCCACCACTTATTTCCCATAAACTATCAATATTAAATAAAAGATGGCCTGCCATTAAAGATATAAAAGGAAAGTAAAATTTCTTTTTCCCACTAATATCACTATACATAAATTGCAAGTCCTCCCAGAAATGACACATTTTTGATATGTAGGGAGTACTTTTTTCCCCTTGTCGTCGAACAAATTGAGTTCGATTACAGATACTAGCTCCAATTTAATTCCTTACACTGCATGTGTAACCTCTTAGTAAAAAAGATGATTAAAAATAGTGGAAAATTTGCTAGAAATTCATAAGTAGAATATCCTAAAATTTTCTTAACCCAAAATAATTGAATTCGATCTTGAATGTATTAAAATGAAAGGTATCACATGCTCCTAGGTTTAGAATTTGAACCATGTGTTTGGTATTTGACAGTGAAAAGGTGTGGGGAGAGGTGAGAAGGTAAAAATGAAAAAAAAAAAAAAGGAAACATGTCAAATAATCAATCACATTATATTCCAATTGGTTACTTGCTGGCTGAAGTCCCAGGAAAAATTTAATAATTGGGAATTATCATATAATCCTTTTAAAGTTTTAGAATATATATTTCATCCCCCTATGGCTTCATGTAAACTGGAAATTTAATAGAAAATAGCCTATGTAATGTCGTTAGTTGAAATACCGGTAATGCTCTTACTTAAATGCTAAATCAAATGACGACTTAACCACCTTGTACAAAACCATAGGGGAATTGTATGTATAAATGTAAATATCACAAGAGGGTAAAGTTGTTATTCATGCAAACTATAGGGAGTTAAGTGGTTAATGTGATTTCATCACATGCACTTTTAGAGTGCGTGTGTCTAATCGTCATATAATTGACTATGCATTTTGTCTATTTTTCACTTGACATAAAACTATAAGGGAGTTATATGGCTATTTTGAAATGTAGGGGATCATCTGACATTATATAAAATTGCAGAGGGATTATATGTAATCTACCCTTAGTAATTTGACTTGGAACGGATGGCAGAAAGGAATATTTGGCCTTTTCTGCTAAGTTGCCCAGAGATTCTTTGGTTAGCTCAGATCATCTCACTGACTTTCTATTTGTCATTGTTTTGTTGAAAATTGTCTTTTCATGAGTTCAATAGGATCCGTCCCCACAAAATAGTTCATTACGAGTCTGCGGTAATTCAATTTATAATTCTGGACATAATAACTATTAATACTATGAAACATCAAAATTGAATTAACCATAGCTAACAGGTTAGGACTTTTCTTTTTTCTCCCTCTCATCTTAAGATACACAGGTAAATGGCAAAACAACTTGTAACTTAGTTTGAATTTCTGTCACTTCCAAACCATTTTTTCTGCACTTAAACACCTCCTCTCATAGGAAGATGAACACGTATGCCTTGAACATATTCATTTTTCAGTTTTTTTATTTCTTTCCTATTTTTTTTTTTGTCTTGTTATTTCATGCACCACTTTTGCCTCAATTGTGCACGCCCCAAGGATAAGCAATATAGAGAAGGCGAGCGTTTGGGGGTGTGGAATACTAATACGAGGATAGTTTCTTCTTCATACCAGAAAATGCAAACATCTGAGCAAGTCAAATAGATTTTTGTGAGTTAATAAAAATATTTACTTACAAGCAAGTCAATAATAATAATGAAGCATGTGATTGGAAATGGAGTGAACACGAGCTTTTGGTATGACTATTGGCATCCACTTGGACCTTTGCATCAATATTTTACCGAGAATTTGTTGCATAGCTATAATTTGTTGCATAGCTCTGGTTGCAGACCAAGTGATTCAGTTTCTAATATTATAACGGGAGGAGGATGGAGATGGCCAGTAGGAAGGAGAGTTACTGCAGAGGTTAGAAGGAAGAGAAATGCTGCTCCTGAAGCCTTAGTACCCATGATTGACTTGGAAGATGAATTGATATGGACTGGGGATTCCATTGGAAGATTTACTACCAGGTCAGTTATGAAATTGATAAGAAGACGGGGAGACAGAGAATTGGGCAAAGCTGGTATGGGGGAAAGGACATGTGCCTCGTTATGCTTTTATACTATGGTAATTATGCAAACAAAGGCTGGCAACTGTGGACAGATTGAAGAGATGGGGGTTAAGAGTACAAGCTGATAAATGTGTGTTCTGTAAAATTGAGGAAGAAAGCATGCAGCACTTGTTTTTTGATTGTGGTTTTACAAGGTCAGTTCGGAACTAAGTGCAGAGGATGTGTTTGATTTATAGAGGGAATTATACTTGGGAGGAGGAGATAGCATGGATGGCAACACACTGGACATCTAAATCCTTTGCTTACTAGCTACATAGGCTATACTTAGCTACTACAATTTCTCATGTATGGAGGCTGAGACAAAATTGTATTTGAGAATGGAAATATTACCGCAAATGGACTAAGAAAGGATATTGTGGAAGCTGTGCGGTTTGTAACCAGCTCATGGAGGGGATTTCCTAGAATACAAGAAAATTAGGCATTAGTGATAGAATGGGGATTAGATTGGACTTATCTTTTATAGTGAAGTAGGATTGTAAAAAGATAAAAAGTCAAAAATAATGTCCGTAGACACTAACCAAATAATTAGGCCAACCATGGCTTTGACAGGAGGAGAAGGATTTTCATGAAAATGTTGATGAATGGAAAAAAAGAAAAAAAAAAAGAAGGGAAACATCTGCTGCAGATAGACGGAAAAACTAAGATCAAAGTCAGCTCTATTCTCGTAGACATAACAAACAAGAAATTTATCGCAATTGAGATTTATTTCTACTTCTTCTTATGACCAAAAGACAAAATTCATTGCACTAAGATATCAAACTATGATCTTATCAGATGATATACCCCAGAATATTTCTCAGGGTCATATAATCTTATTCCTATCATAGCCCTTTGTGGTTCTGTGACGATCCGTAGGAGCCCTATAAGAGACCTATGGTTTTGGGAGTATGCCTTGATTTGTGATGGTGATCGAAGTTAAATCTATCCAAGTTTTTAAAGATAAATTACTAATAATCCCTCTATGGTTTCATTTATTGCAATATAATTCCCCTAACGTTTTAAAATATCCACTTTATTCCCCCTATAGTTTTATGTAAACTGAAAATTTAACGAAAAATAATCTATGTAACATCATTAGTTGAAATACAATAATACCCTTATTTAAATGCTAAATCAAATGACAAATTAGCCACTTTATACAAAATCACAGGGGGATTACATGGATAAATGCAGAAACCATAAGGGTAAGGTAAATATTTATGCAAACCATAAGGGGCTAAACGGATATTATAATTTCATCACACGGCTAGAACGTGTGTGGTCTAGTCATTGTAATTGATTATGCATTCTGTCTATTTTTCACTTTACATAAAACTATGGGGGGATTATGTGGTTATTTTAAAACTTTAGAGGGGTCATAAGGTATTATACAAAATCACAGGGGGTTATATGCAATTTAGCCTTTTTATTACCACCCCCCCCCCCCAAAAAAAAGAAAAAGAAAAAGAAAATCATACCCCTTGCGAAAGCAGCCAAACAACTATTTGGAGTCTTTCTCAAGGGGTTTGCAATTAAACGAGTGAGTAAGGAAGAAGGCTAAACTTCGTTAGTTGGTTCATCCTTGGCAAGGTCTTGGCCACCTGAGCCAAAGTTCAACTATCAAATACTAACCAAAATATCTAAAACTCAAAGCCTCACTACCACAGTTTTTTGTTAGGATCATATCTAAAGCTGCACTCATCGAAATTAAGCAAGACTTATGGCTATGGAAATTAGACTCGGAGTACTACAATTCACTAGAAGACTTTGCTTTCAAATACATTTCGCAAGGCAGGTCAAATCAAGCCGCAAGATTCAGCAGTAGCCAAAGCACAGTAGTTTGTAAAATCAGTCAACTTCCCAAAATTTCTGTGACTTGTAGAAGATGAACTAACACACAAATTTTATACCATTGGAAAGCCCTTGAAGTCTAGTTTCAAGTGCCATACACGGCGCTCAATTTCGACTCCTGAGCAAGAAAATACACCCATTTGAAAATAAGGTACAAAGCTGCCTGAAAGCTATTTTCCAGATTTGCAAAGCCACTTTATGGACACCATTTGGCCAACGAAATCATATGGGAAAAATGCCAAATTTTGTACAATTAGTCTTCTATATATAGGCTAGGTTTGTACCAAAATTTAGTCAAAAACTCATATGGGAAGTTGAGGTTCTAGATGACAAAAATTGCTCCCTGTTTTGAAACAAATCTGCCCAAAATGATACTTTTACCCAAAAATTAGTGAAAACACAATTTTTCACCATTAAAAATTCATGATTTCACTCCATTCAAACATATACTCATAAATGAATATAATACATATTTATTTAGGCAAAATCTCATCAAGAAACATTGTAAAATTTCGAAATCAAGCATCAAAACATTCCAAGTGAGGTTCAGCCAGCCTTCATACTTTTTCTTCAAAATTTCCAACAACATTCATACATTCTAACCACAAAATAATCTCATTTCATAAATAACAAACACAACCACATTTAGGTCCTCAAGTCCACTACCTAAAAGTCACCTCAAGTCCTCTACCTAAGTTGGGAATTCAAGAGCCCAACTCCAATATTCCAATCATAACCATTTCTAGCAAAATTAATCGTAGAATCAATAGATCTACCACTAATAAGTTTAAAACTAAGAGTTTTAAGTATTATACCTCAAGATCTTTTCAGATATAGCAAGATCAAGGAAGATTTGATGAAGTTCCACCCACAGATGATGTTCTAAGGTTCAACCCCTCTAGATCCTTCAAATTTTCCAAGGATTTGCTTACTTTCTTCGCCAAAATCCAAGAACAAGAAGATATCAAACACTAGGAAGCTTTCTTTCTTCTTCTTTTCTCTCTCTCCAAATCGGACCACTCTCTCACTCTCTCTCTCTCTCATAGCAGCCAAGGGAGGTGAATCGAGATCAAGACCTTCAATGAAGTCTTGAAACTTCAAGAGATTTGAGGAAGAAGAAGTTGAAGAAACAAAATTTGAAAGCTTTCTCTCTTCTCTTTCTCTAGGCTCATAGCTCTCTCTCTCTCTCTCTCTATGGCCTCCAAGTGTGGCTGAAAATGAAGCAATAAAGGCAAGAAGAATGGCTTTAAGGGAGACAAAAAGGTGTGAATCCCTTAAATCGTGGAAAAGTGGTCAAACAACTACTTTTTGTCACATCGACGCGCGACACTTTAACTTTCACTGGTTTATCTCATTCCTACACTGTCCAACCTTAAATATATCTCTGGAATATGTCTACATATGCTCAGTTTCATTTTAAAGTCACTATTCACATCTTGGAATAGAAATCAACACTTAAACTGGCCGAAACCAAACACCGGCAAATAATTCTCGAAAAATTCTCTAAATTGGAAAATAATAATTCAAAGTATAAATTCACTAATATTTTAGTGAATAAACATAATATAAATATATTATTATGTCTTTTTAAATAAAATAAAATTTTTGAGCCCTCACAATTAAAGATATATATATTGGGTTTGATTGGATGGAATATTATTAAAAAAATATTTTTAGAATTAATAGCACTTTTTGTGATTTGATGTTTGTGAGAAAAAAAAATGGTTAAAAAAATTTTTAAAAAAAGATTGGACAACATATTTGTGATGCAACAAAATTTTTTTTAAAAAAAATTAGCAATTCAAAGAAATTTTAATAGCATCTAAGTACAGTAATTAAAAGAACAATCCACCATGTTTCTTTCCTTTTTTTTTAGTACTACCAACAAAAAAAATGTATACTCCCATTCAAAGAAATATCAAGCTATTAAAAGAAAAATTTAGCTTTATTCACATTCAAAAAAAGAAGCTGAGAATATTCCTACCATTTTTAAACTTTTAAATATATTTCACATTTTATTTTTTTCAATAGCAATTTTTTTTCATATTATGTCAAATTAGTAAGATATTCTCCTCAATCTAAAAAAAGTGTAATTATGGAATGAAATTTAACTAGGATTATATCTATAAAAATTTTATTTTTTCATTATTATGTAAGGCATATTAAGTTGAGTGTTATCAAATATTTGGAGTTCACAAACGATTTTAGTAATAAACAAATAAATTGAGAAAAAATGATGTTAGGGGATAAACTGTAAAACAAGCTATATGTTAAAGGGATTTATTATAGTTAACCCTTTTGACATTACCACTACACAATATTAGAGTGGGTTAATTACAATTAATCCCCTTAAGGTATACCCATTTCTCACTTTACCTCCTAATCTTTAATTTTTAACACTTAACCCCTTATAGGACAAAATTACCCCTCCATGATTTTGACTTTCACTTATCTTTTTTTTTTCCACTTTTGCCACTTTTATTTCTTTCTCTTTTTCTTCTTGCTTCTCTCTTCCATCTTTCCCAACTATCTCAACTAAAAACTTTATATTGAATTTCTAGATGAAACTTTAAAATGTATCAAAAACTAATTCAATCTTTTATACGTTACCATGTGTCTCAAATTATAATTAATGATTATTAATCAGGTCACAAATTTCATCTTGTGATATTTTCTTGGGAATAAAATGAGGAACTGGAATGGAAAGGGGAAAGAGTGAAAGAATTAAAATGTAAAAAATGATATTTTGGTGATGTGGTTTGAATATTTTGTAATTATTTGAGAAGAAAATAAATCTCTACAATTCCTCTTTTTTAGCTTCAGTCACTAAGACAAAGTTTCTTGTGGAAGTGAGGAAGCATTAAAGAAAGAAGAAAGAGACAAAGAAAATAAAGAAGGAAAAAAGGGGAATGAAAAAAAATAAAAGAGGGAAACAATAAGAGGTTAGAATAATAGAGGTGAAATTTTGTCTAATAGTGGATAAAGTGAGACAAAATGTGCTAATAGAGGACGTGGCTAGTTATATGTCATATGACTGGAGTTTAGACTCATTCAGCACATTGACCTCCTTTTAATTTGAACATGGCAGTAGCTGAAGTTTGATCCTTTTCAAGTCCGCAAGAACATCATGCATATTGCTTCTCTCCCTTGGGGATTCCTTTGTGCAATTCAAAGCCACTTTCATGATTGATGAAATACAGTCTAATTTTTCATCGAAGTATTCATGATTGGGCCTCAGGAGATTAGCATCTACAACACGAACCAATCCATCTGGTATAGAATCATTCACCCAACTCTTCAGACTCAAATTTTCGTCAAACGTTTCATCACTGGGACTTTTTCTTGTAAAAGCTTCCATAATCATGATTCCAAAACTATAAACATCGCATTTTGTTGATACTAATCCTTCCAATCCATACTCTACAGGCCAACAAAAAAGTAATCCAAAGATTTGGAATTTGAGATTTCCAAGAATAACTGCAAGGCAGAAAAAACAGAGTAGCCATACCAAGAAGAAGCTTTACCTGGAGCAAGATAGCCAAGTGTGGCTAATGTTTTGGTGTACGTAAAGCTGTCCTCATGCCCGAGCAACTTTGCAACACCAAAATCACTCACATGGGCAACCATATCTTGATCTAGAAGCACATTACTGGGCTTCACATCACAATGAACCACTGGTGTTGAATAACCGTAGTGGAGATATTGCAATGCACATGCCACATCAATCAATATGTCTAGTCTCTGCTTGATTTCAAGAAAATAGTTATGGGAGTACAACCATTTCTCAAGACTTCCGTTAGGCATAAACTCAAGCACTAATGCTTTGAAGTCGTTGTTTGAGCAGCTGCTAATGACTTTCGTCAGATTTCGATGACGAAGGCTACGCAATACTTCACATTCTGCATTGAAACTATTGAAGGCTCCTTCTTGTTGCAGTTTAAACACTTTAACAGCAACAATCCTCCCATCATCAAGGGTGCCTTTATAAACTGATCCAGAACTTCCTGTGCCCAACAAATTGCTCTCATCATACCGGTCAGTTGCTTGTAGAAGTTTGTAATATGAGATTCTTTCCTGTGTTGCAACTGATGATAGAACTCCTTCACTGGGAACTTGTTCTTTCTTTGCGTGTCTTAGATAAATGGATCCTAGGAATATGGCAACTGCAACTGATATAAATGCTCCAAGGGCAACTGATATAGCTCGATGCAGCTTTTTGGTCCTCAATCGACCGCCTGAAATACCTGCGCATGAGGGAACGTGGAACCTGGGTGCTCCACAAAGTGCTTCATTTGAAATGAAGGATTCTCCAGTGAAGTTTGCAAAGGGCCTTTGGATGGTATTTCACCTCCTAAATTGTTGTAAGAGACATTGAAGTGGACAAGATACCGAAGGTTCTCAATGACATTGGAATCGCACCTGTGAGAAAATTGTGCGAAAGATCCAACCATTCCAAGCTCAAAGTCGTGCCAATTGACACTGGAATTGATCCTTGCAACCTGTTGTATGCCAAAGAAAGGTCCTGCAAGTTCTCCATATCTCCAATGGAGCTAGGAATACCACCTGAGATCTGATTCATTGACAAATCAATCAAGGTTGCAATCTTTAAATTCCTAACCTCAGGAGGTAAAGTTCCACTGAGTGAGTTTGAGGAGAAGTTAAGCTCTAACAGATCATTTAGATTCCATATTATTTGTGGCAGACTAGAGTTTAGCAGGTTGGAATCTAGGTAAAGGTATCTCAAAGAAGTAACATTTCCTATGCACTCTGGAATAGATCCTGAAATTTGATTTTCTCCAAAAATCACTGCACCCAAGTTTTTCAAAACGCAAAGATTATCAAGGGAGGTTTTGCTCAACTTGTTGCCATGAAGATCCATTGCTTGAAGCTTTTCCAAGTGCTTCATGGTATTTGGCAATGCCCCAGTTAACTGATTACTGAACAGACTTAAAGTAATTAGGCCGCTCAGGTTTCCTATTCCATCTGGAATGCTGCCCATTACGTTGCAACTGTATGCATAAAATTCTGCAAGCGAAGTTGAAAGATTGCCAATAGAATTTGGAAGAAAGCCATTAAGTGGATTTTCACTCACGATGAGCACTCTCAAATGTTTGCAATTTGCCAAGGTATTGATCCAGCTCAACTCTGAATTAGCTGAAGAGTAGCCACTCATTAAATTGTTGTCTCTTAGAGCTAGAAATTCGAGGAGTCTCAGATCCCCGAAGAAATGGGGAATAGGACCAGTGAAATTGTTAATAGAAAGTTCTATTATCTTGAGTTTAGAACAATTTGAGATAGAGTCTGGTATTGGTCCCCCAAAGTTATTCATGGCAAGATAAAGCGCCTCTAAATTTGGAAGCCCATTACCCATCCTTGATGGAAGATTGCCATCCAGTTCATTTTCTGTAAGGGAGAAGATTCTTATCTTCGACAGATTAAAGATCTGCATTGGAATGAAACCAGTTAAATTATTCAACTCCAAGGTGAGTTCTTCCAAATTGCATAGCTTGCTGATCTCTTGGGGTATTGCACCTGCCAAATTGTGTTATCATCATTAGCACAGCAAAATTCTAGATGAAGACTTTTGAATGCTTCTAAATTATCTCCACTAAGACATATTTCCCAGCTGTGGTGGTATTATGCCACTAAGACTCATATTGGAGATATCTAAGGCAATTACTCGACAGCGACGAGAGCCGCAAGTGACTCCCACCCACTGACATATAGGGGAAGAACAGACCAGTTTTTTAACAGGCTTTGATGAGGGTCCTGTATAGTGATATGAGCTCTCAATGCAAGAAGAGCAGCTTGATCAGTGGTAATATTGGTTGTGGTCATGGCTAAGAAAGCTGAAACAAAATACAGCAAGACGAAAAGTCCCCGAAGGAAATGGTAGGAAAGTTTCTCCATGATTAAGTGCAGTAGAGATGGCAAATGATGTACCGCTATTTTAATAATAGCTTCTGTAGTATGGTACTAATATTAATTTTCTTACTGATTTACATTTATGGGAATTTTCTTTCACAAAACCTGGCATTGTACTATGAATTCCAAGTCTAAGAAGTTAGTAGAGAATATATATACATATACAATTCATTAGCACTTCATTTTCTTGCTCAGAACTACAATGCTGATCCATCTAGTTGAATTCACATTCTTTGCAAATGTGGCACAGTGAAGTAGGTTGGCCATATTGTTTGACTAACCATTTAAAGGCTTTGTCGTATGTATTGATAGCTATGCATAGCAAAGTCCATTTTTGCAGCTGAATGTGGGAAATAGCTTGAGCCAGATTTGCTCAAGAAATTCATTGGATTTTCTGGCAATAATTGGGCATTACATAATAAGAGGAAAACTGTAGCTGCATGATGGATCCTTACTAGTATAAATAGGGGTCACTTTTTCGGTTGTAAGAGCACTAGAGCTTGAGAGCAAAATAGAAAATAAATGAGTTCAATTGGCGAGTGAATGTTTGAGTAAAAATCTCAAGAGTAAAGTCCAGAGAAAATTAGAATAGATATTCGCAAGAGTGAAACTCAATTTAGAAGTGTCTTGTGTAAGTTTGTTTCATGAATATTGTTATTGTATGGAGTGTAATAAATTTATTTGTTTGCGTTTATTATTACTGGATTTGATTGATTATTTTAATATTAAAGCCCACCATAATCCAAAAGTCAACAGTTCATTTCACAAATTCAACACGACCTAGCAGTTTTTTCTCCCCAGCTTATCTTGACTCAAAATCAACGGAACATTTTGGCCCAGTAGAGTCACATCTTGGAATTTCAGGTCTAATAATTCCCTATTTAGATAAAAAGACAAATAAGGAATCTTTGTTTTGAGTTCTTTAATATTCCCTTTCCATCAAATTGCAAAGCTACTAACTTGCATATTTAATTCTAAACACCTTGGTCACTACAAGAATTTTAAATTTTTCATGACTTATCAAATATATTGCAAGTTATAAAGAACTTATTTCCTATGATACGAAACTAGTGATAGTCATAAAAGTATAATGTTTAAGTCACAAGTAATAGAAATGACATTCAATTATGGGTCACAATTTATTTCATGACTTGTTAATGAGTGTCACTCTTTATATAGTTATAATTAATCTTATGACTTGAAAGATCAGTATTTATATGATTATGTAAACAAGGACCTTAATTTGCAAGTCAAATCACAAGATCAATTTTTTAACTTGTAAATGAATGTCATTTATGTTATTTGTGACTTAAAAGTGCACATTTTGTGACTAACTCATAATAGAATATTAACTTTCAACATGTAATATAGAGGCACAATGAGTCAATTTGAAGATCTTTCATTACTTTCTCGGGATCCTCATTTCCTACTTGGATCTTTCATCGTAATTGTTGGCACCACATACATTATCGGCACAAGCACAAGCTGAATATGAGTCGGTCAGGTTGAAAGATGATCACACCAGGATGTGTAATCGTCAAGAGAGGGGATTACGAAAATCAGTTCATACGAGTAAGGCTGCACCGATTCATAAGGATGTTGATTTATGAGGATAGTCAAGGCATCAATTAGGGTGAAGTTGGATTGGTGACAAGAATGGTTGTGGTCTGGTCCTGAAAAAGAAGGGATAAGGGGGTTATCATGTTTCCTGAAAGATAGGAGTACTCCCGAATAGCCAAAAACGTGGGGTAATAACCAGGAACGTGCAAAAGTGGTGTGATTTTGAAGAGCATTCAATTTTGGAGGGAAAAGCCAACCACCTCACGTCTATAAATACCAAACTGTACATCAAATGAAAATGACACTCTTCACTCCATAAATCATGATAAGAAATCTGATGTTTCTTTACTTTTAAACAGTTTCTTACATTCTTAGGCTAGTTTTAGAATTTCTCAAAGCATTATTAGAATTATTAGGCTAGATGTTAGGATTTCTCAAGCATATTAAGGTTAATTTCCATTTGAATCAGCAAGATTTATTTAACAGTTCTTTTCATTTCCAAGCAGTCTTCATGAGATTTCCTGCAATTTCTATGTTTCGTAGTTCATCAGCTTTCTTTTATTTAGTAGCTTTCAACAAAATCGGCCCTCATTCCTTCAGTCTTTCCTTGTAATCGGTAACTCCTAACATGAATTTTTAAGTCATTGAGGTCTCTCAAGGCAGGACTAGTAGCAATCGTCTAGAGGTCAGCACAATCGATGCATCCTTAATTCTACCAGAATTAATTTAGCTATAAGATTTTCCTGATTTTATTCACATAAATCAGGTGGCACGCTTTGATGTGATTCCTACACCTGAGAAAGATGTAAAAACGCCTACAAGCCCAAGAATTTAGATATCAATGTTGGGATGGTTCGACTTCGAGACTTGGACTACTCAAGATGGGAATTTGAAGTAGAAGACGCCACAATCAAGAAGTTGCATGATTGATAAGTCAAACGAGCATCTAAGGTCAGCCTTACGATGTTCAAAGAAAGTTTAGACAAACTACACAAATTGCTCTCATGAAAAGACGCAAACCTGAAATAATTTATTAACTCACAAAAGAATGATATCTTTGGATGAATTTTGGGCTATTTATAGCCTTACAAAGACCTATTAATACTAGGAAACAATGAAGACAAAATTTGGTCCTCACTAGGCTAAGGAAAACCGACTTTTGACCTAATCCAACTAGTAAAACATAAACCTAACCAGTTAGGAAACTTGTAACTTAACTTGGTAAACTACTAAACAAGACAATTGGCATTTTTCCCATGTATATATTTAATTTGGACCGAATTTGCCTTATTTGTAAAATACTAGAAACGGCTAAACAAACAAGAAGCTTCGAGAGTCATATTTCATTCGAAGCCTAAGCTAAGCTCAATGCATCACTTCAACCATGAGCATGTGAAGCTCATCTTCCATCCTAACACTTTCAACGCATGCATACGATCCTTGTTCTTCACTTTGTTCATCGACCCCATCTAATATTCGATGGAACTTGATAAACATACGAGCTTGGAACAAAGGCACATAAGGCTTGCATCATTCCCCTCCTCTTGAGAGGATTCGAACTCGAATCAGGATGTTGCATTGAGGAGACCAAGCTCAAGAACTGCGCATCGACAGCAATTCGAACCTCCATCCGTATTTACCAAAATAGTTGCTCTCATGTCATTTCATCTATTGGAGCGGCTAGAGATCTTTGCCAAAAGAACTCAATGAGCCTTGGATCAAAGATGAAATACACAAAACTAAGTTCATCAAATGAATATTAACATGATAAGAATGTTCTACTAGGTGTCATGGAACACAAAACATGCATTAAAAAAGAACACTTAAGGCAAACAAAGGACTGCTTTCCCACTTTGCAATGCATAGGCATAAACCAACACACAAGAAGTTGCGGGCAGCAAACACGAGTTAAAACACAACTCACACAATCATTGTGAAATGCAGAATTTGATTGTGTAACGCAGAATTCAAATAGCAATGACCACAAACATGACAACGTACAAAAGAATGCATAATATCTTGATTAACACTGAAATAGCTATGCAAACACACCACTTGAACACCATGCAAGTCGAATTCTAATGCATGCAAATCAGCATGTAAAATCACACGAATAGGCTGGAGAACACTACTAAACAACCTAAATCTTGCACGAGAAAACAAATCAAAAGACACAAACAAAGAACAATCACTTAAGTCTTCAGATGCGCAGCTACCAAGAATATGCAAAACATGTAAAATCAACTCAAGTATGTTCATATCAGCGTAAAAAGCAATAGAATCAGATTTAAAACTTCCCTTTCTAGGCAGCAATTGTTGGAGAAAAATTCCACCAATTTGGTAAAGGGCACGTCGGTTAGAAGGCAAAGTACAAAGCCACGAACTAGAAGGTTCAACCTCAGCTCTTAAATCATAACCAGCATCAATAGGGGCGAGAACAATGCTGGTTTCATGATTTATAATAGGTCTAGTAACTTGCAAATAATCAAGGAAAACACTAGGCAATAAAAGGTTAAGGGTATTAGTAGAAAACAAATCTTCACCCACACATTTGGCTTTTACAACTAGACTCTATTTTTGCTCTTTTCTTCCCTCTTTAGTTGAACATATGATTGATTTTCCTCCTCACCAAATTTGGCTATCATCTTCCCCTTTCCTTTCTTACTGTTAGCTAGCACCTCGCACAATTCTTCCTGAACCAATTCTTGATTACTAGCTAGTGTAGTTGGAGCACCAAGTAGTTCTTGATCATTAGCAACTTGTAGTTGATCTTTGTTAGCATGACCCTCCACAAGTTCCTTTTTAGGAGATTCTTGAGTATGGCATTCAACTTTCTCCTTCACTTGCTTCTCATGTAGATGACGTTGGTAAGTCTCCCACCATGTTACCTACTTAGCACAAAAACGGTTCATCTCTTCTTCGAAAGTAAGAAATTCTTGTCTAGGTGTTTTGCAATGGCTAGATTGCATGTGACACCTCCTCTTGACAACCTTGTTACCAAGTTTATCAAGTTGCTTATGAAGCAATTCAAAAGTATTGTCCAACATTTGCTGAAATTTATCCTTCATAGCCTCCATGTGATGCTTAATGTTCAATGTTTGAGAATCACCTCCGATTGACATGTTTATGATACCTGCAAAGGGTTAGTAAAAATAACAATATCCTCACTTCACTCCTTCACAAATTTACTCTCACACTCGTGTTTAACACTCAAGTGTTTAATCAGTTTATTAAGCGCACAAAATAGCTTCTAATGGCTGTGACTCATTTCCCTTGAATAAGATAATGCCAACCAAAGAATGTGGTTTAACTTGACCAAACAATCAACAAATATAATTGTAAAACTAGACTCGAAATTGAACCTTAATTAGACCGAATAAATGAAGATTTTGGGATGAAATTCTGGTCAAAAGACACACTTAAAAGACCAAATACAATGCTGGAAATTTGACCTAATTTGACTTGAATTGAAGATTTGACCGAAAAGGGCAGATTTGAAATTTCACTTGCCTAAATGCAATCCTATGGAAATTTCTTGAAAACAACTTAACAAATCTTGAAATTGAGTTTAAAATCTTGAAACAAATCTGATTTAATAAGTTTTTAAAAGATTTAGGCAACTTTGACTTAGTCAAACACATAAAGGTCAGACTTTGACTAGTTAAATACTTAAATTTCGGCTTTTAGGCAAAATACCTCTAACAAACTTGGAATATGGGTAATTTAGGTCAATTTGGCAAGTTCTTAAGTGATTGGAAAGTGCAATTTCATTTTTAAGGAATTTGGGAAGATTTTATCAAAATTCTTTCCAAATTTGACAAGGAAATAACTTCGAACAAATTTGCACTACCAAGACAAGATCAAAAGTGGTTGTTTCTTTCTCTTTTCACATGAAATTGAGGCTTGAAACTGAATGCAAAATTCCAGAAATTTTGGTTTTTCTTGAAGCTTTAATTCGGCCTCAATGATTTTGGATCAAGAACTCAAAGTTTCACACTTGGATTTCAAGGAAATCAATGGCTTTTCTATGTTTGGTGCACGGTTCTTTTATTCGAGAAAGTTTCAAGGTCAATCAAACTTCTAGACAAGCACAAGTTGATCCAAGAATTTCTAAGAATTACACAAGCAACTATCAAGAATCAAGATGAACACACAAAGAACCAAGAACCCTAGTTGTATCTTCAGATTTCACGGAGAACAAATTTCGAATAGCTTCTGATTTTTTTTTTTTTTTTTGCAAGAAAACAACACAAGATTACTTTGGATGTAGCAAGAAACAACGTGCAAGACACGAAACAAGAGCAATATAGACACAGATCAGCAATAGACTCAATAATACTTACAACACAAATAAAGAAATTTCGGGCACCACTAAAACAAGAAACAAAAACACACTAGATGTGACTTAAAAGATGGATTTTGGACCAGCAAATATGACACAAGGAACCAGCAAAATGATTCAAGAAATACAACATCAGATTCGGACCAAGAATAAGAAGACACGAAGAACCCTAATTTCAAAATGAAGACAACAAGGAAAGATATATGATAATACCTCTAACCAATGCTCTAATAACTAACTAATGTGATTCTATGCAGAAATGCCCACAAGCCCAAGAATTGAGATATCAACGTTAGGATGGTTTGACTTTGAGACTTGGAATACTCAAGAAGCGAATTCGAGGTAGAAAATGCCACAATCAAGAAGTTGCTTGATTGATAAGTCAAACGAGCATCTAAGGTCAACCTTACGATGTTCAAAAAAAGGTTTACAAAAGCTAGATGAATTGCTCTCATGAAAAGATGCAAATCTAGAAAATTTTATTAACTCACAAAAGCTGATGTTTTTGGACAAAGTTTGGGCAATTTATAGCCTTACAAAGACCTACTAATACTAGGGAACAATGAAGATAAAATTCAATTCCCACTAGGCTAAGGAAAACTGACTTTTGACCTAATCCAGCTAGTAAAACGTAAACCTAAACCAGCTAGGAAACTTGTAACTTAACTTGGTAAACTACTAAACAAGACAATTGGCATTCGGCCCATGTAACATTTAATTTGGATCGAATTTGCCTTATTGGTAAAATACTAGAAACGGTTAAACAAACAAGAAGTTTCGAGAATCATATTTCATTCCAAACCTAAGCTAAGCTTAATGCATCACTTCAACCATGAGCACGTGAAGCTCATCTTCCATTCGAGCACTTTCAACGCATGCATACGATCCTTGTTCTTCACTTTGTTCATCGACCCCATCTAATATTCGATGGAACTTGATAAACATACGAGCTTGGAACAAAGGCACATAAGGCTTGCATCATTCCCCTCCTCTTGAGAGGATTCGAACTCGAATCAGGATGTTGCATTGAGGAGACCAAGCTCAAGAACTGCGCATCGACAGCAATTCGAACCTCCATCCGTATTTACCAAAATAGTTGCTCTCATGTCATTTCATCTATTGGAGCGGCTAGAGATCTTTGCCAAAAGAACTCAATGAGCCTTGGATCAAAGATGAAATACACAAAACTAAGTTCATCAAATGAATATTAACATGATAAGAATGTTCTACTAGGTGTCATGGAACACAAAACATGCATTAAAAAAGAACACTTAAGGCAAACAAAGGACTGCTTTCCCACTTTGCAATGCATAGGCATAAACCAACACACAAGAAGTTGCGGGCAGCAAACACGAGTTAAAACACAACTCACACAATCATTGTGAAATGCAGAATTTGATTGTGTAACGCAGAATTCAAATAGCAATGACCACAAACATGACAACGTACAAAAGAATGCATAATATCTTGATTAACACTGAAATAGCTATGCAAACACACCACTTGAACACCATGCAAGTCGAATTCTAATGCATGCAAATCAGCATGTAAAATCACACGAATAGGCTGGAGAACACTACTAAACAACCTAAATCTTGCACGAGAAAACAAATCAAAAGACACAAACAAAGAACAATCACTTAAGTCTTCAGATGCGCAGCTACCAAGAATATGCAAAACATGTAAAATCAACTCAAGTATGTTCATATCAGCGTAAAAAGCAATAGAATCAGATTTAAAACTTCCCTTTCTAGGCAGCAATTGTTGGAGAAAAATTCCACCAATTTGGTAAAGGGCACGTCGGTTAGAAGGCAAAGTACAAAGCCACGAACTAGAAGGTTCAACCTCAGCTCTTAAATCATAACCAGCATCAATAGGGGCGAGAACAATGCTGGTTTCATGATTTATAATAGGTCTAGTAACTTGCAAATAATCAAGGAAAACACTAGGCAATAAAAGGTTAAGGGTATTAGTAGAAAACAAATCTTCACCCACACATTTGGCTTTTACAACTAGACTCTATTTTTGCTCTTTTCTTCCCTCTTTAGTTGAACATATGATTGATTTTCCTCCTCACCAAATTTGGCTATCATCTTCCCCTTTCCTTTCTTACTGTTAGCTAGCACCTCGCACAATTCTTCCTGAACCAATTCTTGATTACTAGCTAGTGTAGTTGGAGCACCAAGTAGTTCTTGATCATTAGCAACTTGTAGTTGATCTTTGTTAGCATGACCCTCCACAAGTTCCTTTTTAGGAGATTCTTGAGTATGGCATTCAACTTTCTCCTTCACTTGCTTCTCATGTAGATGACGTTGGTAAGTCTCCCACCATGTTACCTACTTAGCACAAAAACGGTTCATCTCTTCTTCGAAAGTAAGAAATTCTTGTCTAGGTGTTTTGCAATGGCTAGATTGCATGTGACACCTCCTCTTGACAACCTTGTTACCAAGTTTATCAAGTTGCTTATGAAGCAATTCAAAAGTATTGTCCAACATTTGCTGAAATTTATCCTTCATAGCCTCCATGTGATGCTTAATGTTCAATGTTTGAGAATCACCTCCGATTGACATGTTTATGATACCTGCAAAGGGTTAGTAAAAATAACAATATCCTCACTTCACTCCTTCACAAATTTACTCTCACACTCGTGTTTAACACTCAAGTGTTTAATCAGTTTATTAAGCGCACAAAATAGCTTCTAATGGCTGTGACTCATTTCCCTTGAATAAGATAATGCCAACCAAAGAATGTGGTTTAACTTGACCAAACAATCAACAAATATAATTGTAAAACTAGACTCGAAATTGAACCTTAATTAGACCGAATAAATGAAGATTTTGGGATGAAATTCTGGTCAAAAGACACACTTAAAAGACCAAATACAATGCTGGAAATTTGACCTAATTTGACTTGAATTGAAGATTTGACCGAAAAGGGCAGATTTGAAATTTCACTTGCCTAAATGCAATCCTATGGAAATTTCTTGAAAACAACTTAACAAATCTTGAAATTGAGTTTAAAATCTTGAAACAAATCTGATTTAATAAGTTTTTAAAAGATTTAGGCAACTTTGACTTAGTCAAACACATAAAGGTCAGACTTTGACTAGTTAAATACTTAAATTTCGGCTTTTAGGCAAAATACCTCTAACAAACTTGGAATATGGGTAATTTAGGTCAATTTGGCAAGTTCTTAACTGATTGGAAAGTGCAATTTCGTTTTTAAGGAATTTGGGAAGATTTTATCAAAATTCTTTCCAAATTTGACAAGGAAATAACTTGGAACAAATTTGCACTACCAAGACAAGATCAAAAGTGGTTGTTTCTTTCTCTTTTCACATGAAATTGAGGCTTGAAACTGAATGCAAAATTCCAGAAATTTTGGTTTTTCTTGAAGCTTTAATTCGGCCTCAATGATTTTGGATCAAGAACTCAAAGTTTCACACTTGGATTTCAAGGAAATCAATGGCTTTTCTATGTTTGGTGCACGGTTCTTTTATTCGAGAAAGTTTCAAGGTCAATCAAACTTCTAGACAAGCACAAGTTGATCCAAGAATTTCTAAGAATTACACAAGCAACTATCAAGAATCAAGATGAACACACAAAGAACCAAGAACCCTAGTTGTATCTTCAGATTTCACGGAGAACAAATTTCGAATAGCTTCTGATTTTTTTTTTTTTTTTTGCAAGAAAACAACACAAGATTACTTTGGATGTAGCAAGAAACAACGTGCAAGACACGAAACAAGAGCAATATAGACACAGATCAGCAATAGACTCAATAATACTTACAACACAAATAAAGAAATTTCGGGCACCACTAAAACAAGAAACAAAAACACACTAGATGTGACTTAAAAGATGGATTTTGGACCAGCAAATATGACACAAGGAACCAGCAAAATGATTCAAGAAATACAACATCAGATTCGGACCAAGAATAAGAAGACACGAAGAACCCTAATTTCAAAATGAAGACAACAAGGAAAGATATATGATAATACCTCTAACCAATGCTCTAATAACTAACTAATGTGATTCTATGCAGAAATGCCCACAAGCCCAAGAATTGAGATATCAACGTTAGGATGGTTTGACTTTGAGACTTGGAATACTCAATAAGCGAATTCGAGGTAGAAAATGCCACAATCAAGAAGTTGCTTGATTGATAAGTCAAACGAGCATCTAAGGTCAACCTTACGATGTTCAAAAAAAGGTTTACAAAAGCTAGATGAATTGCTCTCATGAAAAGATGCAAATCTAGAAAATTTTATTAACTCACAAAAGCTGATGTTTTTGGACAAAGTTTGGGCAATTTATAGCCTTACAAAGACCTACTAATACTAGGGAACAATGAAGATAAAATTCAATTCCCACTAGGCTAAGGAAAACTGACTTTTGACCTAATCCAGCTAGTAAAACGTAAACCTAAACCAGCTAGGAAACTTGTAACTTAACTTGGTAAACTACTAAACAAGACAATTGGCATTCGGCCCATGTAACATTTAATTTGGATCGAATTTGCCTTATTGGTAAAATACTAGAAACAGTTAAACAAACAAGAAGTTTCGAGAATCATATTTCATTCCAAACCTAAGCTAAGCTTAATGCATCACTTCAACCATGAGCACGTGAAGCTCATTTTCCATTCGAGCACTTTCAACGCATGCATACGATCCTTGTTCTTCAATTTGTTCATCGGCTCTTTTTTAATATTTGATGGAACTTGATAAATACATGAGCTTTGAATAAAGGCACATAATGCTTGCATCACACTTAAGATTGGCAAAATTCATGACTTGTCAAAAATTAGCACAAATATAGTGGCACGCCCGGTAGGACTGTGTCAAAAAGAAGGAGAACTTGAAGCATGCAGAGAATGGAATCAACTAAGGGTACTGCCCTCAATTTCGATGAAACAATGCCTCAAGCCCACCCTCAAAACTAGTTCAAGTAGAGGAGAGGCAGATTAGTGCTTAAAATTCAATAATAGACAATGATATTGGTGTAAATGATCATGTAACAACCAATTTATTGACCTTGCAAGCCAGGGTTAAGTGTTTAAGTGCTTGAATTGATTGTTATTGCTATTGAAAAGTGTGGGAACGCCTAAACCCCATTGGGAACCTTTCACTTCGGCTGGCAATAGGGGCTTGGTCGAGAGATTGGTGAACCATGGGTCTGAAAAGTGTTATGTCGGTTAGAGTGCGCTCGCCAACCAAGGTATACTCGAGTATTACCAACTTTACATATTTTGACGAGCGGGCCCGGTACAGGGGGTGTAAGTAGACGGGTGAGGGTTTCAAGTGGTGTCTACAGGATATCAGAGTGTGGTTGACGGAGTGTCAACATTTTGATTTGGAAAGTTGGAGCTCATGAAATGGACCGGATATGATTACGGAAATGCAGAAATTTAGATCGGGGGTACGTGCTACGTCCCTGAGGACGGTAGACACCTCTACCCACCCGTGTCCACCTGTATCTTTTATATGGTGTTATCAAATTACTTTACGTGAAATACTGCTTGTTTTACTTTAAATTGTATTAATTGTTAAAGTATTGCTCTATCTTGCTTGTGTGCATGCTTTCTTGGCCTCACTGAGTATTAGCTCACCCCAATATATTTGTT
Organism: Gardenia jasminoides; assembly: GCA_013103745.1. NCBI lineage: Eukaryota > Viridiplantae > Streptophyta > Magnoliopsida > Gentianales > Rubiaceae > Gardenia > Gardenia jasminoides. The sequence goes on from CM023101.1 coordinate 558,970, forward strand.
TTCCTTAACAGGTCTTGAAGTGGGGATTGTAGATCGAGATTTTAGTTTCTTTGGTAGGATTTCTATATTTCTGTATAGGATTGATATTAATTGTGAAGTTAATGGTTTATTGTACGTGAAGTTACTATTATTGTAATTTTGATGAAAATTATTGAGGATTTATTCTTGTAAATTAATTAGTATTTTTGGTTGGACGTTAATTAGGGTTTTAGGAATGAATGCTTGTAATTATATTTTGGATTTTGTAGTGAGTTCTGGCGAGAGTTGGGCAGGCGTCTGCTGATACGCTTGGGTTCACCCTTGGGAGAGGTGGGGCGTCACACAACCACACAACCCCCCGGCGGGCCACAAAAAAATCCCAACCCCCATTTCCTACCCACAAAAAATGTGTTACCAATCCTTTTCAGACTTGGGACAATAGTTATTAAATCTGGTCCAGTTCAGTGTTTCAACTGTCAACACAGTCAGGTTGAATTAATAGTTGGACAAGTAATTTGTTGACAACTAAATGAGTTGCTGGTTCAACTAATAAATCCGTAAAATTAGTCGGTTCAAGCACTAATTCCTTAAATATACTTGTTATACTAATTTAAATATATTATTTTAGTATAGCATATAACCACTTGCTGAACCAATGAATCCATGATTAACCCGTTACTCTATTGAACCGATAGCCTTGGCAGATTGTTGCTCGGGTGTATTAACTATTTTTTGGACCTTTGGACTTTGTTGGAATATGCCTCCTTCAACCACAATCGAAAAAGATTATGATATTTTTTCCTTTTAAGTATTTTATGGAAAAGAAGAAAACAACAAACGCAGGATGGAATTCCAATCCCTGTTGTAATTTGTAGCAGGTATGCTACTCTTTTCTTTTGGTGTCCAAACCAAAAGATGTTTATTTCCCTTCCCTTCATTTCTGTTTCGGTGGATATTTTCAGTGGTCAATATTTCCTGAGATTCGAATGAGAGGTCCGGTCCATGCATGCATGAGAGGTCAGCCTCGACCGAATTTTATGTTCATTCCTACATACTGCAAACGTCATTGGAAAATATCTACCTTGAAAATGACATGACGGTCACCCCTTCTGTGTATTTTTCCACAGCTTCTGATTGCAGATAATATAAGAAGAAATCATTTACCCCATATCTCATGCTTTCCATTTGATTTTCTACACAAATTCTAAAAAATGCAATCACATTCAGTCATTTTGACGAAAATAGCTCAATTAAATTACGAAGTAATTGGCTTATCTACCTAACGTGTTCACAGAATGTGAGGGAGGATTTATTGACTCGACTGGCAATCTGTAGATTGCATCTTCTGTTGATTGAATTCCAATTAATGTCTCGTGTGTTGGTCATTGTCTACTTCGGAGAAATTGCTGCGTTTTCTCTCCAATTTTTCAAAGATGTTGAATTTAGACGAGTTGAATAGCAAGAAATGAGGTTTCGCGGGATAGGTTGTAGTTTACTTTGTCGTTCTCATTCCCTTCAAAACCAAACCTATTGAGTGAAAGTCTAGTAATTCAACATAACATATATGTTTATGATGATCCAAATACGAATTTACTATAATAGTTAGTAAACTTCATAATTGTAATTGTCTAATGATTTTATCTCTTAGTACAGTCTTGTATCTCCTATACATTTATATTTTTACAGTTGTTAATAACCAGGAAAAAAAAAAGATCTTTCATTTGTCACACTTAACACTGTAATAGGGTGCTCTCTATCCACCCTTTGTATCTACTTTCTCTCCACAATTTTTCCTCTATACTAGGGAGATCTTATCCTCAAGTCAAGGTCTCTACCTTTCTCTTCCTCTCTTTTTATTTTGTGTTTAATAAATTCCATCCTAAAATATTCTAATGAGAGTTTTCTCTCTCTAAGTATATACTAGTGAATAGAGGTGTAATCGAGTCGAACCAAACTCGAGTATTGCCATACTCGATCTCAACTCAACTCATGTAGGAGGATGCTCGAGCTCGAACTCAAGTAATAGTATTGACAGCTTGACTCGACCTCAAGGCATTACTCGTAAACTCGAACTCAACTCGATGTAGCTCGAGCTCAATGTAAGCTTTATCAACAGTTTAATATTTTTTGAAGGATGTTAAGTCTTTTTGCCGTTCAAATTAATGTAGTTTTCATTGGCAAATAAATCGTGCTGGATGATTTCCAGCTAAATTATGAATAATATCGGCTTTTGTTTTATCAAAAAATATATATAATTATTATTTGCTAAAACAAAATGGGAAGGCTATTTTACAAGAAACTTGAACAATATAATGTAATCATGCAACTTTATTTCATTGAAGAGCACAAGATTCAATTATATTATAGTGGTTTTTCTTTTATAAAACAAAAGCCCATATAATTCATAAATTAGTTGGAAATCATACGGTATGATTTGTTTGACAATGAAAACTGTATTAATGGCAGAAAGTACATAGAACATGTCACAGATCTATCTGATCTAAAAAATCATTAGATTGAACAGAACTATAAAATATAAAAAATTATATTGTGAATCACAAATCATTAGATCTAAACAATTGCACAAGCTACTATATAAATATTTGTGCATTCCATTCCCTCAGATCTACTATCCAACTTATTCAAATTCAAAATTGATGATGAGATCTGACAAGAAGATTCAAGAAATTTCTATTCTAATATATAGATTTGAAAAAACTCTTAAATTTGGGAAAATAATAACCAAAACTAAAACAAAGCTCCCATTAGAATAGTGTAGAAGAGACAAAAACTCTCACTAGTAAACACTAGGAGAGAGAACACTCTAACTAGAATATTGAGTAAATTGCAAAAAAAGTTATCAAACTATTTAAAATTGCACCGATTGCTTACTAAACTTTTTTTAAAGCCAAAAAGTCACTAATCTCTGTAAAGGGAGCCTTTTGGATCATTCCGGCAACTTCACCTCTTTTGGTAATTGGATGACCTGCTACTGTAGGTTCTGAGGGGCAAAATTATTCAAAAATAATTGGAGTAATTTCCTTTTTCAGGAAAAAAAAAGCTTCAAACTCACAGAATTGACTTGCAATTTGCCAAACTTCAAAGGTGGTAAATGTATTAAACCAAGACAAAAAACACCAGCACCGTCATAGCATTTTTTCTTTATTGCCACCCACTCAATCTATCTCCTCCACCGTCACCACCCCCTCTCACCCACTCATGTTTTCAGATTCAGATCGGGTATCGACTTGGCCAAACTCAAGGGTCAAGGGTCAATGGGTTCGACCGAATTCGATTGGGGTCAAACCGGATGACGTCATAAATACGTCATAAATATTTATTAAAAATATGTAATCAAAATAATATATAAAATTTATTTTTAAATTGGTGATTTACAACTTCATAAATTCAGATTTAGTACAAAAAGACTTGGGCTTTGTTTGGATTCCTTGGTTTTACCCCTATTTTTGAAAAACTATTTTTTACACCCCAAATGCTACATTAAAAATAACCCCAAAAACAACATTTGTAATTCACAATATTCTTATGTTTTTTTTTTCTTTTCCATTTCTTTTTCCTTTTCCTTTTTCTTCTCTTCCCTCTTCCACAAAAACAACCCATTTGCCGGTCACCGATGAAGGCACCTGGCGCCGACGATCGGATCCTTTTTTTTTTTTTTCCTCTCTCTTCCTCTCCTCCCTCCCCTTCCCCCACCCCTCTCCCCAAGAACCCCTCACACTCCCTCTCCCCTTCTCTCCGACAGGTGTGAGCACAGACAATAATAATTAATAGACCTAATGCCAATAAAAAATAACCAAAGCTAATCCCTGTAATCGGAGTGGACTCGGATGTGCAATGGGTTACTGGCTTCACCCTGATTCCAAGGAGTATACTTGATCCGATATACCAGAATTAGTTAATTTTGTATACAGTGGCAAATAGGGTCGTCTCCACAGGGATTGGAAAAAATTAACTCCTTTTTCAAGTTACAGGAAATGGAGGGATTTTAGGAATTGTATGCTAACAAAATATTAACTAATTAACCAACTAGGAATTAAAAGAGAGAATTAATGAGAAAAACTCTAACCAAGGATACACTTCAGAAATGGTTCAAATAACTGATTATTGATGCAAATATGATTCCAACATTCATTGATAAACAGGTTTTCACCGATCCGACAAAGAATCTCTCCTTAATGTTTCAATAGCCAAGGTACGACCATTGACTATTTCCCCTAATTCAAGAATAACCCTAGGTGCACCATAGATTTAATTCCTAATTGCATTAAAAATTAGAGAAACCCTGTTCTAATTAACAAACACGCTACGAGGGTTCATTTAAATTAGATTGTATATTTCCCTGACACAAAACTAATTATGCCAGTTGCTACCGGTAATCAAACAATTACGGATTCAATTACCCTAATTAGCAAATAGGTTATGTGAACAATTAAATATTGTACACCTATTCAATCACACACAATAATCACCACCAATAAAAGTAGAAAATATACAAATACCAATGAATAGAAGAAGTAATTAAAATCGATTAGATCTCACAGTAATAATTGAACCAAATCCTCAGTTGTTTCCTTGACTAGAAATAAGAAATTAGTTCTCCATTAATGGAGAACAACCATGCAAAAAAATCGACAAGCTTGCTAATTAATCTCTCCGCTTGTCGACAAGAAAAGAAAGAAGGCAATTGCTTGTCTCCCTGAGTTCTGATTGTTGTGAAAAGAAAGAAAAAACGAAAGTGATAGCCACGGGAGAATGTTTTCACCTAATGAAAGGAAAAGACAAAAAACCTAGCGAGTACTAATTGCTTTTTTTGTTTCTTCCGTTCCCAGGCGCACCAAAGGAGAAAAATAATAGCTAAAAAGGAAGACGTCCTCCGCACTGGTGGAAGAAAAGCTAAAGTACTAATCAAAACTCCTCTTTTCGTTTCTCCCTTCTTTTTCCTTTTATACTACTAACTCAAATTTCCAAAAATAACAATCCTAATCCAACTACTACTAGCCTTCTCAAATAAAGGCCAAAAGTTTTTTACAAAGTGCCATCTTTCCTAATTTAATTAGCTCTTGGATTTCAACTCGAATTAGGAAACTTCCTTGTGTCCACCCCGAATCTTCTTCAAAATCACCAATCAAGCCCGTTTTGTTCCAATTCCTGGAATTAACACAAAATACCAAATATAAGTAGAATCAATAAATTAAAACAATATTTGGTACAAAAAGAAAGGAAAATAGGAACAAATATACCAACAAAATACACCTTATCAACTCCCCCACACCTAATTCATGCTTGTCCTCAAGCATAGCTAAGCTCAGAAATACAATCAAGAATTCAAGTCTTTCGCAGCAACCCAAATTAGCATAAATAACTTATACTCCCAACAACTTAAGTGGAGCCAAAATATGCCAAATTCAACAGTCCTCAAAAGTTATAAGCGCTCATCACTCAAAAGTGTATAAAGGGAAATTTTACTCTCAGAACGACACCATGGAGCGACATTACCATATGCTTGCTCCTATATCATATCTCCACCACTAAAAGTGAATTCGACACAAAAATCAAAGGGACTTTAAAAGAGTTGTAATGGGGCTTCGGGTAAGGGTAGGACAAAAGTCAGTAAAAAGGTGAAAATACGTCAAGAAAATGCCAAAAGTCACTACGTGAAAGAAACTCCAAATTCACAATAATAAGGCACAACTCCCTTCCATCTATTTGGCAAGTACTTAGCATGCTTTTCTTTTTCTTTTTTTTTTGTTTTTTTTCTTTTCTCTCTTTTTTTGTTTTTTTGTTTGTTTGTTTTTTTTTTTACTTTTCTTTCTTTTTTTTCACTTCATTTCATCCTCTCTTTTTTGTTTTTTCCATTTTTCATCATATGCAACATTATAACACAACTCACATTCCAACACTTGCTAAGGTACTTTCCTTGCCTTCAATTTACAACTTGGGAGTTTCACATAGTTAAACTAAGACATTGCCTTGACATAAGGCTTCAAAAGAAAGTCAAAAGAGAGGTAATGGGGTAATAAATGCAATGTTTTTTTTCCAAAGAAGGAAATGGTTAAGACTCAAAAGGGGTCTTCTAGGGGTAAGCTAAATAAGGCGAGTTTTTCAAAGAAAGTCAAAGATGGCTAAATCCTAGGTGCCCTTATCATTTCAATGCATCAAATTCAACAAAAATGTGGTCTCAACATGCATAATAGAGCAAGTTCTCGAATGACAAGCCATGAGCGCTAACCACGCAACAAACGAAGGTAGAGCAGAATATGAGTAAATATATGATTAAAATGCTCATCACAAAGCTCAAAAGCTCACTATGTGGGTTAAATTCGTCAACTCAGCACATTTATCACCCAAATATGTCATCAAGAAGAATAAGAAATTTAACTAACATGGATTTACTACTCAAACTCGCATCTTGATTGTACATTTCATCATAGCCAATGAAAACTAACAAAGAAAAATAAGCATTATGCACACATGCTAGCCAAAACCCTCCCCCACACCTAAACAGTACATTGTGCTCAATGTAACAAGGAAAGAACAAGAGAAAAAGAAGGACAAGAGCACTTCCCTGAACATGGGGGAAAGGACGGCAGACTAAGGGACGAGAGGAAAAGGTGGAGGAAAGCCCACGTGGTGAAGGTATTGCGCCAAATTCTGCGCCATATGAGACACTTGAAGCTCCAAGCGGGAGAGGCAATCATCCACGTTGCCCATCTGGTGATGAAGGTGCTGCAGTTGGGCCTCCCAAGAAGGAGGTGGTGGTGCTGAAGTAGAAGCCTCGGGAAGGCCACCAAGAGATCCAGTAGGGTGAGAAGGACCGCCAGGAGCCCTGGACCGTGCGGCCGGGGTGTGTGGTCGGCTCGGGGGTGTAAAGCAATACTCACCATTGACCTTCGCTACAACCCCCATTTTCTCCAAACAAGGCAAATCTAAGGGCTCCATAGGACAAGCTAGGTGCAAGTCATGATTAGATAGATCAAGTACACCCAAATTCACAGCTAGATGAGTGATATAAGAACCAAGAATCAAAGGTTTGCTTTTCCTAGAAAGCACAAACTTGAATTGTTGAGCCAGCCAGCATCCCAAATTAACTTTTATATTCTTGTGCATGCACCACAAAAAGAAGAATTCAGGCTTGGCAAAGGTACCCGAGCTATCCTTCCGACTTGAATAGCTATAAGCTAGAAAACGCTGAATATAGTGCCAAATAGGGTCCTTAAGGAAAGAGCTCTTAGACACACTTGGGTCATAATGCTGCATATCAACAGACAATTCGTGCCATAGACCAACATTAATAGAGTAAAAGGGTTCAACATAATCACAAATGCTATCCACATACTCCCTACACTCAAAATAAGGTTGATCAATGAAACCAAAGGCAAGATTAAAGTCAGTAAGTGACTGTTTAAACTCCCTACCTAACAAACGAAATCGAATCACATTGGGAGTCGTGACAGTGTACTCATGAGGCAGATCAAACTCAAAAGTAGCATAGAATTCACGAGTCAACTCAACAAAAGCTGGACATTGAATAGTAATGTACTTTGACCAACCAATTGCAGCAAACATATCCCGAACGGAATCAGTAATTTTCAAAGCATCAAGGGTCGAGAAGTGTATGAATTTACACGGGATGATGGGGCGCTTACAACAGTTCTCATATCGCTTTTGATCAGCAGCCCGTGTAAATGTTAAATGACCACCGAAATGTGATGGGGAAGAAATATGGGCACCTCTATCCTTACCTAGCCTAGACCGTTGTCCGAAAGTGAAGGGGGGACCAATTTTTCGAATGGTGGGTTGAGGGGAAGAAGGGTTGGCTTTGGATTTCTTCTTGTCTTTCTTTTTCGCCATTAGGCGACAAGGATAGTAAAACAAGCAAAAATCAAGATGACACGCCCAATTCAAAATTCAACTTGAACACGCAACTGCCATCAAGGCCAGATAACCAATTCAACCACCGAATGCAAAAATAGACTCTTTCGAAAACCAGTTGGACCCCCAAATTATGAAACCCAATCAAAAGATACAGGCAATTCCAAACTAGCAATTGCCCAAAGTATTAGTCAAGTCCAATTGCAACACACCAATTAGCACAAAGGGATGCAAGTCATAGAAATAAAGAACCCAAAGAATCACCAAACATCTGTCAGCAGCTACTGGAATTAAAATCTGGCCTCAACTATGCAAGTAAAAATTCTGGCATTAGCTACTGGGGAAAGAATTGTCTGAACAGAAAACAAAACCTGAATGCACCGAGTGTGGATGGTGGAACACTGAGAACCAAGCAGAAACAATGGCGTCGACCTCAGCGAAGGTTGTTGAAGTCGCTGATGGGAAAACTTCAAATAACCGGGCCATAGCGATGTAGATGCCGGTTGATGGTGGACTCAAAGATCGACGGCGCAGCAAAGAAGCAACGGGCGGCTAATGCGAAGTTTCAAGAAGAACCGGAGCTTCAACGGCGGATAGCAGCAGCAAGGAAGCAACGTTGGCCATGGGGATGGAATAAGTGTAGCGGCAGTAGCATCAAGCACTAGCAGTCGCGACGGCAGAGGGGCTGAATCGAATCGTTCTTCAACAGCGACGGCCGGTGATGTCGACCTAAACCTCGAACAAGATAGCAACAACGGCGGCAAAGAAGAATGGCAACCAAAGAAGCGAATGGATGATCTTCAATGACCAGTTGAGACCAACTTCAAAAGAGTGAGGATGGTGGTTGAAGCGGCTGTGGGTGCTGATGGTTGGGAAGAGGGGTGAAGAAGGAAAGAGAAGAAAGAAAGAAAGAAAGAGAAAGAAGAGGAAGAAGAAAGAAAAATTAGGGATTTTGGGTTTTTGGATTTTTTTTTTTGCTGAAAGCATATAAAGGAAAGAAAATGATTAAAAGGGAAAAACAATAAAAGAAATTAAGAGTTTTTTTTTTTAGTCAAAGATCCTTCTGGACGTGGGCACGTCCTAATTGGTTAAAGTCTTCTGGTCGGGGCATGGAGAACTTTCGAATGGTTGTGGGACTCTTGACGTGGGCACGTCCTGACCAAGGGAAGTCTTCTGGTCGTCCCAATTTTTGCTTGAAAAAACGTATCAGCTGTCATGACGTGGGCACGTCCTGACAATGAAGAGTCTTCTGGTGGCCATTTGGAAAGAATTCTAAATGGCAATAGAACTTGTGACGCGGGCACGTCCTGACCATGAGAAATCTTCTGTCCACTAGATTGAATTGAAGTCAACGCCAAGAATGATCACTGCTTGGTACCTGCAACCAAATGTCTCCTACCAAAAATAAATGACTTAAACTATACTTATCAATTTTAACTAAAAAGAACTCAAAGAATGAACAACATAACAAAATCTTTGGGTTGCCTCCCAAGAGCGCCTTTCTTTAATGTCTTTGGCTAGACATAGTGAGATTTCACTTCAATCTAAATAGGTAGGGTCCTCCAAGCTCATTGTCTCGACTACTTCCACTTGAAAACCCTCATAGTAAGGTTTAAGACGATGGCCATTAGCCCCAAACTTTGCGTTCGTCTTTAAGTTTTGAATTTCTACTGCACCATAGTGGAAAACATTAGTAATAACAAATGGGCCTATCCAATGGGAGCGTAACTTACCTGGAAAGAGCTTTATCCTGGAATGGTAGAGAAGGACTTTTTGCCCAATCTCAAAGGTCTTCCGTGATATTTGTTGGTCATGGAAAACTCTATTTTTCTCTTTGTAGATCATAGCACTCTCATATGTTTCATTCCTTAATTCTTCCAACTCTTGCAGTTGAAGCTTCCTTTGCGCGCCTGCTTCATCCAAGCTCATGTTGCATTGCTTAACCGCCCAGAACGCCCTATGTTCTAATTCCACAGGAAGGTGGCACGGCTTCCCAAAAACCAACCTATAGGGAGACATCCCAATAGGTGTCTTATATGTAGTCCTGTAGGCCCAAAGCGCATCCTCCAATCTTGAACTCCAATCTTTTCTATCAGGACGAACCATCTTCTCCAAAATGGACTTAATTTCTTTATTAGAAATTTCAGCTTGCCCATTCATTTGAGGGTGGTAAGATGTAGAAACTTTGTGAACAATCCCATATTTGCGGAGTAGAGCTGCAATCACCCTATTGCAAAAGTGCTTTCCTCTATCACTGACCATAGCTCTCGGAACCCCAAAACGGACAAAAATGTGAGATCTCACAAAATCTGTGACTACTTTAGAATCGTTAGTCCGAGTGGCTTTTGCTTCCACCCACTTAGAAACATAGTCAACAGCTAGTAAAATATACAGATAATCATAAGAGGAAGGAAATGGCCCCATAAAGTCAATACCCCATACTTCAAAAATTTCACAAAAGAATATGGGGTTTTGAGGCATGTGGTCTCTACGAGAAATATTACCTACCCGTTGACATCTATCACAAGATTTGCAAAACAATCTTTAAACAAGGTAGGCCAATAAAAATCACTCTCCAACACCTTACGGGCTATTCTTTTAGGCCCAAAATGACCCCCATATGCATAAGAATGACAAAAAATTAGAATAGATTGAAATTCAGAGTCACTTATGCAACGGCGCACCACTTGATCTGCACAGTGCTTCCAAAGGTAGGGGTCGTCCCAGATGTAGTATTTAGCATCACTTTTTAGCTTGTCCTTCTTCGCCTTGGACCAACCTGCAGGAAACTGATTAGTGACCAAGTAATTTACCATATCCGCATACCAAGAGAGAGATGATTGAACTGAAAATAAGTGCTCATCAGGGAAAGTCTCTCTTAAAGGAAAATCATCCTTTGCAATAGGCAAACGGCTCAGATTATCTGCAACTAAATTTTCTGCCCCTTTTTTATCTCGAATTTCTAGGTCAAACTCTTGCAGGAGTAATATCCACCGAATCAACCTTGGCTTTGCTTCTTTCTTGGTCATCAAATACCGCAACGCTGCATGATCAGAATAAACAATTACTTTAACTCCTAACAAGTAAGACCTAAATTTTTCCAAAGCGAAAATAACAGCTAAAAGCTCATTTTCTGTGATGGAGTAATTTAATTAGGCTCCATTCAATGCTTTTGAAGCGTAATAGATTGCATGAGCGGCTTTTCCAACTTTTTGCCCCAAGACCGCTCCCACTGCCGTGTCACTTGCATCACACATAATCTCGAATGGGAGACTCCAGTTTGGAGGTTGAATAATTGGTGGTGAAGTCAATAGTTCTTTCAACTTGTTGAACGCCCGTTTGCAATCATTATTGAACTCAAATGGCACGTCTTTTTGTAGAAGTTTGAACAACGGAGCTCCAATCTTTGAGAAGTTTTGAATGAATCTTCGATAGAAACCTGCATGTCCCAAAAAAGAACGCACTTCACGCACACTTGCGGGGTAAGGTAGGGAAGAAACAAGATCTATTTTAGCTTTGTTGACTTCAATGCCCTTAGATGATATCACATGACCCAAAACAATCCCGTGTTCAACCATAAAATGGCATTTTTCCCAATTAAGCACAAGATTAGTTTCTATGCATCGTTTTAAGATCAAAGTTAAATTATCAAGGCATTCATCGAAACTATCACCATAGACACTAAAGTCATCCATAAAGACTTCTATGATTTTCTCCACATATTCAGAAAAAATGCTTACCATACACCTTTGAAACGTTGCTGGTGCATTACACAGCCCAAAAGGCATTCTCCTATAGGCAAAGGTGCCAAACGGACATGTGAATGTCATCTTTTCTTGATCCTCTGGTGCTATGGCAATTTGAAAGTAACCTGAAAAACCATCCAAAAAACAGTAGTAAGCACGACAGGCCAATCTCTCAATCATCTGATCAATAAAAAGAACAGGGTAATAGTCCTTTTTGGTCACTGCATTGAGCTTGCGAGTCAATGCACTGACGCCATCCTGTAGGCTTACGAACTGGAACCAGTTCACCTTCATGGTTTGCTTCTACCGTGATTCCAGCTTTCTTTGGGACTACTTGCACTGGGCTGACCCATTGACTATCAGAAATGGCAAAGATTATTCCCACATCTAGAAGCTTGAGTATTTCATTCTTTACGACCTCCATCATCATTGGGTTCAGCCTCCTTTGTGCTTGTCGCACTGGCTTTGCCTCTTCCTCAAGTCGAATCCGGTGCATACACAGGGAGGGACTTATGCCCTTGATATCAGCTATGGACCACCCTATCGCCTCCTTATGTTCCCGGAGTACTCTTACCAACTTCTCTTCTTGCATGGGTGATAGTTTAGCTGAAATGATGACTGGTAAGGTCTTTCCATCACCAAGGTATGCATACTTGAGATGATCTGGCAAAGGTTTTAATTCTACTTTTGGCGCCTACACCACAGAAGGTAACAACTTTTGATGAGATTCAGGTATAAAGAGGGGTGCAAGATCATACCTACTTGTAACAGATGCCAGAGATTGCAATGCTCCGATCATGTGCTTCAATTCGGCACTCAACTCCACATCCTATGTTGCTTTCAACTCAAGATGCTTGGTTAAAGTGACTTCTAATTCATCCCTGCCATTCAACTCAAAAAGTTCCTGAACCACAGGATTAATTACACTTACAGCGAAAATAGAATGGGATTCAGGGGGGTACTTCATAGCATCAAAGATATTAAAATGGACCACCTCCCCATCAAATTCCATTGTAAGGGTCCCCCTTTTTACATCTATTTTTGTTTCAGCAGTGCTCAAGAAGGGTCTCCCTAATATGAGTGGTGATGGATTAGGGAAGTATTCATCATGCATGTCAAGCACATAAAAATCAGCAGGGAACACTAAGTCATTTATTTTGACCAAAACATCTTCAATTAGCCCGTCAGGATAGGCATTGGTACGATCTGCTAACTGAATTATGATTCTAGTCTCCTTCAATGGTCCTAGATTTAAGGAGGTGTAAATGCTCTTTGACATCACATTAATGGATGCTCCTAAATCTAACATTGCATTTCTAAGCTTAAGGGTCCCAATTCCACAAGAGATAGAGAACATACCTGGATCTCCACATTTTGGTGGTAACTTCCTTTGTAGCACAGCTGATACGTTCTCCCCCACCACCACTCTTTCATCTCCCCTCAGCTTCCTCTTATTAACACACAGGTCTTTCAAGAATCTGGCATATTTGGGCACTTGCTTGATTGCCTCCAGTAGAGGTATATTTATTTGCACTTTTCTGAATACCTCTAGGATCTCCTTCTCTTGTCTTCTTGGCTTCTCCAACCTACTAGGAAATGGTGGTGAAGTAGCCTTAGCTTTAATTGCTAGATCAGGAGTTACTTCAAGAGCCTTCTTGCCCAACCCTTCTTCCTCTAATTATTTCTCAATCTGGTCCTCATTCTTGTCTTTGGGAATTGCTGGTTTAGGACCTTCAACCTCTTTCCGACTTCTGAGGGTCATAGCACTCACATTTTTGGGATTCACCTCAGGCTGTGAGGGTAACCTCCCATCTACCTTGGCTTCTAGGCGGTTGACAGCAGTTGCCAACTGACTCATTTACGTCTGTAGATTTTGTATGCTGGAGTTTTTTTTCTGCTGGAATTGCAAAGTGCTAGAGGCCAGGCTCTTGACTATGTCCTCGAGAGATGCATTGGATGAACTGGAGGAAGGTTGTTGTGGCTTGGGTTGATAAGATGGCTAGAATCCTGGGGGCCGGTTAGGAAATGAATTTTGCTGCCTATTCCCATAGCTGAAATTAGGATGATCCCTCCACCCTGGATTATACGTGTTGGAATACGGATCATACTGTCTTCTGGGCGGGGGCACGCCTCCAGCCATTTTCACCTGTTTAGCTCTATCTTCTTGTAGCATTGGACATGTATCAGTGGAATGCCCTCCATTTGTGCAAATCCCACACACCTTGGTTTGTTGAGCATTTCCTACAGCTAGTTGTCGAACAAAGGATGTTAGCTCAGACAACTGCTGTTGGATAGAAGACGTCTCTACTTCATTTACCCTTCGGATGGAAGTATTCTCACGGGTGCCAAATTGTTGTGAATTTTCTGTCATTTCCTCTATTAGCACCCATGCTTGGCTAGGGGTCTTATTTGCTAATGTCCCTCCACTCGCAGCATCAATGATGTTTCGGTCAGTCAGTAGTAGTCCCTCATAGAAGTACTGGATCAATAATTGTTCACTAATTTGATGTTGTGGACATCTAGTGCACAATTTATTGAATCTCTCCCAGTACTCATACAGTGACTCCCCGGGATGCTATTTTATGCCGCATATCTCTTTTCTCAGACTAGCAGCTCTGAAAGCAGGAAAATATTTTTCCAAAAACTTTTTCTTCAACTGTGCCCATGTTGTAATACTACCAGCTGGTAGGTAGTATAACCAGTCCTTGGCTGCATCCTTCAGTGAAAATGGGAATGCTTGAAGTTTTATTTGTTCTTCAGTAACTCCAGGTGGTTTCATACTCGAGCAAACCACATCAAATTCTTGAAGGTGCTTGTGGGGTTCTTCACTTGAGAGTCCATGAAAGGATGGTAAGAGGTGAATTAAGCCAGATTTTAACTTAAACGAGGTATTTTCAGCCAAATTTGGGAAAGTTATACAGAGGGGTTGTTGAGTCAAATCTGGGGCAGCCAACTCCCTGAGTGTCCTAGTATTATTAGCCATAATGTACTCCTCCTGTTTTGAATCACTAGAGGGATCAGTTGAAGATTCAGTCAATTCAATTGCCAAATTAAGCCCAGGAGATGTTGTAGATGATTGCCCTTTCTTGTGTTCTCTGGTCTCTTTTCTTAGCCTACGCGCTGTCTTCTCAACCTTTGGATCGTATATCAACTCACCTGTGCAGGAAGAACGAGGCATAAACTAGCGAAGATACTAGAAATAAAATAAAATAAACCCAAAATGGAGTAATTAATTCAGGCACCAGTCCCCGGCAGCGGCGCCAAAAATTAACAGGTGTCGAGCCTATACAATAATAATTAATAGACCTAATGCCAATAAAAATAACCAAAATCTAATCCCAGGTACTGGAGCAGGAACTCCGGATGTGCAATGGGTTACTGGCTTCACCCTGATTCCAAGGAGTATACTTGATCCGATATACCAGAATTAGTTAATTTTGTATACAGTGGCAAATAGGGTTGTCTCCACAGGGATTGGGGAAAATTAACTCCTTTTTCAAGTTACAGGAAATGGGGGGATTTTAGGAATTGTATGCTAACAAAATATTAACTAATTAACCAACTAGGAATTAAGAGAGAGAAGAAAAACTCTAGCCAAGGATACACTTCAGAAATGGTTCAAATAACTGATCATTGATGCAAATATGATTCCAACATTCATTGATAAACAGGTTTTTCACTGCCGATACGATCTGACAGCAGTCTCTCCTTAATGTTTCGATAGCCAAGGTACGACCATTGACTATTTCCCTAATTCAAGAATAACCCTAGGTACGACCATAGGATTTAATTCCTAATTGCATTAAAAACTAGAGAAACCCTGTTCTAATTAACAAACACGCTACAAGGGTTCATTTAAATTAGATTGTATATTTCCCTGACACAAAACCAATTATGCCAGTTGCTACCGGGATTAGAGTAATCAAACAATTACGGATTCAATTACCCTAATTAGCAAATAGGTTATGTGAACAATTAAATATTGTACACCGATTCAATCACACACAATAATCACCACCAATAAAAGTAGAAAATATACAAATACCAATGAATAGAAGAAGTAATTAAAATCGATTAGATCTCACAGTAATAATTGAACCAAATCCTCAGTTGTTTCATTGACTAGAAATAAGAAATTAGTTCTCCATTAATGGAGAACAACCATGCAAAAATCGACGAAGCTTGCTAATTAATCTTCTCCAGTTGTCGACAAGAAAAGACGAAGAAGGCAATTGCTTGTCTCTGATCGACCCTTGTTCTGATTGTTCCGTGGGGCGCACAAAGAAAGAAAAAACGAAAGTGATAGCCACGGGAGAATGTTTTCACCTAATGAAAGGAAAAGACAAAAAACCTAGCGAGTACTAATTGCTTTTTTTGTTTCTTCCGTTCCCAGGCGCACCAAAGAAGAAAAATAATAGCCAAAAAGGAAGACGTCCTCCAGTACCAGAAGGGAAGAAAAGCTAAAGTACTAATCAAAACTCCTCTTTTCGTTTCTCCCTTCTTTTTCCTTTTATACTACTAACTCAAATTTCCAAAAATAACAATCCTACTCTAACTACTACTAGCCTTCTCAAATAAAGGCCAAAAGTTTTTTACAAAGTGCCATCTTTCCTAATTTAATTAGCTCTTGGACTTCAACTCGAATTAGGAAACTTCCTTGTGTCCACCCCGAATCTTCTTCAAAATCACCAATCAAGCCCGTTTTGTTCCAATTCCTGGAATTAACACAAAATACCAAATATAAGTAGAATCGATAAATTAAAACAATATTTGGTACAAAAAGAAAGGAAAATAGGAACAAATATACCAACAAAATACATCTTATCACTCCCCCTGTGACCTTTGGTCGCGTGTGGTGGGGGGGAGGGGAGGGTGGATAGGGAGAGTGGAGGGAGAGAGGAGGTCGTGGGGGGAGGGTGGCGAGAGGTGGCAGGGGAAGGTGGGGAAGTGGGGAGGGAGAAGAGGAAGAGAGAAAAAAAAAATCCAGATCTAGTCGTCGGCACCAGCGACCGGGTTTGGGAAAGAAGAAGAAGAGGGAAGAGAAGAAAAAAGGAAAGGGAAAAAGAAATGGAAAAGGAAAAGGAAAAGGAAAAAGAAAAGGAATAGAAAAAAGAAATAGAAAAAAAAAACCAATCCAAATACATTTACAGTAATTGTTTTTCACTACAGTAATGCTACAGTACTATTTTTGAAAAACAACTCCAAAAACAGCTAATCCAAATGGATCCTTGATTGTGACATAAAAATTATAAGTCCAAAATAGTGAATGACATATCGAGATCATCCTCACAGATGCTATAACGTCAATATGATGTTATTAATAAAAATTATTTAAAAATTAAAATATTATGTAAAATATCTAACAGTATGTTAATATCAATAAAGATATAAACATATGTGTTTGATGTTTCAAAGTTATTTAATAAGAAAGTGCAAAGAAATTAGAACAATAGAGTAGCAATTTATATAATTCAATGCATGCTTACAAGTCTAAAGTTAAATTTATGGACAATATTGATATACTATGAAACATTTCTAGATTTGTTAATAGTTTTTCAATACCCAAGGGGTTAAAACACAAATATTGAAAAAGCTTTTTGATCCCCACATTAATATTTCCCCAATTCTTCCCCCTTTCACCGCTAAAGTCTAAAAGGCATCCACTGTTGCCTCTTCTTCTTATCTTGCCGTTCATGTCAGCATAAGTTGTCAAGTCTCAAGCCCATCAAAGGCAAAAACTTTTACGCAGCCAGTCCAAATGTTATGAGCAACAAGCCTTGGAGTTTTTGGTAAATGGGATGACACAGGATTGGATTACTAATCTGATGTTATCCCATGTTTGGTTGAATTTTATGTATGGGATGATACATCCCACCTAACCGAATTAATCCCCATAGAGGGGATAAAATAATCCCATGGGGGGAGGTGGTATGAGTTATCCCGGGTTAAGGTAAGAGGTGAGATAATGATAATTGACACTTATTTACCATATTAAT
Source organism: Gardenia jasminoides (assembly GCA_013103745.1). Taxonomy (NCBI): domain Eukaryota; kingdom Viridiplantae; phylum Streptophyta; class Magnoliopsida; order Gentianales; family Rubiaceae; genus Gardenia; species Gardenia jasminoides. The sequence continues at coordinate 576,584 of CM023101.1, forward strand.
AAAATAATACTTTATTTAAACAACTATATAAATTTATAATTCTCTATAATATTATCTAATTTCAGACTAATTTGTCCCTATTAATCATTTAATAATTTTTTTGACAAATTTACCCTTACTAATAATAAACTAAATTTTGGACTAATTTGCCCATATTAATGATATATCATAATTTTTCCTATGTCATTAATAAAATTAGACTTTTTACTCATTTGTCTATATTAATGAAATAACTAAAATTTTGGACATATTTGCCCATGCCAATAAAAAATTATGTTTTGAACTAATTTACCCATTTTATCAAAATAAATAATTTTGGACTAATTTGTTCCTATTATTAATGAATTAAATTTTTGGCTCATTTGGCCCTACTAAAATTCTAAATTAATTTACCCCTACTAAAAGTAAGAGTAAATTTTTATATTATTTTGGTCCTAATAATTAATTATATAATCATATTTTCTTTGTCAAATTTAATTCACAAAAGGTTAGACATATAAATTGAGACCTGTGAACCCATTTAATAAGATTGAGTTTCGCTTGTAATTGCACATACACGCATGTGTATGTGTGTGAATGTATTTGCAAAACGAGTTTGTGTTTATTAAAAGTTGAATACCCCTGGTCGTAGGTCTTGCAAAAAGGGTATTTTGATCTATAAATAAATAATCCCATATCATACTATTTTCAACTAAACACAGGATAAAATTATTTTCTAAAACATCCTATCCAATAAAAAGCCAACCAAACACTGGATAATAGGATTATTCATCCGAAAATAACTCAATTTAGGATGAGTAATCCGAGAATAAGTAATCCTCTCTCATCCAATTCATGAATCAAACGCACCCTTACGGATTTCCATTCAAGACTAGCAAATAATCAAACTTTTTCTTCAAAGTTCTCTTTTCTTCATCTCTTTTTATTCTTTTTTTTGGCCTTTTCTCCTTTTGGATGAAGATCTAGGATTAAATCTTGTTTCGGAAAAAAAATCAAGAACTGATTGATGTCCGAATTGAAGGAACGGGAGAGGTGATCTTGCGCTTGCAGAGGGGTGAGAGATCGGTTGGGATTCAGATGAAAGGCATACGGGGAAAAAAAAATCAACCAAAAGGGAAAATAAAAAACTGGGTTCTTAGTGGTTTTACAAGTTTCCGGTCAAACCCAGATTTTGACTGGGTTTGACCGAGTTTCTACCATTCGAGTTTTTGGAACAGTTCGAACCGGATACTTAACCGATTCCTGATCAGGCCGGTCGAACCGGCCGATCCGGTCCGAGTTTCAAAACACACCCCCTCCCGCTCCTCTCTTTTATGGTTCACGTTTGCTTTCTTAATTTTCATTTAACTACCCTTTTCCTCTTACTGAATTTTTTTTATGTGTTGATGGGTTGCATTTTCTGTCATGGTGCAATTGATTTTGCGTGGTTTCTGATCAAGTGGGTTGCTTCTAAGAGAATTTGTATAAAATGGGTTTAAGCTCTATCATGCCCACTGAGTGTTAGGAAAAATGCCTAAGTGAAAAACCTAATTAGAGAAACAAATCTTGTGCAATATGTTTCGTTAAAATGGATATTTTCAGCTAGTATAGGTGTAGGAATGACTTCTTAGTTGAAGTTTTTGAGATGTTTTAAGCCAGAGCAGACAAAGGAGCGTTTTCTAGGTGGTGCTGGTTTGTTTAAATTATTTTATGTACATGCTTTTTCTTGTTAAATTGGGCTAATGGTTGTGCTGTGCATTTCACAAGAATTAATTCGACATAAGTTTTGTGAATTTTGGTGAAGATCTAGAGGCAGTGGTCATGGGTAGTTGACAGTGGGCGCTGCTACCATTGACGGCCCGTAAGCCTTGGGGGAAAATAAGGGGAAGAAAGTGATAAGAAAAATGTGAAAGAAGGTTTCAATTATTTTTTGACATTTTTGCCCTTATAAACCTACACTAGCAGGTCATGCTCGGCCAATAAAGAGAAGAATTCGCCAGAATGACTCAAAAAGCTCATTTTGAAGAGATAAATGATCTTTTTGATTAAAAAAAAAGTTTAGTGAATAACTGGTGCAATTTTAAGTAGTTTAGTGATGTTTTTGACCATTTACACCTAGAATATTTTAGGAGAGATTTTATTAAACAGAAAATAAAAAAGAAAGGAAGAGGAAGGGGATATCCTAGGAGGCCAAGATCTCCCTCCCATGGAGGAAGAACCCTAGAGAGAATGTGGATACGAAGAGGAGTCGATTGATCACTTATTTTTCAGTTGCAAAATATTAGCTGCAATTTGGATTAAAGTTCAGAATATGTGCTTGATGTTTAAGGGATCTCATCCATCGTCTGAACTCTAAAGAAGTAATCTGATTGAGCAAACATTGGAGAATTCTTCATTTATATGCAAGTTCCGCAGATTGACCTTGGCTATTGCAGTATACTACTCCTTGAGGTTGAGGAACATAGGTGTTATAACAAAATGGCGATGCTAGTCCTATGACTAGTATGCAGCAAATTATTGATACCATTCGTCATATTGGAGCTTCATGGAGAGGTGTGCCAAAGTCGTATGAAAACTGGAAATTGATTGTGGAACGGGGAATATCCCTAGATTGTTTTAATAGTATGTAGTAGAGTCAGCAAATCAATACTATGCATGTATAGTGAAACTGTTGATGTATAGATAGCTACCACTATATTGGACAAGCTGCAATTCTCTATTAACAAAAAGTTGATTTTGCTCCAAAAAAACAAAAGAAAAAGTTGAGAATAGGCAGAAGAAGAAAAGGGTGTTGTTGAATGGTGTCTCTCTTCAGCAATCGGTCTTACCAACCAACCGTTATATGTGTTGGTCATCGAATAATGTCAAGTGATTTATGTTTGGTAGTTGTTTATCATCAAAGCAATTGTGTCCGTACGTCTAGAAATAAACAATTGGGCTATGCTTTGCTCTATCCAGTTAGCTACGCAGAATTTTCTCTTTTGATGTGGTAGAATTTTTGGTTCCTTGAATCCATATTGGTGCAGCTCCTTTCGTATCAATTTTCTTATAGTGAGAATGGCAAGTCATGGGAATGACCCAAAGCATTATAATATGCCCTGGTCAAGGCATTTTTGGTCATTACTCATTAGTCAATAGCCGAAGATAACATCACAACACAACACATCAAAGGGATTTTGGAGAAATTTCACTCCCAATTATTACAGAATTTCGTTGTAATGAAAGTACTTTTGTTAGTATCTGCTCTGTCTTACCAACTCCAAGAAAACAGAAGTCTGTGACGAAGTCTTGCAAATCAATTTTTGACCATTAATAGCATTCGGTCTCCATTTATTTCATTGAAAGGGGGAGAAAAAAGAGTCTCATCCCCATAAGATAGAACGTTGAATTGATTTTTCTCCATCTTTATCCATTACAACCTGAATTTGCTAGAGGTTTTATCACAATTGAATTTTAGGAGTAATTATTCAGAGGAGATTAATTAGAAAATAGGCAATTGTGTATATTAATTAGTAGTCTCTCAAGAAAGCGGATTTAAGTCTAAAATATGTTTACACTTGTCCAATTGTGCATGTTTTTAATTGTTTCCGTCTTGGTGAAAAACTCATAAAAGAAGCCTACCATTTTTAGAGTTGAACCGAATATTGTAGATACTAATGTAAAATGCTCAAAACCAAGTAACTGGATAATGCACATGCATCAAAATTAGTTGATTGATTGCTCACTAATATACTAGTAATAATTTCAATTTTGAACCCTGAGCTATTTGAAATTATTACCTCCTAGGCTAAACTGTTTGCAACTGGCATTTTGTATCCTGAACTATCAATTGCAGCAAGTTATTACTTCAAACTGTTTAAGTTAGTGTAAATAGCACAATGATCCGAGTTTTGTTGGAATTTAGCAAGTCTTTCACAACTGAAAAAATAATTAGCTCCTTGATTAAATAAATTTCAAAGGTGACCCTTCCAAAATAGGCAATCAACTATTTTTTTTTGTAATGTTGATTTTATATTTGCTTTCCGCAGAAAATATATGTAATGTTAGATTCATGGAGAAATATTTGTTGTCAAGTTGTTACTATCAAAGTGATTATTTATGTAGTTCAAAAAAATACAGAGTCCTTCTTGTCCTTTTACCTATGAAAGGACGATTAAATGGATTAGAATCTAAATTATTGCACTACTTTGTAAAACAAAAAAAAAAAAAAGGTTAAAAGGTTTGAGGTATCATAGTATTGCCATTGATAGCTAATCCAATAAAATGTTAAACTTAGAATATTTTCCGAAGTTTCATAATGTAATTTTTATCTATTCTTCAGATATGTAGCATTCATTTTTCATATTTGTTTTTGATATCTGCATATGTTTGATGACGTAACTACCATTAATGCAGATTTTAATTAAATTGTGATATTTTATGAAAAAAAAAGGGGAATATTTCACCCTCAATAGGCACGTAAGTACATGATTAGGATGGTCATAAGTAGGAAAACTTAATTACAGGAAGTCCAACATTCGACTAAAACGGGGGACTCTGCTTGCTATAGTTTGATCTTTTTCCATACACCTTGGAGCAATGATGAAATTATTATGAACAACACACTAAAGTTTGTACAAAAGAATTTTGTTAATATCCTCTCAATAACCATGTGAGATCCTAATCCTGTGTAACTAATACCATAAAGCTACTATTCCAATATTGCACGGGTATAACGCGTTCTTGGTCTCCTTTTGTTCAATACAACGTTTTGAAGGGTCTTGGTTTACCAGTTCAAACTCAAATCCACTATAAATAAGTGTCATTGATTTGTCTATCTAGCTAGTACTGATGCAAACATTTTCTTAGCTGCATCTATTCTCCTTCCACTGTAATTTTCCATCTTTCTTTCTGACTCATTGAGTCTTAGGTTCAGACATGAAGAAGAAGCAAACCCATGATACTCTAACTTTCCTAGCTCTAATCTTTTTCTCCATTGAATTAGTAGTGGGAGGGGCCACTAGTACTGTAGATGTCAATATAGGTTTGGTTCTTGATATGAACTCATGGGCTGGGAAGATGTCTTCAAGATGCATCTCCATGGCCTTTTCTGATTTTTATGCCTCCCATTCTCATTACAAGACCAGGCTGGTTCTGCACACTAGGGACTCCAACAACAGCGTTATTGGTGCTGCTGATGCAGGTGGTGTATATACCTTTCTCTTCCTCTCCTTTTAATATCCTCAATATGCTTATGGTTTGAGGATCTCCAACCAATCCTTGGTTCAAAAGATTATACTACTCAGTTATTTCTCTAAAAATTAATGTGACTTGAAGAATGATCAAGAATTCGCACTGTCCAAGATTGATTGTGTAAATTTACATGCTAAGATAAGATATGTTTCTACAGATAGTAAATGTGTGCACTGCACAGAGCAACATTTGTCGGAGGGTACATTTGGAGTATTTATGGATCTATCCAAGTAAACAATTATATAAGCAGGGGTTGGACTAGCTTCGAATCTCTCCTTCCCAATGATAATTGCTTTACATTCTGTTGAAATTTCTTAAGCTGTTACTCTACCATTTACTACATGACAGAGGATAATTCATACTTTTCTTATGGCTTATGGGGATATAGAGATTAAATGGAAGAAGAAAGAAAATGATGCATGGACAGAATTTCTGTTAATTTTGAGTAACAAGGTTGTTCTAAGTATATCTACCTTTCTCTGTATATCAGCAACTGCACACAAATAAGTGTATAACGAAAATGGAAGAAAGAACAGCTTCTTTGTTATGTTAATATCGGTTTTTATTTGTTTATTTTGTTTTTGGGTTGCAGCTGTTGATCTAATGACAAATGCAAAAGTGCAAGCCATTCTTGGACCACAAACATCTATGCAAGCCAATTTTGTGATCAATCTAGGACAGAGTGCTGAGATTCCCATCATTTCATTTTCCGCTACAAGCCCAACTCTTTCCTCTCTTAGAAGTGCATACTTCGTACGAGCTACTCTAAACGATTCGTCTCAAGTACAAGCAATTAGTTCCCTGGTTCAGACCTTTGGGTGGAGAGCAGCTGTGCCAATCTACGTAGACACTGAATTTGGAGAAGGAATTGTTCCATACTTGACTGACGCCTTGCTAGAAGCTGAGACTCATATCCCATATAGAAGTGTAATCCATCCATGTGCAACTGATGATGAGATTGCTGCAGAGCTTTACAAGTTGATGACCATGCAAACTAGAGTTTTCATTGTGCATATGCCTCCCGATCTTGGCCATCGGCTTTTTGATCGAGCAAAAGTGGTAGGGATGATGACTGAAGAATACGTTTGGATTGTAACTACAGGGATCACTAATCACCTAAGTTTTCTACATCTTTCTGTCAAAGAATCAATGCAGGGGGTTATAGGAGTAAAACCTCATGTTCCGAGGAGGAAAAAGCTTAACCGGTTCATGGCTAGCTGGAAAAGGAAATTTATCAAGGACAATGTTGATGTTAATTTCTTTGGCTTGTGGGCTTACGATGCAGCTACCGCACTAGCAATAGCAGTTGAAGAAGCTCTAGCAATGGAAACTAGGCCTTCAACTGCATTTCATCTTGAGTTTGCGGTCTCTCAAATTGGGAAACACCTCCCAGAAGTAATATCAAGAACCAAACTTAATGGCCTCACTGGGACATTCAATGTGGTTAATGGACAACTACAATCATCATATTTTCAGATTCTCAATATCCTCAGTAATGGGGAGCGGGGAGTTGGCTTTTGGACACCAGACAAGGGAATTACTAGGACCCTGCGACCTACAACTTCTGAATCACACTCTTCTTCGAAAGCCGACTTAAAAGGGATTATATGGCCAGGTGATACCACATCCACCCCAAAGGGTTGGGTTATACCAACGAGTGGGAAAAAGTTGAGAATAGGAATCCCAGTCAGGAGTGGTCCTAATGCCTTTGTCAACATAATAAGAGATCCTTGCACTAACAAGACTACTTTTACAGGGTACTCGATAGATGTTTTTGATTCTTTAATGAAAATGCTGCCATATTATGTTCCTTATGAATATGTTCCTTTTGCAAAGTCAGATGGCGAGAGCGCAGGTACCTATGATGACTTGGTCTATCAGGTTTACCTTAGGGTAAGTACCGTTACAAGACAAAGTCACTTCTTGTTTTCTCTTGGAGTCCCGAACAATTTAAGATCTTGAGTCAATCCACTCACCGCCAATTAGTTTTAACCAAGTTCTAGCAAACCTTCTTTAATGACTCAATACTTTTGCATTTATCATATCATCCCCGCCTCTGTGGGTTCTTATTTAAGCTGATTATGTGCAGAATTATGATGCGGCTGTGGGAGATATTACTATTAGAGCTAACAGGTCTACATATGTTGACTTCACACAACCATATACTGAATCTAGCATCACAATGGTTGCGCCTGTCCAGGACAGGAGGAGTAAGAATGCATGGGTTTTCTTGAAGCCACTGACTTGGGACCTCTGGGTCATTAGTGCTTGCTTCTTTGTTTTCATTGGTTTTGTGATTTGGATTCTTGAGCATCGGACAAATGAAGAGTTTGCTGGGTCTAGTCCACATCAAGTTGGCACTGGGTTCTGGTTCTCCTTTTCAATCTTGGTCTTTGCTCATAGTAATCTCTCTTGCTCTCCATCAATTATACATAAACAACAAATAGGAATGCCAAATGCAGAAAACTCAGTCAGACATAGTGTAATGTACAATAAGTTCATCTACTAAAAAGGTTGCACAATAATGCACTTACCACCGTTTTTCTCCACTGTCAATTTTCAACAGACATAGGCATCTTGAAAACGTTCATATGACTCTCACTCTCTGGCTCCGAGATTTTGCTTTATTTTAACATATTTGATTTGTCTTTCTGATATGTAACTACAGGGGAGAAAATAGTGAGTAACTTAGCTAGGTTCGTGGTGATTATATGGTGTTTTGTGGTTCTAATCCTAACTCAGAGTTACACGGCCAGCTTGGCATCAATGTTGACCATGCAACAGCTTGAGCCAACTGTCACTCGCATGCAAGATCTCATAAGGAAAGATGAAAATGTAGGCTACGCAAAGGGCTCTTTTCTTTTGGGATTCTTAAAGCAGATGAAGTTTGATGAGTCGAGGCTTAAGGAATATGATACTCTAGATGATTTGGATGTACTTTTCACCATGGACAAAGCTCATGGTGGTATTGCTGCTGTTTTTGGTGAAGTGCCTTATATGAAGCTTTTCCTGTCAAAGCATTGCTCAAAATATGCCATGGTTAGCCCAGAAATCAAGACCGATGGATTTGGCTTTGTATGCTTTCTCATTCCTTATCTCTTTCAGTACTCACTAGCAGTAGAATGGCCTGCTAATATGCTAAACTGAAAATCCTGTCCAACAACAATTTTACAACGTTTAACTTATAACAGGGCATGCACCAGAAGTTCTTTATTAGCTCTCTTGTGGACTATAATTAAATTGGCTTTTTCCTCCTTGTTCTTTTTCTTGGCAACATTCAAATTTGTTGATTGTGTAATTTGCAGGCATTCCCAATAGGTTCCCCACTTGTGGCTGATATATCAAGAGCAGTCCTAAATCTCACTGAAGGGGATAAAATAGTTGGGATTGAGAATGAGTGGTTTGGGCAGCAAACTAGTTGTCCAGAACAAAACACCTCGGTATCATCTCATAGTCTAGGACTCAACAGTTTCTGGGGCCTATTTCTTATTGTTGGAATTGCTTCGTCCACTGCCCTCATCATCTATGGAGCTGTGTTCATTTATGAACATAGGCTTTTAATTAGCAAATTACATGCAAAAGATTTGTGGAATAAAATCACCATATGCTTCAGGAAGAGGGAAGAGGAGCAAGATTGTGGAGATTTACAGATGACAAACCATTCAGTGCAGTGGTATGGACATCTACAGAGGAGAAATCACTCAATTTTGTCCATGCGTTCGTCAAGTTCTATTAGTAGCGTGTGTAGTCGATCATCATCAGGCCTATTAACTGTTGCAGATGTAAATTTGTTTACCTTGAGGGAAGGAGGAAATTCATTTGCGTAAGTACCTCATGAGAATCCAAAATCAGATGCAAAGAAAGATTCATAGCCAGAGTACCCCAAATTAGCCAAATTAGATAAAAATAGCATCCTTTCTTTGAGTTTCAATGTTGATCTAACTTCCAAATGCAGCTGAGGATTTGATATACGTAAAATGTCATGCAGAGAGATTCAATGAAAACCATTTCCACCTGTATATATACATACTTAACACACACACGAACAAACTCACATGTATATGCCCCTGTGCATATATGCTCTTGAAATTAGCTCAATTAGACTGTGGAGCTCCTAATCGAGTAGCTTGTGAGCAGTACGAGTCATTTATACCCCAATACAAATCTAAATCTAGAGTATCACCAGTTCAACTTCACAAGGTAAGTACACTTCAAACTGCTAGCTCGTTCTCTTACTGTTTGGATTCTATAAGCATCATGACTTATATCAAATCTGGTTATAATCAGCCTTTCCAGATCACTTCCAGCACCAGGTTTAATGACTAACTTCTCAAGTGATTTAGCAATTTGAACTAATGCCAAAGCAAAATTAGTGTATGAAGTTTGGATTAATCTTTAACTATCAACCTTAGATAAATGATAACTATGCAAAATTTGAATTTAAAATTCAACTTTTGTCCATGTGTTATGGATTCAATGATGATAGTGTATATATTGCCAGTATATATAAGAGTTACTCATGAATTTATACTCATCACTTTTTAAAAATGAAGAGATGTATATTTTTTGAAGTTGAGTTATTTGCACAAGTTTGTGTGATATTTTTGCTAATAATGGAGTGTAATTGATCCACTATATATAATTTCTTTTCATTTGGTCATTTTTAACGTTTGAATACAACTGAATTTTTATTGGCAGAGGTAGTTGATCCTTTTTAATTTATTTCCCTTTATTTTTATTTTTTTGGACAATCTAATGCAAAGCCCAAACAGTCAAGACTCCATTGTTGGCCATTCTCGACTCCATTGTCTCGAGAGCGCCTTGTTCTGGTATCAATAGCAGTATTTTTGATAATTTAGAAATTCAATTAATTATGACTAATCAAGAATTTTGGATTGCTATTCAAATTACAGATTGAATGCAGAAAGATAGAATAGAGTCAAAAAGACGTCGAGAATATCTCATTAACGTACGTACCAACTCGGCTGGGTCCATGCTGCTAAATATCTCATAGCATTGGCTTTCAAAAAAAAATTCTCATAAAATTTTAATGGATCTTGGACTTGAATGGTTCTTAGGCCTTGAATTGCCAACAAATTAGCGGCCCAGATTAAGCAATGCTTGATGCAGTTCATACCTATGCAAAGACACTTTCAGTTTTATAACTATAATGAGCGGCCTAGTTTTGGCCCAAAATAAGCAGGCCTGGTCTTGATCCGTTTTTTGCATGAATATTTCGAGATACTGATCATTGTTTAGGCCTTGAATATTTTGTGTCTAACTATGATTTTGTTTCATTAAGAGATATCTTATATTTTAAATGAAAATATTGTAGATTATTTACAATTATATCTATTTATATCTATATATCTATCTATCTATCCATCTATAATTTATATAAAAGTACCATGAGTTTTTGGTACTTTGAAATGTAAACAAAAAGTTGTCTTAATTTTTATTATACCCAAACTAGTCTTCATCTATTAATAACATTCATTGTATTTAAATTATGATAATATTTATAAAAGCCTAACACTAAATTTGAATTGTAATAAATGATGAAATTTATTAAGATAAAATGTTTGAATATAAAACTATTTGACAACCATTGCAATCCACCTCAAATTAATTTGTGTATGTATTTTATTTAATATAAATAACATTATCTTTACTAAAAAAAAAAAGAAAAGAAAATGCTCCTAGGACACAAGAGTCATTTTGCTTGTGCCTTTCTAATAGAGTCTGTTAAAAACAAAATAAAACACAAATGAAGTAAAACCAATGAAAAAAAGATGTGCAACTATCTCTCTTGATAAAATTTCAATTAACAAAAATGAATAGAGAAAAAATTAAAATGTGGTCGATAATTTATATTCCATTATTAACAAAAATAATACTAAAAAACTATAAAAAGTCATATGCAAAGAATATACATCTATTTAAATTAAGAAACATGCATCTGATTTCATATTTAACTATTTCATTAAATCACTTACAAATTCAAACATCAAAACAATAATAGTAAAATATGAAAACATTTTATGCAAGACCTAAGTTATACTATGAGAATTCTAGCCACCCAAGTCAAAAGAAAAAATATAAATGATCCATATACTTCACATATAAATTGATCAACCTATTCTAACTCTACAATCTCTACTATATTAATCTATTTAATTTAGTCTCAGGGGAAAAAAAAAGAAAAGAAAAGGTAAGCAAAGGTATTCACATTTTGAATATTGCTTCAAATATTGATGTTATGTCAAAATCTATAAATTAATCAACCTATTCTAACTCTAATATTACATTTTGTTTGTCTTAGCCAAAAAAAAAGGTATATAAGCAAAAGGTATCAATATTGCCATATTTTTTGAAATATTAATGCTATCATTTAGTATTTTAGTCAAATCTTTCTTTTATTTTAAAAGGTTAATGTTTGTTGATTGGAAAGTGAATCTGTTGGAAATAAGAGGAAGAGAGGACTGAGATAAACATATGTATGATAATTGAGTTGAAATTACATAATTAATGTATTGAACTCATTTACTCTGATTCCTTTTTAAAATTGATGTTACATTTTAACCTTTATCATTTAATTATAATGATATTAGAAATGTACAATAAATTTGATAAAGTATGATTGTATTGGTATTTGTTTGTTAGAGTTAAACCATACAAATTTCTTTAAAGGACTAAAAAGGAAAAAATCAGTTTATGACTTAATGTATTCAAAAGAACTCATTAATAATGAAATATAATGGAATATTATAGTACGTAATTGAGAATCAAAATTATATTAAAAAAAGCATCTAATGATACTATATTTTGGGATCATAAAATCACGTGCAAAGCACATAAAAGCATTACTAGTGATAATATGTATGTCGAAGTTGAAAAATATGCTACAATCCTTTTAGGTAGAAGCAGTTTCTTGTGCAAATTATTTGTTGAACAGTTGTCCTATCAAAAATGTTCACGGTAAAACTCCGAACGAAGCTTGAAGTAGTAGATAACCATTTATGGCCATTTCAGAGTATTCAAGTGCATTGCCTAATCTCATGTTCTAGATCAATTTAAGAGAAAACTTGATGACAAAGAAGAGAAATGTATCTTTATTAATTACAATGAAGTTTCTAAGATTTATGGATTGTATAATCTTGTGTCACAGAAGGTGATAATGAGTAGAGATGTAACAAGAGGTGTTTGGAACTGGTTTAGTGGAGATCCCAAAACAGTAGAGGTGACTCTAAATTATCAATATGAGGAGGCTAATGATGATTTTCAACCATCAATAGTTATTCAGGATCCACAGACTAAATTAATTGGATATCTACAGTGTTAGAATTAGATGTCAGCTCGTTTACAAGATTATGTGATTATATCATTTGGTTCCTTCTGACAATGATATTATTAATTTTGTTTTATGTGCAGATTGTAATCCAGTAGTGTATAAGGAGGCAGTCCGTGATGATCATTGGCTAAAAGAGATTGATGCAGAAATTCATGGCATTGAGAAAAATGACACTTAAGAGCTTACTTCTCTTCCAATTATAAAAGAAAAAGTTGTAAAAAAGTTTTGGAGTGAAGTGAGCTACAAGAGGAAACTTAATTCCAACGGAGAAGTTGATAGGTACAAGGCGAGATTGGTGGTGAACGGGTATAAGTAGAAACCTGAAATTGATTATTTTGAGATGTTTGCACCTATACCTGTTGCCCAATTTTACACATTCTGTATAATAATTTCTCTAACTACCCAAAATAACTGGAGAATTTATCAAATGGATGCTAAATCAAGTTTCCTGAATAGAGTACTTAACGAAGAAATGTATATAGAGCAGACTGCAGGTTTTGTCAGAATAGGTCAGGAAAATAAGATGTACAGGTTGAAGAGGGTTTTATATGGACTCAAACAAGCCCTGAAGGCATAGTAAGTACATTGACATTAAGTATTACTTCATATGTGAGTTGGTTCATGACAAGGAAATTAAGATAGATTATTGTAAAACTGAAGAGCAAGTGGCGGATATTTGTATGAAATGACATTGAAGATGGAGACATTTGTAAGGTTGAAGAAAATATTGTGCATGTCTAAATTTGAGGAGTTTGGTTTAAGAGAGACATTGTAGAAAAATATAAACCAAGCTAATATTGTTTAGCTTGTTCACTATGGTAGCCACGTGGGATTGAGTTCCTTATTAGTTTTGGTACTACTTGGTTTGGGAGATAACCACATAAGACTTATTAGTGAGTAGAAGGTTTCGTATATAAGTCTAGCCTCCACTTTCATGTAAGAATTGTGGCCTTGGGTTTTGTGAAGAGCCGTAGCCCTGTTTGAGTAGTAAAAGAGAATAGTTTCCCTTTGCTTCTTAATCAATTTCTTGTGAATTATTCTTGTGGGTTTATTGTAAATCATTGATTTGCATCCATCACATTGTCAGTGCTGGTGATGTTGGGTTGAGGTGGAGGAGGGGGAAGAAAAGAAGGGAAATAAAAGAAAAAAAAAAACTTGTGTCTTTTTTAGGTATTCTGGAGTGTGTATATTAAAACTTTTGGTGTTTTAAAAGGGTTTTTCTAGTCAAAGTAGGAAAAAAATTTTTGTCTAAACCAAACTCGCAAAAATCTCAAGCGCTAAATAGGGCCTACAATTAGTAAAATTCATACAAAATGCATAAAATTTAAAAATCTTGTTAAGCCATTAAAATAAGGTATTGGGCCTTAAATGGTCTTGAAGAGGTTAATTTGGCCAAATTGGTTACATTATAATAGATAACTAACACTTGTTGTTCAAATTAATGGATAATAGTTTTGAGTAGGGTGTTCATCAGCCAGTAATAAAAAATTCAGTAAAAAAATTTCAATAATTTGAGAGTCAATTTTTTTAAGACCAATATCCAATTATCGTTCAAACTTTAGTTTGGTAAATTGGATAGGAGAACCGGCAAATCAGTAGTATTTGAAATTCAAAATGTTAAAAGTAAGTTGGGAATTTCACCATTTTGGTTCCTGAAAATTTTTATTAAAACCAATTGCGTTCCTAATGAATTATTTTAACGAATTAAGTTCTTGAACAAGTTTTTGACTTCCAATGTAGGATTTTTGGCTGAATTTTACTCAATCTGTATGGACCTACAAGGGTCACATTGCCTAACCTTCTGCAATAAACAAACAAAATAAATTAGAAAGATCATTAAAATTGCTTAACCTCTAAAATAAAGGGATGAGAATTAAATTGAATGTTAAGCAATTTTAGATGTTAAGTAGTTTTAATGATCTTCTAATCTATTTCATCTATTAATTGTAGAAGGTTAGATTAGTATGATGATTATGCCCCTGTAGATCCATGCAAATTGAGTAAAATTCGGTCAAAAGTCCTACATTGGAAGTAAAAAACTTGTTCGAGAACTAAATTAGTTAAAATAATTCGTTAGGAATGAAATCAGTTTTAATGAAAATGTTCAAGGACCAAAATGGCGAATTTCCCAAGTAAGTTAAAATATTTTAATTTTCTCTAAAAAATTATTGTAACAAAATAATATCACATATATTTTTCTAACAAGATTCAAACAACTTAGCTCAAACAATGATATGAAAAAGAATTAGGTTCATAATCCTAAGTCTTAATTCATAATCTCAATTTTTAAATAACTATAAAATAAACAAGAACTCCAAATTAAATTGTCAAGTTAAACTCCAACATGTTAACTGCCATCAAAATTTTACTTCCAAGTATATTTATAGCTAAGTTAGCTAATTAGTATTTAGTAATAGGATTAAGATTTAACATTATATTATAAAAGTTTTGATAATTCAGCTGATAATCTGTAATTCGGTAATGCATTTTTAATATCCGTTCCCAAACCATTTTACTGAATATTATATTTTCATTTTTCTGAATTTCTTTTTACCAAACTTTGAAAGTCCAATCTAGATTGGATTGACCGGTTTTTCAATTGTTTCCGAAATATGAATACGCATAGTTTCGATATGGATTCAAGTATGGATTGATAAAGGCTCCATTCCTAGAAAGGGGTAAAGAGCTAAGGTAATTTCAAGTTTTTTGTTTTTTGTTTTTTTTTGGTGTCTAACTATACTCATGGTCATATTGAAGATCCATGCACAATGAACGAGTTGAAAACTATTACGCATATTAAGGCTTGTAAGCAGATCTTTGTGGGGGTCAGGCTTTAACAGTTGTATTGCAGCATTGACTCAAAATTGTGACAGACACCAAGGGAAGAAGTTTTGTTTCTCTCGTTGCCTTATTGCCGTGAAATTTCGAGGAAGAAGAAACAAGGGAAACAGACAATTTTTTTTGTTTTTTTCCCCATTTTCCGAATTGCCGGCTTATGACACTTCCAGATTAATCTAAATTTCCCCAAAAGGAACGAGCTAAAACCAATTTTCAGCTCCTTTCTTCAGATTTCTACTAAACAGGCAACATCCACATCGGTGTCATCGTTGAAATATGACATCACTTTCTTGTTAACTTTGTACTATTTGCTAAGCATCAATTCTCAAGCTGGATGAGCAGCTGTGACTTATTTGGTGACGCGGGATTCTGCTATAGCTATTACTGGAACTATACTTCCAGGACTTGCTGACCATCCAATGAGAAAGGACGCACATTATCGATACTACTTCGTCGAAAGCGGTACTTACTTTCGTTAGTATCTGCACTATGTTACCAAATGCAGAAAACAAGACTTCTGACAGAGACCCCTTTCTTAAAATATATCAAAATGGATGTCACTTCCCAACTGAGTTTACCGTGAGGCTCAAAAAAGTCAAATTCCGTGCCAAAAAAATAAAATAAAATAAAATAAATTGCATAATTTGAATATTTTTCTAAAATTTGGTTTTTGTGAACTTTATAAAAGATTTGTCTTTTGTGTTCTTGGAACTTTAAGTTCTCAAAATTTCAAGAACGATTGCATTATTAGAGATGTATCTTCTATACACGGATGATGTGAAATTAAATTTTATTAGCGGATTTAGATGCTTAACTTATAACCGCTTGTGAAATTTTGTGTGATCTTATTGCATATGTGAAATGATTTATATCCTCTTCTGTATATAATCCTTAAAGCCAACGAGAGTATAGAAGAATTGCCCTCTAGTGGAAAGATTCAATATTGGAAAAACTCTAATATTAACTTAATTACATCTTCTTAGCTCAATTGGTTTCCGACTACTTGAGAGCAACTTTCAAATATTGTTGTAGGGTGGGAGGTCAAGTGTTCAAATCCTGCCTCCCATCTATTGTCACTGTCGCGCCCCATTTTTTCTTGGAATGGATGAAGAGGGAAAAGATTTGATTTTGGTTTTTGAAAAAGAAAGGGAAAGGGGTCATGGGACTATAAAATGCGACGGTTTGGACCCAAAAACGAAAGTCTACAAAAGGGTTTTTTAGAAAAGGTTTGGAGTCGCCACTTGGTATGGAGTTTAGGTGTACCAAGTCACCCAAAAGATTTAATTAATGAAAATAAACAAAGAAAACCCTTTTTAGACGACTCCAGGTCTTTGAAAACTAGAGAAAAGGTTCGTCACGTTGAAAGAAGGGAAGGCAAAGATTCATGTTACTCGCTCTAAGGCACCCTTCTAACCTAGCCAAAACTAGTTGCAAGATTTAGTTGAAAATTTCCAATTCTAACTTTAAAATTTATCACATTTGATGTTGTCTATATGGATGCAAAACCTAGACCTAATGTTGGATCGAGAGGGCAAAATGTCTCCTTGAGGTGTGATTGAATTGATCACATTAGTTGTGTCATCCAATTTTGATCCCCTAGGAGGTCAAAAGAATGCAAATGATGAGACTCAACAAACAAAAGTAGGGTTTTCAAAAATACAGTTTTTATAAAATATCAAGAGAAAAGAAGTTGGATTTTGAAAGGATCAATTTTAAGTGCAAAGAGGAACTTGAATTTCCAAAAGATGCAATTTTAAGAAAAGTAGCTTTTGACCTTGAATTGCTAAAACATGAAGAAAGAAGCTTAATTTTTAAAGAATGATTTTGATAGAGTTAAAATAATGCACGTATGTCCCAAAGAGGGATAATGTAACATAACGGGCTGGGGACTAAATTCGGACTTTGAATCTTCCTTTTCATAGAAGGAAATAAAAGCTGCTAAGGCTAGGAAGCCATACCGCTTTTTCCCTAATTCAAAAGGTAATGCCTTAAATGCACTAATCTAATAAAAGAAAACTAAATGAGATGTTTCACATAATGGATGGGATAATAGTGACATGCAAAATGGAAAGAAACTCTAAAAGTGAAGAGTGTGTGAAATTTGTATCTAATGCATGAATGGCTTAAGGGTCTAGCATTGACTAGTTAAAAGGTTCTCACTAACATTGGATTAGTGAGAAATCGAAAGGGAAGGCCACAACTAGCGTTGAACTAGTGTGGTGACGTCAACATATTTACACAATAATCATGTAGACATGATAATAAAGCAATTAAACATATAAACACATAACACATAGGCATAATATCTAGATGCAAGGCCCTAAGAAAGCAAATAAACACATAATCATGCAAGCATGCAAAATAAGCATATAAAAAACTAATTATTACATTGGGGGAAACCTAAATACATTCTAAGGGAAGAAATTTGAAATAATAATCTAACTATTACATCTTCTAAAATAAATACACTTTTTGCCCAATTAAACCTATCTATTACAACTTGGCATCCAAGGCCTCCAAATGATTTACTCAAAAAAAATCAATGACATAAATAAAGATTAGACAAAAATAAAAGGCAAAGGAAAACTTAATTTAAAACACATGCAAGATCATGCAAAAACATATAATGAACACATAATAGGGGAAAGAAGTTACCATCCCTTGATGTGAGGCCTTAATTGAATCCTTAAGTGATGGGAATGATTATCTAAGACTCAATGTCAACAAAAGGGATCAAGGTACCAATTTAAAGGAAAACCAATCAAAAATTCAAAGAAAGGGTATCTAAACAGATTCTGCAAGCAAACAGATAATAATAGGAAGTAGAGTAAGATTCTGGAACAAAAGAGCATGAAATATCAACAGAATACAAAAAACAGAGAGGTTACGCGGACCAGAAACGCGGATAGAGCAACACAAGATCACAAGCATGTGCAAAAAAATCAAAGAGAGAGGAACGCTGACCGAAACGCTGACTCAGCCGCTGTAACCATCCGCTTTCTTCCCATCTTCAAAATATCGAAGATTGCTTCCAGTTTTTCGACAATATCACGCAAAACAAAATCCTCGAGGCAAAAGGGATCTATTTAAAGCATCAAACATCATTCGATCATGTCTAAACAAGCTAAAATCAAGAAGGCCAAATCTTAAGCATCGCATCATCAAATAGGCAAAAGGGAAGAGAAGAACCGCTGATAGAAACGAAGATCAGCACGCTACGGACCGCCTGCGTAATAGCCCGCCGCTTTCACATCTTCAATATTCAACTAGAACGCGGGCGCTACGCCGGAGTCCACGCGAAGAGGTCCGCTTTCTTCACAACTTCAAACATTCAAGAGGAACGCTGACCGCTACGGAGTGATCCGCAAGTAGTCGCGCTTCTTCACATCTTCAAAACGCGGAAGAACATTTTTCCAGAAATTTCTCAGTGAATCACAACAAAGATCATCACGTAAGCATCAAACGCCTAATTTTAAACGTAAAAACCAATCTACTAGCCTTACCAAGGCTTTATAAACACAACATGCTCATATAACAGCTGATAATCATCATCAAATATCCCAAAATAAAAGAAAAACTACTCAAGACCTTGGTTCCACCAAAAGGCCCAAATCTCGACAATTTTACGATCAAAAACAAGAATAGAGTATAAGTATGCACACGAATCGGAAGGTTGAATAAAAACGAAGGAAGAGGCTGAAATTCCAAGAATAAGCTCTTCAAGGGTGAAACCCTAGCTTTTCTTTTCTTCTTTCTTTTCCTTTTTTCTCTAATTTCCAGCCGCTTTTTTGCTTTTTTTCTCTCTCAAAGCTCTCCCACTTGCCTCTTTTCTCTCGATTTCCCACCTCTTTAGTTAAACCCTAATCTAGGCTATTTATAGCCACCCAAACCTAGAACTAGGGTTTTGATGTTCTTGGGATGAGGTGAGCTAATCTTGAACGTTAGATCACTTGTTGGTTTAGGGTGAGTTGGGGAATGTTTAAATAAGTTTCTTATCGCTCAAGCATCAAAATACAACTGGAAAGGATGATCCAAGCTTCGGAAAAAATCCGCTGCCATTTTTTTTTTTCGCTCGACAGTTACGGACTAGTTACGCTGACTCACCCAGAACCGGTCCGCTTTTATGACTTTGACTTTTTTTTTTTTTTTTTTTGCAAACCTACAAAAGTGAGAAAATGTGTTAGAAAAATCAAAAATAAATAACTAATCATTAATGATAAAAACATAGGAAAACAAATGAAATAGTCAAAATTTGGTGTTCATACTTGCTCTTTTGTCCGAAGTTTCAAGAAACTCTAGACAAAGACGTAGACACCAAATGCTTACCTGGTTTTGCTGGTTGTATCTGAACCACAGCAGGAATATTAGATTGCCAACTTTCAAACTAAACAAGCATAATGTGACCGAACTCGTGTAGAGTTGCCTACGTATCTCGACATGAGAATCAGGTCAAACGTAGTTCCAAACAAATGAACTATAATAAAATGAATACTGAATCTTGTAAAATTCAAGAACGGAGATAGAAGGGTGCTGGGAGACTCACCAAATGTAAATTTAAATTTGAAGAACGAGATAGAAGGTGCCTGAGACTCACCAATAGAAATTTAAATTGAAGAACTGGGAGATAGAAGGTGCCAGTAGACTCACCAACGTAAAATTAAATATCAAGAACGGGAGATAGAAGGGTGTTGAGACTCACCAACGTAAATTTAAATTGAAGAAGGGGATAGAAGGGTGCAGAGACTCACCAACGTAAATTTAAATTGAAGAATGGGAGATAGAAGGGTGCCATGGAGGTCGAGACTCACCAAATGTAAATTTAAATTGAAGAATGGGAGATAGAAGGTGCTGAGGAGGTCGAGACTCACCAAATGTAAATTTAAATTGAAGAATGGAGATAGAAGGAAAGGTCGAGACTCACCAAATGTAAATTTAAATTGAAGAACGGAGATAGAAGGGTGGGAGGTCGAGACTCACCAACGTAAATTTAAATTGAAGAATGGGAGATAGAAGGGTGGAGGTCGAGACTCACCAACGTAAATTTAAATTGAAGAATGGGAGATAGGGTGCCAGGGTCAGGACTCACCAACGTAAATTTAAATTGAAGAAGGGAGATAGAAGGGTGCCCGAGGGTCGACAGCAACCAAATGTAAATTTAAATTGAAGCATAGAAGGGTGCCCTCAGCAGGTCCAACAAAAATTTAAATTCTTCCAAATTTAGACTATTCAAGGATTGGACCCAAGCCCGAATGACTAGACGGGAAAATGCAAATATGCTATTCGTGGGATTGGACCCGAGCACGAATGATTAAACATACTATTCTGGGATTGGACCCGAAACCGAATGACTAAAATAAACTCTTCAAATGGGATTGGACCCGAGCCCAATGACTAAAAAAAAACTATTCAAATGGGATTGGACCCGAGCCCGAATGACTAAACATACGATTCACTGGATTGGACCCAGAATGATTAGAAAAAACTATTCAGTGGGATTGGACCCGAGCCTGAATGACTAAAATAAACTATTCAGTGGGATTGGACCCGAGCCTGAATGACTAAACATACGATTCAGTGGGATTGGACCCGAGCCTGAATGATTAAACATAAACTATTCAGTGGGATTGGACCCAAGCCTGAATGACTAAAAAGAAACTATTCAGTGGGATTGGACCCAAGCCTGAATGACTAGATGAAAACATAAATGCTGGGTTGCCAGACTTTGAAAAATAAAACACAAGTTGTTCAAACCAGATAAATGTAAAATGCAAGTAATGATGCACTCGATGAAATGGTGCAATTCTTTTTTTTGATTTTCTTGACTTGAAAAGCAAGTGATCGATAGGAACAATGACTTTTTTTTTTCTTGTTTTTTTTCTTCTTGTTCTTTTTTTTGTTTTTTCTTTTTTTCTTTTCTCTCTTTTTTCTTCTTTTTTTTTTCTTTTTTCAAGAATTGATAAATTTTGAAAAATTGAAGAGTGTAACCCAAACTTTTCCTCTACAGGGTTGGAACAAATCCACATATGTTGCCATTGTCTTGATCTGCAAACCTTTTCTGGCAAAAATTAATCTTGAATGCATTATCCAAAATTTGAGAGCACTTCTCTCAAAACAAAATTGCCCCAGTGTCAACTGAATCGTTAACCCTGCAGAAGTCATGAAATATTAATCAATTAGTCCATGGCAATTCAATTCCTCTTCTTTTTTTTTTTTTTTCTTTAACCATAAAGTGTAAAAACTTTTGTGATCACAACTGTTAGCCATCAAAATAACTAAAACATATGGGAATCATGCAATAAAACACATTCATGAGATACTTATGCTTATGAAGCATTGCTTGTTCTCAAGTGATAGGGAATATTCATCAAAAGCAAGTTACGGGATTGAAATAAACCATGTGATCCTGGAAATCCAAATCCTCATAAACCAGGCAAAACATTATTATGCAATTATTCAATTTGCATCAAGTACTCATAATGTCAAGTAAAAGAAAGACAATTATACCTCAATTTTAACAATTCAAGCTTGATTTCTCACTTTCATCAAATTTTGCAATCAAATGACTCATATAGTCAATTCAAGCTTGCCTTTTTCACAGTTTTCTCAAACTTTACTGCTAAAAAGGATTCACTGAAACACATCTTTTTATTCAAATTGCAATAATGTCTTTTGACGCGAAAATCAACACTTTTAGGTGAAGATTCCCGGTTACTCGACATATGCCTTCTTGCTCAAATAGTAAAGATGTCTTTTAACGCGAAAATCAACACTTTTAGGTGAAGATTCCCGGTTACTCAACATTTTACTTGTTCAAACTGCTTTGCATACTCATAATTCAAGCACCGTTTTACGCGAAAGTTAACATTTGTAGATGCTAAACCTCCGGTTACTTAGTACTAAAATCATTGGAGTAGAACTTAAATTCTCACTTTGTTGCTTTTTCTTGCTTTTTCTTTCTTTCTTTTTTTCTTCTTTTTTTTTTTTTTCACATCAATTGAAAAAGGATCATTTGCCAACTATATCAATCATTTTCTTGTAAAATCCAATAAAAGAAGAAATCTCATTCAATAGGGAAAGAAACTGAGGCATAATTTTTCCTATTTTACAAAACATACTTTCTAAAATGTCAATGTCACAATCACATAATAATTATTTCCGAGTAGGATGGAAAAAGGATTTTTCATATCACACAGGCTTTTATTTCAGAAGGATGAAAGCAATTGCAACCAAAATTGGACATTTGCACCCTTTTTGAATCAAATTTTGAAGAACAAATCAATTTGTGAGGGAAATGTGCAATTTAGACAAAGTTGTTTGTTGTTGTTGTTGTTGTTTTTTGTTTTGTTTTTTTGTTTTTTTTTTTTAACACATATAACCCATATAGGCACAAAAGAGCCAAATTTAAACAAACATATACCTCCCTATGGAGCAATTTAACTAAAAATATTTCTAACAGTTAAACCTATGTCACAAGATCAAACATAAAAAAGTGAAATAAAACAAGAATGAGATAAACTGCAAATCAGGGGATAGGTCGGTCATCCCCCTCACATCCACCATCACCTCCGGTGGCCTCTTGGACAGGCTGCTCAGGCGGAATGTCGAAACACGCCACGTTTCAGAAGAAAAGAATTTGAAAAGAACTGTGGGTTATAACACCTAGTAGTGTGCGTATGAAACCCTGTTTTCCCAGATTTTTCCGAAAAGGCAGTTGTCCTTTCTCAATTAATCAATTTTCAAAATGATTTACTCATACAATCTAAACATGACTCAAAATGAAGTTGGTCTCCTTGACTTGACCGATCAGTCACTTGTCCCTGCTTCTCTGCAAAAGAAAAGAAATGGTGAAAAGCAATAATAACGCCGCCACCGTTTGACCCTTTTATTTTGAGCAACCCGTAAACATGAGTTCTTGGACGTCGACGAGCGGTGACAGCTGAATTCCTTTTGTTCGACCGATGCAGATCTGTTCTGTCATTCCGTTTGCTTCTGAACCCATGTCACCCATACCTTCATGGTAATCTGAGAGGATTGTCCTTCGACGAAAATACCCTTTTGATGAAAATATGTGCAAAAGTTTGGGGCAAAGGAAAGAAAATTTATTTTGACATCATGACCATGAATGCTAAACATGACATTTTAAATCAATAAAGGACAAATGTTAGGAAAATTATTTAACACAAAAGCGTCGCACTTGACCCTTTTGGATATCATCTCCTTGGAATTTGCTGACGGCAAGGGAGTGCTTGATATAAGGTAAACCCTGATAGATATAATCACCGGCTTGCTTTGTTCCATGAACTTTTCCTTTCCGTTTGCACTGTTGCTTTTCAAAACTTGCTTTAGTATCCTTTCAGATTTGCACTGAAGTCGACTGATAGGGTAGTATAATGAAATGGACAGATTTAAGCCCCAATTTTGTCAATTTAAACATGTTTGTTGAAATGGTGGCATCGGAGACAATCCCTCGACAAAAAATTGGATAGAATGTATTTGCATCATTTGCCTTTGATTGAGAAAGTTCTTTCAAATTTTTGTAAAGTTGGAGGTCTATAACACTAGGCTTTTGCAAGGGGTTAAGGTGTAGGGGCAGGTTTAAACTAAAATGCAAAATTTTTTTTTTTTTTAATAGAAAATTTGCCCCAGTTTGGTCCCTTCTTTTTTTTTTTTTTTAAATGTTTTGTTGTGTTTTGTTTTGTTTTTTTTTTTTTTTTCCAAAATACAAAAATTGCCCCAGTGTGGGGTTTGTGATTCTCAAAGGGGGGTTTGCTAAATAATTAACTGTTCTTTTATAGGCTCAAACGGGAAAATTGGGGGATTGAAGTATTTAAACGAAAAGGAAGAAGGTAGGCTTTTCCAGACCACCTTTTTGCAAAAATTTTCTGAAGAAACCTTGCTCAATCATGTGAAAAATCTTTTGCACATGTCTGAATTGATTGGTTGAGAAAAAATCTGTTCATCCATCTCCATGAGAACCACTGCTCCTCCAGGTAGCACCTTTTGAATAACGAACGGCCCTTGCCAATTCGGAGCGAAATTCCCCTTAGTCTCTTCTTGTATCGGAAGGATTTGCTTCAAAACCTTGTCCCCCACTTTGAACCTGCGAGGTCTAACTTTCTTGTTATAGGCCTGAGCCATCCTCTGCTGGTAACATTGCCCATGACAAATGGCATTCAATCTCCTTTCATCGATCAAAGACAGTTGCTCGTGACGTTGCTTGGTCCATTCAGCTTCTTCCAATTGAGCTTCCATTAGAATGCGCAAGGAGGGGATTTCAACTTCAGCAGGTGATACCGCTTCCATCCCATACATGAGAGAGTAAGGTGTTACCCCAGTAAAAATCCTGATTGCAATTCTACACGCCAAAAAGTAGTTTCTCAAGCTAATCTCGGTGTTTTCGATCATCTTGCAAATGATGATATCCAAGTTCATGAGATATCAGAATTTTCGTCCATCAAATTCCAAAAGGATGATGTCCGAGGGTCAAAGGTTTTTATTCATGATCATCCAAGAGCAAATAAAATAAATGTGTGAAAATAAAATGAGGTGGACCATAGCGGAAGGAAAAAGGAGAAATTTCATTTCATTTGGCAAGAGCAAGATAATGAGATAATACCATGGAAGCATAATTAAAGGCAAAAGTGAAATAACAAGTGCATGATTAAAGCATGATTCATTTTCAGGACAATCCCTCAGATTTACAAAACCTCCTCAGAAGCAGGTGACAATCGGTAGCCCAATTTTGTGTGGCCTCTTGAGGAATCAAGGAAACTCCACCTTGTCTCTATATCATCATCGACCTTTCCTTAAATGATCCACCACCATCCCTCATTGAGCATGATCAACAATTTCTTCCTCCATGATCATTCCAACGGCGTTTTATGTTCAAAGGGTTTCTATTGACGTTCGCCCTTGGTCATTCTTTCTTTTCGAACTATGTCCCGGCATCCACCATGTCTTGAATTCTATGCTTCAAGGCCCAACAATTAATCGTCCGAATGACCAGGGCTTCCAATGATAAGCCTTGAATGGCATGGGGATCATACCCAGTAGGGGTCCCTGGGGATCTGATTTGGGAGGGGCGGTGCGATTTTCCAGTGACCTTCAACCTGCATTCATACAGGGTCAATGGTCGGTGAAAGTTCGAAAGGTTTTGATTTTGCATTTCATTAGCGGAAAAAGAATTTTGGCGGAGGATTTTGTGGGCAGGTCTAGGAGCATAGTTTTGTGGGGGTAGGAGATAGGTTGGGAACTTGAAAATAAAGGTTAGGGGTCCAAATGAATAGGGTCGAGGCGTGGGCAGCGGTGTGATAAGGCTGATGGTAAGGATAAGGTATATGAACTTGAATGGGTGGGGTGACTCAGAGATCACGGGCAGGTGGGTCCCGATCCCACAAAAAAGCAACTTCTCCTTCATTTTTCTAAACGAGCTTCCTCCCACCGCCATTTGCCCTTGCAATGCTTCCAATTGCTTGTTGAGGCGGTCACATTGACAATTTTCCAGCTTTAACAAACTCATCATACTCCTCCACTTATTGACAATTGTAGCAAAAGAACTCCCAGGTCATTCAAAAAATCTCTTCAAAATAAGGTGGGTCATGTGCTTGATAAAGTCTGAACAATCTCTTCTTACATGGGAGGCTCAACTTTAGCGACCAACTTTCTCCATCGGCATATGACTTGTGATCTTGAGGGTCTCCTCTTGACTCTTCAAGGTTGTTGTGTGGTGCCAACTCACAATTGAATTCATATCTGCTTCACAAAGCGTTGACAAATCAACAAGTTTTGATCTCTTGAGATTTCAGGTTCGAGTACCAATCCAAAGCATCTCCTTCTAGGCTCTCGGGGAACAAACGCATAGGCAAGTTCTCATCATCCACTGGTTTACCAAGCTTATTGGCAAACATTTTAAGGTGCGTCTTAGGGTTCCCGGTACCATCATATTTGCTGAACTTGGGGGTTTTAAAATCCATAGGTAGCTGCACATTAGGGAATAGGCAAAGGTCGTCATAGTCCAGGCCACCGTGTCGGTTTAGTCCTTGGTTCTTCCTTATGAATTCATCAAATTTATCCAACCTTTTCAGCAAATCTTTGTCGACTGGTGCAATAAGGTCATCCACCGCTGGTTTTCCTTGGGAAGTCAGATCCCACACAAATGGTTCAGTGGTATGGTATTGAGGCTCTGGAGGGTGAGGAGGCATGTTTAAAGTGATCTGGGGTTGAGTATGAGGGTTTGCTCTTTTGGTTGGACTTAGTAGGATGTGATTAGGATGGGACTGTGGAAAATTGGTATTGTGATGAGAAAAGGTAACATCATATGGGTTGGAAGTAGGCGGGACAAAAGTGGTTTGAATATTGGTCAGGAAAGGGAATTGATTATCTGTTACAGGGGGGTTGCTAACAACGGGTCCATGTTCATTCGAGACACCTCCCCTATTGTTATTTGCCACCAATCAATTACACGCCTTTGTGCAGCCATCTCGATGCTCATCTCATTAAACCTTCCCAATACTTCACTTAACTGAGCTCCCAAAGCAGCAAAATCGGGCGAAGTGACCAAAGCATTCCTATCCGAGCCTTCTGGTGCAGAACTCATGCTTACGGGTTGCTTTGAGCTTTTGCTTTTAGATCGGGTAACGATGGGGCTTCTGTGTGAAGCTATTTTTAAAAGTACCTGAATGGGAAAAGAGACATATTTTAGAAACTTATTTCCAAAGGGGCTGCAGAAATTAAAAAAAGAAAAAAAAGAAGTTCGGTGAATGTTTATATAATTGGGATGCATGTCCTGAGGGGAGACCCTTTATGCCAAGGGTAGGTCTAGTATGAAAAATGCAATCCTTTGGGGTATGCACCATACAATGATGGGTCGATCACCGATATGTGATTAGTAAAACAATCTAGAGGATCGACCAAAAGAATATGTGATACTTGATGCATCACGAGGACAAAGTCCGAATGGATTTATTACTTTAATTGATGTGTGAAGAGAGGTTAAAGGTTAATTTGGCATGAAAAAGATTATTCTCGAAGGAATTGTAGTGCCTTGACTTGTCTTTGAGGGAAATATGGATCGGACGGGATTGATGGTTTACTCAAAAAAAATCAGCTGGGTTTATTGCTTACTTGTAACTCCACATTTCAATGTTATTTGCAACACACTAGCTCATAAGCCTCCTAAAATCAAGATTTGGCCTTGATAAAATCATTATCTCAACAATGAGAAATTATTTGTGATTTTTTCAATTTAGTGTCCTTATGCATCGGATTTTACCAACTTTGATAAAATGGCCGAAAAATGATTACTAGAGGTTTATATTCTAGCATGTGAAGGTCACTCCATATCTTTGGTGCCATCCTAGAAGGATCGGACCCTACCTTACCTTGTGCACTACCCCTTTGGATGTTACTAGAACAAAAACATGCAAGTCTCATTGGATTATATATCCGAGGCACAAGGGTGGTTTATTCCTAACATGGGATTCCCTATGCGGCATTCCCTCTATGGCTTATGCATGATGCCATTTTATTAAAGCAAATAAAGGTGCAAAATGAAACATGGCCTATAGGAGCCCCATTTGAATGCCGGGGTAAGCCTAAAAGTGATATGCAATTACAACTTAAATGCAATGAACATAAATTCAAACGTGCAATAGTCTATCTAGAAGGATGGCTTGTCTTAAAAGAGCGCCAAGACTCTTATTTTCTATAGTTTGTGAAATGCAAGAAAAGGGAAGACAACAAAAAGTTAGCTTAATCAACAGATATCACATAACACGTTGGAGCAACAAATTGCACAAAAATAAAAAGGGGTGGAATCCCTCCTCTCGTGTCTAGTGATCCTTAATAGGGTAAGGTAGACTACTCCCAGGCAATTCTAACATGGATGCATGAGGTTGGGCTCACTAATGCATCTAGACTTCGATAAAGGTTACAGGCTCCCAAACCTTGGACCAAAGGCAAAGGTCATCAATCCAAATGCCAAGTCGGTGGTTGAGTGATCCCTAGACATTGCTACGTGCTTGCGTGGTCAATGCCGCGACCACATGTCCAAGTGGATCGATCCCTAATCCTAATAGGGAAGAGTGGCGTGACAAGCCACTAAAAGTAAAAAAAGTAGGGTCAAAGCAAAATACATATGCACTGCATGAAAGTGATTCCTTTGAGAGGAGGATTCAAACATCAAACATTTTCGAGGCTCTAGGGTAGATGCACACCCACCCTCAAATGCAAGGCGCGGTACAAGTAAATAAATAAACAATAATTCATTCATCATGTACGCGATGTGTAGGGAGTGATTGCACGGAAAAACCCTAAAAGAGAAAAGAAAAAGGAATGCAACCTAAAACATCCAAATGTGATATATAAGAAAGTTAGAAAAACGAAATAGTCAACTAAATCAAGTGCTCGGACCCTCTTAGGAAAATCCCCAGTGGAGTCGCCAAGCTGTCGCGCCCCGTTTTTTCGATAGTGGAAAAAGAGGGAAAAGATTTTGATTTTGGTTTTTGAAAAAGAAAGGGAAAGGGGTCATGGGACTATAAAATGCGACGGTTTGGACCCAAAAACGAAAGTCTACAAAAGGGTTTTTAGAAAAGTTTGGAGTCGCCACTTGGTATGGAGTTTAGGTGTACCAAGTCACCCAAAAGATTTAATTAATGAAAATAAACAAAGAAAACCCTTTTTTAGACGACTCCAGGTCTTTGAAAACTAGAGAAAAAGGTTCGGGGGTCACGGTTGAAAGAAGGGAAGGCAAAGATTCGATGTTACTCGTCTCTAAGGCACCCTTCTAACCTAGCCAAAGCTAGTTGCAAGATTTAGTTGAAAATTTCCTAATTCTAACTTTAAAATTTATCACATTTGGATGTTGTCTATATGGATGCAAAACCTAGACCTAATGTTGGATCGAGAGGGGCAAAATGTCTCCTTGAGGTGTGATTGGAATTGATCACATTAGTTGTGTCGTCCAATTTTGATCCCTCTAGGAGGTCACGAAGAATGCAAATGATGAGACTCGAACAAACGAAAAGTAGGGTTTTCAAAAATACAGATTTTATAAAATATCAAGAGAAAAGAAGTTGGATTTTTGAAAGGATCAATTTTTAAGTGCAAAGAGGAACTTGAATTTCCAAAAAGATGCAATTTTAAGAAAAGTAGCTTTTTTGACCTTGAATTGCTAAAACATGAAGAAAGAAGCTTAATTTTTTAAAGAATGATTTTGATAGAGTTAAAATAATGCACGTGTATGTCCTAAAGAGGGATAATGTAACATAACGGGTGCGGGGGACTAAATTCGTGACTTTGAATCTTCCTTTTCATAGAAGGAAATAAAAGCGTGCTAAGGCTAGGAAGCCATACTCGCTCTTTTCCCTAATTCAAAAGGTAATGCCTTAAATGCACTAATCTAATAAAAGAAAAACTAAATGAGATGTTTCACATACGGGATGGGATAATAGTGACATGCAAAATGGAAAGAAACTCTAAAAGTGAAGAGTGTGTGAAATTTGTATCTAATGCATGAATGGCGTTTAAGGGTCTAGCATTGGACTAGCCCTCGTCAAAAGGTTCTCACTAACATTGGATTAGTGAGAAATCGAAAGGGAAGGCCACAACTAGCGTTGAACTAGTGTGGTGACGTCAACATATTTACACAATAATCATGTAGACATGATAATAAAGCAATTAAACATATAAACACATAACACATAGGCATAATATCTAGATGCAAGGCCCTAAGAAAGCAAATAAACACATAATCATGCAAGCATGCAAAATAAGCATATAAAAAACTAATTATTACATTGGGGGAAACCTAAATACATTCTAAGGGAAGAATTTGAAATAATAATCTAACTATTACATCTTCTAGAATAAATACACTTTTGCCCAATTAAACCTATCTATTACAACTTGGCATCCAAGACCTCCAAATGATTTACTCAAAAAAATCAATGACATAAATAAAGACTAGACATAAATAAAAGCAAAGGAAAACTTAATTTAAAACACATGCAAGATCATGCAAAAACATATAATGAACACATAATAGGGGAAAGAAGTTACCATCCCTTGATGTGAGGCCTTAATTGAATCCTTAAGTGATGGGAATGATTATCTAAGACTCAATGTCAACAAAAGGGATCAAGGTACCAATTTAAAGGAAAACCAATCAAAATTCAAAGAAAGGGTATCTAAGCAGTTACGCAAGCAAAGAATAATAGGAAGTAGAGTAAGATGCGGAACAAAGAGCATGAAATATCAAAGAATACAAAAAAGCAGAGGTTAGCTGACCAGAAACGCATGAGCCGCAACCACAATCACAAGCGTTACAAAAATCAAAGAGCGAGAGGAAAGCGGACCGAAGCGGACTCAGCCAGTAACCATCAGCGTTCTTCCCATCTTCAAAATATCGGGAAGATTGCTTCAGTTTTCAATATCACAAAACAAAATCCTCGAGGCAAAGGGATCTATTTAAAGCATCAAACATCAGCATTGAATCATGTCAAAACAAGCTAAAATCGAAGGCCAAATCTTAAGCATCGCATCATCAAATAGGCAAAAGGGGAAGAGAAGAAGCTGCCGGATAGAAACGAGGCATTACAGCGGCTAGCCTGTAACGTGCCAATTCTTCACATCTTCAAATATTCAACTAGAAGCAGCGGAAGCGTTCTGCCAAGGAGTCCACGCGAAAGAGGTCAGCGTTTCTTCACAACTTCAAACATTCAAGAGGAAGCGGACCGTTGAGTGATCAGCGTAAGTAGTCGCGTTCTTCACATCTTCAAAGCGTGAAGAACATTTTTCCAGAAATTTCTCGGGAATCACAACAAAGATCATCACGGGAAGCATCAAACGTCTAATTTTAAACGTAAAAACCAATCTACTAGCCTTACCAAGGCTTTATAAACACAACATGCTCATATAACAGCTGATAATCATCATCAAATATCCCAAAATAAAAGAAAAACTACTCAAGACCTTGGTTCCACCAAAAGGCCCAAATCTCAGACAATTTTACGATCAAAAACAGTAAATAGAGTATAAGTATGCTACCTGAATCGGAAGCTTGAATAAAAAACGAAGGAAGAGGCCAGAAATTCCAAGAATAAGCTCTTCAAGGGTGAAACCCTAGCTTTTCTTTTCTTCTTTCTTTTCCTTTTTTCTCTCTAATTTCCAGCCGTTTTTCTGCTTTTTTTTCTCTCTCAAAGCTCTCCTAATTGCCTCTTTTTCTCTCAGATTTCCCACCTCTTTAGTTAAACCCTAATCTAGGCTATTTATAGCCACCCAAACCTAGAACTAAGGGTTTTGATGTTCTTGGGATGAGGTGAGCTAATCTTGAACGTTAGATCAGTTGTTAGGGTTTAGGGGTGAGTTGGGGAATGTTTAAATAAGTTTCTTATCGTTCAAGCATCGAAAATACAGCTGGAAAAGGATGATCCAAGCTTGAAAATCCAGCGTCATTTTTTTTCGCTCAGTTACGCGGACTAGTTACATGGACTCACCCAATAACTGGTCCGCGTTTTATGACTTTGACTTTTTTTTTTTTTTTTTGCAGACCTACAAAAGTGAGAAAAATGTGTTAGAAAAATCAAAAATAAATAACTAATCATTAACAGATAAAAACATAGGAAAACAAATGAAATAGTCAAAATTTGGTGTCTACAGTCACTATTATTGCTTGCCACTTCAAGTGGATTTAGTTCAATCACCATCGGTTCTTTGGTGACCCAGTTGGATTCCCCCGTAACTAGGTCCCCTCCTAGATTAGAGTAGGAGTAGATTATAGAAAGAGATCTAACCAAAAAAAAAAGAAAAAGAAAAAGAAAAATTGTTGTTAACGAATGCCATTAAACATGAAACAAGGATCTTGGCATGTTTGCTCAAACGATTTTATTCTATATGGCACCAGTTTTTTCGATTGATTTTTTGGTAGATTGCATCATACGAGTTACACATACATACATACATACATACAAACACATACTCATACATAACTATTAGTGGTGTATGCATTGATTCCTAAATGACTGACAAGTAAGTGAAAATTTTAAAATTTCAAGGCAATACACTAAAATTATCAAAACCTCAGGGGATGGTTTATGAAATTATCCCTTAAATATAATCCCCCATCTTTCTTTCAAGTTTCTGAAATTATCCCTTAAACATAACCCTCCATCTTTTTTTCACCCCCACACAGAAATACATAATGGATGATACAAAATGGATGAAAATCATATTGGAGCTGAAAAGTCACTTGAAAGCTAATTAGTTTGTTTGATTTCTTTCAGAAAAGCAAATTATGTTTACATTTGGTAATTAATGTTACCTTAGGATATGTTACCGTCAATATGCAGAGATTGTTTGGATGGTCAACATTAAACAACAGAAAAACTTGAAACAAAGTCTGCAGCCATTTTAATGAAATGGGAAATATGCTTTTGGTTTAATTCTTGGGAAATTCACCATTTTAGTATCTGAACATTTTTATTCAAACCGATTTTATCCCTAATGAATTATTTTAACCAATTTAGTCCTTGAACAAGTTTTTTTACTTCCAATATAGGACTTTTGATCGAATTTCACTCAATTTGCTTGAACCTGCAGGGGCATAATCATCACACTAGTCTAACTTTTTATGATTAACAGATGAAATATATTAGAAAGATTATTATAATTGCTTAATGTCTAAAATTGCTTAACGTTCAATATAGTTCTCAGCCCTTTTATTTTAGATGTTAAGCAATTTTAATGATCTTTCTAATCTATTTTGTCTATTAATTACAGAAGGCTAGGCCTAAATGACAATTATGACCCTGTAACTCCATGTGAATTGAGCAAAATTCAGTCAAAAGTCCCACATTGGAAGTAAAAAACTTGTTTGAGGACTAAATTGGTTAAAATAATTTATTAGGGACAATTGGTTTTAATAAAATGTTCAAAGATCAAAATGAAATTCTAATTCTTTCATACACCTTAGTGCTGCAATCGTGAAGTAATTGTGGACATCATCCAAAATTTTGTAGAAAGGATTTTTATTATCCCCTTGATAAAATCTATGGGATACTAAACCTTACAGCCAGGGATTCATTGAGAATTTTCCTTCTTTGGCTAACACTCCCTTGCAAAAAAATAAGTGCACTTCAAAATAATTCTAGGGCACTCCACCTTCCTTCACATAATAAAATGTTAGAGTAGAGTGTCAGAAACTATTCTTGAAATACAATTTACCTAATTAAAATTCAATAATACTTTGAAATTCGAAGAATTAGAATTGCTGGTTGGTAGTACAAAAAGTTGACAAATTAGTTAGATCAGCCCAATGAGGACCAAACTGACCACATAAATATAGTTAAGGAAGGGACTATTTCGGCTTAAGTAAAATAGTTGATGGATTAAATTAGCTAATGACAAATTTAAGGACTATTTCGGCATTGTCAAAATGGTTGAGGGACTAAATTGGTTCAGAATAAATTTTAATGACTATTTTGATAGGGACTAGATTGGTGTTTTCCTCAAATTGAAGTTAAGTATTTAAATGGAAGGAGCAATAATAGTGTCATTAAAGAAGTATTGTCATTAATTTGTCCATCCTACTTCGGAAACAATCTTAAGCTCCGTTTCTTCTCCTTCCAGTGTAAATTTCTCTCTTTGACCAATTGGGTCCTTAGGGATCACGCATGGGGAAGAGACAAACTCATGATAGTCTGATTCTCCTAACTCTGTTCCTTTTCTCTCACGAATTAGTAGCGGCACAAAATACTAGTACTGCAGATGTTAATGTAGGTTTAGTTCTTGATATGAATTCACGAATTGGGATGCTGTCTTCAAGCTGTATCTCTATGGCCCTTTCTGATTTTTATGCCTCCCATTCTTACTACAAGACCAGGCTGGTTCTGCATACGAGGGACTCCAATGGTAGCATCATTGGTGCTGCCGATGCAGGTACTAGTTCTCTCTCTCCCTCTCCTTTTAAGATGCTGGATACTATTATTCAGTGAATCCATGTCCAACAAGTATAGTGCGTCACAAATTTCACTTGAAATTTGTTTTACGTAAAGGATCAACTAGAATGATCTTACATTTCAAGATTGATCATCTACACTTCTATGTAGTGATAATAAGTGTTCCTACGAACTAGTTAATGTGCAGAGAATAACAATTTTTTTGGAGATGTGGTTGAAGTATTCATAGAACTATCCTAGTAGGCTTTTTATCCCTCCTTAGCTTGGGTGCTAATTTTCAACGTTCTGTTTTCTTGTCGGATGATCAAAAGAGAGAAGAATGAAATGAATGGGAAGATTAATTCTCTTAATTTTGATCAATTCATTAGGTATGAACGTATGATACACGGACACCCCTTTCTCTATTAGCTTCATTTCACTGCACATATAGGACAACTGTGGAAGGTAAATGAAAGAAAGGAAGGATTCTTTGTTCTCTCAAGATTGTGTTTCTTTTGTTTGGCTTTTGGTTGCAGCTGTAGATCTAATAAGAAAAACAAAAGTGCAAGCCATTCTTGGACCACAGAAGTCTGATCAAGCCAATTTCGTGATTCATCTGGGAGAGAAAGCTGAGGTTCCCATTATTTCTTTTTCAGCCACAGGCCCTTCTCTTTCCTCACTTAGGAGTGCATATTTTGTACGAGCTACTCTAAACGATTCATCTCAAGTACAAGCAATTAGTTCCCTGATTCAAACCTTTGGATGGAGAGAAGCAGTCCCAATCTACTTAGACACTGAATTTGGAGAAGAAATTATCTTATACTTGACTGACGCCTTGCAAGAAGTTGAAACTCATTTACCATCTAGAAGTGTAATCAATCCGTCAGCAACCAATGCGGATATTATTGCAGAGCTTTACAGGTTGATGACAATGCAAACTAGAGTTTTTGTTGTGCATTTGCCTTCCCATATTGGCTATCGGCTTTTTGATTGCGCAAAAGAGGTGGGGATGATGACCGAAGAATATGTTTGGATAATAACTACATGGATGACAAATCAGCTAAGTTTTCTACGTCATTCTGCCAAAGAATCAATGCAGGGGGTACTAGGAGTAAAACCTTATGTTATAAGGGGGAGGAAGCTCAATCGCTTCATCAGTCGCTGGAAAAGAAAATTTCGGCCACTTATCCATAACAATGTTGATCTCAATTTCTTTGGCTTATGGGCTTATGATGCAGCAACTGCACTTGCAATAGCAGTAGAAGAATCTCTAGTTTTGGAAACTAGGTCTTCAAGTTCATTTCATCCCGTGTCTGCTATCTCTAAAATTGGAAAACACCTCCCAGAAGTAATTTCAAGGACTAAATACTCTGGCCTTACTGGTGTTTTCACTATTGTTGATGGGCAACTACAATCATCACACTTCCAGATTATCAATATCCTCAGTAATGGGGAAAGGAGAGTTGGATATTGGACCCCAGATTGGGGAATCACGAGGACAATATTGCCAAATAATTATGAATTACACTCTTCTTTAAAAGCCGATCTAAAAGGGATTATATGGCCAGGTGATACCACATCAACCCCGAAGGGTTGGGTTATACCCTCAAGTGGGAAGAAGTTAAGGATAGGAATCCCTGTTAGGAGTGGTCCTGATCAATTTGTAAATATATTAAGAGACCCCTGCACTAACAAGACTAGTTTTACAGGGTTCTCCATTGAAGTTTTTGATTCTTTAATGAAAATGCTGCCGTACTATGTTGCGTATGAATATGTTCCTTTTACAAAATCAGACGGCAAGAGCGCTGGTACCTATAATGACCTGGTCTATCAGGTTCACCTTGGGGTAAGTAGTAAGTACTGTCATGGGACAAATTCACACGTCATTTTCCCATGGAACTACAAACAAGTCGATAAGATCTTAAAGGCAACCTTTTGCAAGTTAGCTTTGAGTTGCATGAAGTTCTTGCATGTGTTCGTAATTGTGCATCATCACATTCTTTGCAATAACTATATGTTCTCACTAAACTGATTTTTTGCAGAATTATGATGCTGCTGTTGGAGATATTACCATCAGAGCTAACAGGTCTACATATGTTGACTTTACACAACCATACACAGAATCTGGCATTGCAATGGTTGTGCCTGTCCAAGATAGGAGGACAGACAATGCATGGGTTTTCTTGAAGCCATTGACTTGGGATCTCTGGGTCATAAGTGGTTGCTTCTTTGTTTTCATTGGTCTTGTGATTTGGATTCTTGAGCATCGGAATAATGAAGAATTTGCTGGATCTAGTCCACATCAAGTTGGCACTGGCTTCTGGTTCTCCTTTTCAATCTTGGTCTTTGCACATAGTAATCTCTCTTGCTCTTCATCAATTTTATACATGAAACAACAACAAAAATGCCAACAGATCTAGTCTAATATAGTGTATACGAATTATATTCTCCATTGTCTAACCTAAAATTGAAAGAAGGATTCGAGTACTCATGATTATTATTATTTACCACTGTTGGCCTTCTAGATCTTTTGTGTATCCTAACAAATTTGATCTGTATTTTCTCAAATGCAACTACAGGGGAGAAAGTGGTGAGCAATGTAGCTAGGTTCGTGGTGATTATATGGTGTTTTGTGGTTCTAATCTTAACTCAGAGTTACACAGCCAGCTTAGCATCGTTGTTGACCATGCAACACCTACAGCCTACTGTCACTCATATGCAAGATCTTTTAAGGATTGGAGACAATATAGGCTACCCAAAGGGGTCTTTTGTTTTAGATTTCTCAAAGCAGTGGAAGTTTGATGAATCAAGGCTTATTGAATATGATACGCTGGATGAACTGGAGGTGCTTTTCACCAAGGACAAGGCACAAGGTGGTATTGCTGCTGTTTTTGATGAAACGCCTTACATGAAGCTTTTCCTATCGAAGCACTGCTCAAAGTATACCATGATTAGCCCAATAATCAAGACTGGAGGATTTAGCTTTGTACGTTTTCTCTCTCTCTAGCTTTCAACATTGAGTCAGGCCGGCCTACTAATGTACCGGCGTACTTGAAAATCATGTCCAACAAAAATTTGCAACATTCAATTGGATTGACCATTTCAACTAAGCTGTTACATTAGCACAGGGCAAGCGCCACGAGCAATTTCTTTTATTTAATTTGCTCTCTCTTGCACTGTCATCAAGTTGGCTTTTTTCTGCTTTTTCTTTTCCTAAGATGCATTTTGAAGTTGTTGAGTGTGTAATCTGCAGGCATTTCCGTTACGTTCTCCAATTGTACCAGATATATCAAGAGCAGTCCTAAACCTCACCGAAGGGAATGAAATAGTTAGTCTTGAGAATGAATGGCTTGGGCACGAAGCTGGTTGTCCAGATCAAACCATGGCATCATCTTTGAGTCTAGGACTCAACAGTTTTTGGGGCCTATTTCTCATTGTTGGACTGGCTTCTTGCATTGCTATCATCATTTATGGATTTATGTTCATGTATGAACATAAGCATCTAGTAAGTAAATTAGATGCAAAAGATCTGAGGGATAAGATCACCAAGTGCTTCAGGATGCACGAAGAGCAAAATTCAAGAGATTTACAGAGAACAAACCACTCAATGTAAAACTCTAAACATCTACAGAGGATAGGCTACTAGATTCTGTCCATCTATATGCCCAGTGTTAGATACTTAATCTAATGTTGGACTTATATATGAATAATTATGTAATATCCCTAATTTTTTTTCTCTTACCATTTTAATAAATAAATAAAATTATTATTATAATTAATATAAAATATTATATATTTACAATAAATATTATTATTTTAAAAACTATTAACCCACAAATTTAGTACAATTAAAGTCAGTAATTTATGGTCTTTGGAATTATTATAAATATTATAATTATATTAGGCTGTTCGGTGCCTCAAGTTGAATTAGTTTCATTGGATCTAATGATTTCTAAGGCTTGATTGTATAATGAAATCTATATTTACCGTGATTTCTATGGCCAAATTTGGTCTTTGTGAAAGGGATCCGCCTTTCATGTTTCCTGCTCTTAGTCAAGCATATATACGGCTTGCCATATTGGTTGATTAAGGAAGCTTCTTTATTTTTATTTCATTTTTGGTTGTTACCAAAACCAATGGATATTCTTGAAAGTCATGGACCCGAATATTATATGATTTCATGGATTTTATTTGCATGGTCTCACAGTTACGCAATCATGCATTATGTGTACGGCTTCTATACACTTTTTATTGTTTATTGGACTTTCGGATTAATTGATGTCCTTTGAGTTTTGACATGTTATTCTTGCTATTCCATGAAGTTAAGTTTTATGAAATTTAGTATATCTATGTTAAGAAAATTAGAGTTTTCTAATTTGAGTTATTTAAACCTTATAAAATCCAAAAAGTTAGCCCACCCAAACATATGGTTTTATAAGGCATTTATGAATTTTAATAAGAATTTGAGTTTAAGTGATCAACTATTGGTCTAAAATTATGGATACGGATCTTTGATCTAATAAATTTTGATCCAATTGTTGGATTATACCAGATTTGACCGGTTTAACTTGTGTTGACCAGGTTGGCCAAAATTGACTGGTTGACCAAAGTTGACCAATTTGACCAAATTGGACCAGTTGACTGGTTTGACTATAGTTGACTTTGCTTAAAAATTTGTGTAATTTTAAATTCGAATATTGATATGTTTATATATATTTTTTGGGATGAATTAATTGAAACAACATGTCACCAAAATGACCTCTCTTGTAGAGATTAATTTGTCATAAAATATAACTAGTTGTGTATTTATAATTTTGTGAATATTAATCACATATTAACCGCCCCAAAGGGAGGTAAATATTTGATGGAATTATATGTGCATTTGTAGTAATAAAAACATGATGATTATTTGGATTTTACATGCGAATCATCAATTATTCGAAAGGAAAATGTATTTTTTGATATGTGCTTATTGTCAGTATTTATTACTACATCAAGGTATCACTTAGAAGTTAATATTTTTATCCAAAGATAAAATATTAATGGAATATCGATATCTTAAGATGGGATTATCTTATTTGAATTTATTTATTATTTTAGATTGTGTGAGGTTGTCTTAATTATTTGTTATTTTCTATTTAGTTATGAATGATCCTGCTAATATATCTACCAGCCTCAACGCTATTCCTATGCTGAATAGCACTAATTTCAAGTCCTAGAAAGAAAATCTATTGATAGTATTTGGAATCATGGATCTCGACCTTACATTAAGTGTTGATTCTCCTTGACCTCTTATTGATAAGAGTACCTCTAATGAAAAGAGGGATAAGAAAAAGTGGGAGAAGTCAAATTGCTTGTGTCTGATGATTGTGAAAAAAGCAATTCTAGAAGCATTTAGAGAGATAATGTCTGAAACGACAACTAAGGTTAAGGCGTTCCTTTAGAACATTGAAAAAAGATTCTTGCGAACATACTCCCTAGGCAGATACTTAATGCACTAGTTATAGCACTGCATGAGTTGATACACATAGCGTCTAGTATCCATCATTTACAGCGAGAACTACTAGGGTATCAAATCCCATTCACTTCCTTAGTTTTCATGTCTCAATGTTAGTGTCGGCCCGGCAGAGTGCTTTCACTGTTGGTGCTCTTTCCGATCCCTATACATTTGACCGCTCCACCGGAAATTCTTTGTTCCCCTACCGTACTCCACCTTGCTAGTTTCCACCGCTTGTCCAGGGTTCAGCCCTGAGATTCGACAACGGACTTAAAAAGCCACTTATAGACGTTTTACCCCTAATCATTCCGGATAACGCTTGCATTCTCTGTCTTACCGCAGCTGCTGGCATAGAGTTAGCTTATGCTTATTCTCCAGATACCGTCAGGTTTCTTCTCTGGGAAAAGAAGTTCACGACCCATGGGCCTTCTACCTCCATGCAGCATTGCTCCATCAGACTTTCGCCCATTGGGAATTTATCAAGAATGAAAAGGCTAAAATAAGTACGCTTTTGGCATGCCTAATTTCAATGAACTATAGTGGTAAAGATAATATTAGGAAGTACATCATGGAGATGTCTCATCTTACCTCTAAATTAGGTGCACTTAATCTTACAATTTCTGAGGAATTATTAGTGCATCTAGTTTTAATATCTCACCTATACAATTTAGCAAATTTAAGGTGAGCTATAACTGTCAAAAAGAGACTTGATCTCTGAATGATCTCATCTCACACTGTGTCGAGAAAGAGGAAATTAAGGTTGAAACAAGATCAGACAGAGAGTGCTTGTGACAGCCCCCACTTCTCCCTAAGGCATACCCT
This sequence comes from Gardenia jasminoides, assembly GCA_013103745.1. NCBI lineage: Eukaryota > Viridiplantae > Streptophyta > Magnoliopsida > Gentianales > Rubiaceae > Gardenia > Gardenia jasminoides. The sequence goes on from CM023101.1 coordinate 617,235, forward strand.
AAGGTATCCGTGGAGCGCCTGCCTAGTTCTCGCCAGGACTCACTCACTAGAACAACTAATAATACTTCAAAAGTGAACATAAACAACCATTCCAATCCAAATCACAAATATTACATAACGAAAGTCAACTTACAACTCTCATTCCCAAATTACAGTTCAAAGTACTTAGAGTACAACTACAATACCATCTCATAGGTGATGGGTGAACATTTGTATGTGTTAATTGGGGTTATTTGGGTTTAATTTCCATCATTTATTGCATCGAGAATGGGTTTATTGCTTATATTCGAATTTTGTGGTATTTGTAGGCATTTGGTGTGAAAGTTGAGAATTATTGGCAAAATTCTAGAAGATTTACATTTCCTGGCCATGCCTGTACCAGAGAATGGTAGCTGGGCTGATTTGGAAGTTGGTGGAGCTAAAATTGAGAACTTGTGCTGATATTGTGAAGAAGTAATTGGAAGTCGAAGGTGGATAGGAAACTTTCCTCAAAGCACTGGACAGCGATGGGGAAGGCAAAATCTGGCAGGTACTAGAAGTCGTGTGAAGCTGGGAGAGTTCTCGTGTGGCGTCCGTAGCTCGATTGGAATTGGAAACTTGCGAGAAGTAGGAAGGAGCATTCCTTATTGCATGAGAGTCCGAATCCGTGGAAAAGATATCAGCTATTGGGTTTCCTGAAGACAATAGGAAGTGGAGGCTTATAAATATGACTATTCTGGGTCGGTGGAAGTTGTCTCCTTAGCCTAGTTTGCTTTATCATATTTTTGGTTTTGCTTTCCTTTGCTGGAGGCGCCTGTAGCATAGAAACAACTTTTAGCCTTGGACCACTTTTCGCTTTTGACTTTCGTTTTCATTGCGGTAGATGTCCTATAGATTAGTACTTTGATTTCGTTTTCATCTTATTGAATTGATTGAGTTCTTTCGATTTTTTCCAATTGCCAAGAGTTAGCAAAGAGACTAGTCTTACTTATTGCAGATTGGTTCTTTGTTTTCCGTTTTCCTTGGGTGTCGCGTTTAGCATAAACAATAGGTCAATTTAGCTTTTTGTTATTCCTATCATTCATAGCCTACAAGTGAAGATTTCTCCTGCGTAAATTCAAGTGATTTCTTATTCCTTAATTACAAGTCACATGGAATCAACAATTTGCATGGTTTCAATGTCAAGGCATAATTTCTAGTTGAGGAATAATCAAGACCTGGGCACCATAACCGTGAGATCGCTTTTGTTTATTAATTTTAATTTATATGTTCATGGGTATTTAATTATTCTCTGTTTTCAATCAATTATTATTTGGGTTCTTGGGTAATGTTAGTCAATTATCTAAATAATATACGTCAATTAGTGTTGGCGTTTAAGCAACCTAATTGGTGACAAACAAGACAGTTTCACCGCAAAGTGGTCTAATTTGTATCGGGAATAATTAATCTAGCCTCGCTAACCCGCATGTGTGTTAACCATCTAGAATTGGGTCTTCTAATTCCTAAGTCGTGGCATTAAACCTATGAGGTATCTAGGGTTGTCCGGTTTACAAGAGGGTAGTCTATGGCGCCTCCGGGCTACTATAAAATTAAGGAAAGATTGGTGGTTTGCCGCTGACCACTATAACCAATTTATTCATGAGCATGTAAATATCTGCTTAGGTCTATGGTCGGCCAGTGCACCGGTGCCAAGATTAATTCCTTGACTAGATTGTTTTAATTAATTGATATTTGTGTTATTTGATCCTTGCCATTTTGATTAAATTGAAATTTCAGTTTTTATTTCTTTCTTTTTAATTAATTGCTCTCTTTCCAAAACCCCTTATTTTCCTGTGTGATTTGTCCACCAATTCCCTGAGGAGACGACCCTACTTGCCCTATTCTCAAATTATTGTTGTTGGCATTTAGGCTTAAATTTTAACTTTATTTTTGGAGGTTTGACACCCACCAAATTTTGGCGCCGTTGCCGGGGATTATTGGTGTTTTAAGTGATTTATTGCACAGGGTTTATTTTCTGTTGTTTTATGCCTCGATCTTCTCGTACAGGAAAGCTTGAATTTGATCCAGAGATCGAGAAAACGGCAAGAAGGTTGACCAAAGAGGCAAAGTTGCGTAGGCACCAAGATTCAATAGCGTCACCTTCAGGAATTGAGCAAGAAATTGTTTACAGTGATTCATCAAGTGAATTTGAAGAAGAAGAAGTGAACATTACCCAAGTAGCAATGGCAGCCCCAAGGACTTTGAGGGAGTTAGCAACTCCGAATGTGAACCAACAACCATTATGCATAACATACCCTAACACGATAGAGGCTTTTGAACTTAAATCTGGCCTTATTCACTTACTTCCTACTTTTCGTGGCATTGCAGGTGAAGACCCACATAAACACTTGAAGGAATTCCACGTGGTGTGCTCTACAATGAAACCTCAAGGAGTCACTGAAGATCAAATTAAGTTGAGGGCTTTCCCTTTTTCTTTGGCAGACAAGGCCAAAGATTGGTTATTCTATCTACCATCGGGATCTATCACTACATGGGAAGAACTGAAGAGCCGATTCCTTGAGAAATTTTTTCCTGCTTCTAGAGCCGCCAACATAAGGAAAGAAATATGTGGGGTCAGACAAGCAACTGGGGAGATTCTATATGAATATTGGGAGCGCTTTAAGCAACTGTGTGCCAGCTGTCCACACCATCAAATCCCTGACCAGCTTTTAATACAATATTTTTATGAGGGATTATCACCAATGGATAGGAGCATGATAGATGCGGCCAGTGGTGGGGCTTTGGTTAACAAGACCCCTGATGAAGCTAAGTTGTTAATTTCCACCATGGCTGAAAACTCCCAACAATTTGGGTGAGAGGGGCAATGAGAAGGGTAAATGAAGTGAACCACTGACTTAGAGGGTAAGCTATCCGAGCTTACCTCGTTGGTCATCAAATGGCGGGGCAACCGCAATCCGCTGAAGGCTTGTGGTATCTGTCTGGGCATATGACTGACATGTGCCCACTTCTCCAAGAAGATACACCTGAGCAAGCCAATGCAATGGGGGGTTTTTCTGGACCACCCCAAAGAAGGAATGACCCTTTGCACCTACCTACAACCCGGTGAATCATCCCAATTTTAGCTATGCTTCAAATGGTTTCCAACAGCCATTCCAACCAAAGCCACCGATGCAACCAAAGGTAACCACGCAACAACCCCGCTCTTCCAACTCAAGTATGTCTCAAGATATGGTGAAATCAATTGGCTCAAAGCACGAGTCAATTACAACAGAGTCTCATAGATTTCAACAAGAAACTCGTGTCGGTATGCGCTGCAAAGCACAATCCCAAATGGCAACTTCCCTAAGCAACCTGGAAAATAGCAATAAAGGGAAGTTACCCGCCAAGTAATTCTTAACCCAAAGGAGAATGCCGCAATGCACCTGGTAAGGAAGTACAGCCTGCCCACGCCAGAAGAGGTGTCCAAAGGTTGAAAAGAAGAAGAGAACCAATCCAATGGAGTTCCAAAGAAAGTTGACATTCCTCCTCCTTTTCCCGGCAGTTGACAAAGACCAAAAGGAAGAGTCCGAGAAAGAAATTTTGGACACCTTCGTGAAAGTGGAGATCAACATTCCTTTGTTGGATACGATTAGGCAACTGCCCAAATATGCAAAATTTTTGAAGGGCTTGTGCACTAATCGCAACAAACTGAGTCTAGATGACAAGGTGAAGGTGGGAGAATGTATGGCGTTCTCCAAAGAAAGTTGCCTCAAAAGTGCAAGGATCCGTGTATGTTCACTATACCATGCATAATTGGCAATCAAAGAATTGAAAAAAGCATGCTTGATTTAGGTGCTTCAATAAATGTCATGCCTCTTTCAATTTTTAAAGCATTGAGTTTAGGACCTCTCAAAGAGACTAGGGTAATAATTCAACTAGCAGATAGGTCTAATGTCTACCCTGAGGGCTTAGTTGAAGATGTTCTAGTAAAGTAAATGAATTCATCTTTCCGCTGATTTTACATTGTTGACATGAATGATGAATACTCTACCAATTCAGCTGTGATTCTTCTGGGTAGACCCTTCATGAGTACAGCAAGGACTAAAATAGATGTACATGAAGGGACCTTATCTGTTGAGTTTGATGGGGAAATAGTCACCTTTAATATTTTTGATGCCATGAAGCATCCTGAGGATACTGAATCTGTGAATTTCATTGGCATTACTAACACAATAGTGCAAGAGAATTTTGAGCAGGAATTCATGGAAGACAAGTTAGATTTTGTCTTACAACAAGGCAAAACGGACTTGGAAGTAGATGACATGGAAGAAGAGGAAGTCAAAGACGCCATCATGTCACTCCATTCATTACATCCTTTCCGCATGTGTTTGAAAGTACTTTTCTACCTATACCCACTTCTAATGAGAGAATTTTACCTTCTGTTGAACAGGCACCCAACTTGGAATTAAAGGAATTGCCCAATCACTTGAAGTATGCATATTTGGGAGATAACAAGACCTTGCCTGTGATCATAGCCAACGATTTGGATGCGGTACAAGAGGAGAAGCTTATACGGGTCTTAAAGGAATATAAACCAGCAATTGGATGGACATTGGCAGACATCAAAGGCATTAATCCATCCATTTGCATGCATCATATTCTTTTGGAGACAGATGCAAAGCCCGTAAGAGAGCACCAGAGGAAGCTTAACCCCGCAATGAAGGAAGTGGTGATGAAGGAAATTCTCAAGCTCTTAGAATTAGGAATTATATTTCCTATTTCTGATAGCCAGTGGGTAAGCCCTGTCCATGTGGTTCCTAAGAAGACTGGGATCACATTAGTTAAAAATGAGAGAAATGAATTGGTGCCAATGAGATTGCAAAATGGGTGGAGGATGTGTATTGACTTCAGGAAGTTGAATGCTGCAACTAGGAAGGACCATTTTCCACTCCCATTCATTGATGAGATGCTTGAAAGGTTGGCAGCTAAGTGCTTCTTTTGCGTTTTAGATGGTTATTCTGGGTATTACCAAATCATTGTTGCCCAAGAGGACCAACATAAAACCACTTTTACCCCCCTTTGAACTTTTGCATATCACCAGATGCCTTTTGGTTTATGTAATGCTCCCGGAACATTTCAAAGATGCATGATGAGTATCTTTTCGATATGATAGAGAATTGCATTGAAATTTTCATGGATGATTTTATCAGTAACGGTGATTCTTTTGACCAATGTCTGGACCATTTGACAAAAGTATTGAAAAGATGCATTGAAACACACTTGGTTCTTAATTATGAGAAATGTCATTTCATGGTTAGGGAAGGCATAGTTTTGGGCCATGTTGTTTCATCAAGGGGTATTGAGGTAGACAAGGCTAAAATTGATTTGATCACTAGTTTACCTTACCCTACTAATGTCAAGGATGGTCGTAGTTTTCTGGGTCATGCAGGCTTTTATAGGCGATTCATCAAAGACTTCTCAAAAATTGCTCAACCATTGTCTTGCCTACTGCAAAAGGAGGTGTCTTTCGAATTTGGAGAGGATTGTAAATTGTCCTTTGACACACTCAAGGGCATGTTGACTACGGCACCTATTATCCAACCCCCAGACTGGAAGCTATCTTTTGAGCTTATGTGTGACGCCACTATGTCAGAGGCTACCGCTTGGACAGCGAGTGGGAAGTGTAGTCATGTCATATACTACGCCTCCAAAACGCTGGAACTCTCAATGCAACTACACCACCACGTAAAAGGAGCTTTAGCCATTGTTTTCGCTTTGAGAAATTTAGATCATATTTATTGGGCTCAAAAGTGATTGTTTTCTCTGATCATGCAGCTTTGAAATATCTCCTATCAAAGAAAGAATCAAAACCAAGGCTCATCCGTTGGGTGCTCTTGTTGCAAGAATTTGATTGGGAGATCAAGGATCGAGAGGGTGGATAACTCAGAATGACCACTTGAGTCGATTGATTAGAGAGGAGGAAACAGTACCCATATCTGAGGTATTTCCTGATGAACATCTTTTTCTTATCAAAGGTAAGGAACCTTGGTATGCGGATATTGTTAACTTTTTGGTCAGTCATAAATTTCCTGTTGGCATGAATAAGAATAAGAGGGATAAGATAGCCCATGATTCTCGATATTACATTTGGGATGAGCCATATTTGTGGAAAATAGGCTCTGACCAAATTATTCGTAGGTGTGTGTCTGAAAATGAAATTCCTTCTATTCTTGCTCATTGTCATAATTATGCATGTGGTGGTCACTTTGGGCCCAAGCGAACTGCTAGAAAAATCCTTGATTGTGGCTTTTACTGGCACACATTGTTCCGTGATACTTATACATATTGTAAAAGCTGTGAAAAATGCCAAAGATATGGAAGTTTGTCCCAAAGGGATGAAATGCCTCAAGTACCTATGTTATTTTGTGAAATATTTGATGTTTGGGGTATGGACTTTATGGGACCTTTTTCTAGCTCTTTTGGATTTTTGTATATTTTGCTAGCAGTAGATTATGTGTCGAAATGGGTAGAAAGCAAAGGCTACCCGGGACTAATGATTCTCAAGTTGTTGCGGATTTCTTAAATCCCACATCTTTAGTAGGTTCGGGTGCCAAGAGCTATACTAGTGACCAAGGGACACATTTTGTAATCGCACCATTGAAGCCGTCCGAGAAAATATGGGTGCACCATCGGTGAGTACCACTTACCACCCGCAAAACCAATGGGCAAGCAAGTCTCCAATCGAGATTAAGAGCATTCGAGAAAACGGTTAATCCTAACCGTAAGGATTGGAGCTCGATTGATGATGCTTTGTGGGCATATAGGACGATACAAAACACCTATTGGGATGTCCCCATATAGGTTGGTATTTGGTAAGATGTGTCATTTACCTGTGGCCATAGAACATCGGGCATTTTGGGCTGTCAAGGAATGCAATTTGCACATGGATAGAGATGGTAGGAGAGGAAGCTCCAACCCGTGAGTTGGAGGAAATACTTTGAAGCATATGACAATGCCCGCTTGTACAAAGAACGCATTAAAAGCATTTTCATGACCGCTTGTTATGCGTGAAAAATGTTTTACCCCAGCCAAAAGGTACTTTTGTTCAATTCACCTGGAAGTTCATGCCAGGTAAGTTAAAATCCCGTTGGATTGGACCATATGTTGTGGTTAATGTTTTCCCCAACGGTGTGGTTGAAGTCAAGAGTTTAGAGACTGACAAGAGTTTTAAGGTTAATGGTCACCGTTTAAAACCTTTTGTTGATGTTTCAGATGTTGGAACAATTGAAGAAGTCCACTTGATGGATCCAGTTTATGAATGATTTTTCCAATTGGAGTCGTCTAGCCAAAGACGTTAAAGAAAGGCGCTACTTGGGAGGCAACCCAAGGTTTTTTGTTTGTTGTTTACTTCCTTTGGTTTTTTCTTATTTATGGTATTTTACTTTTGTTTGAGTAGGTAGCAGTGGTTTTGGGCAGAAGACTCCTACTTGCGCGTGCCTTCCTGGACGCCACAGAATGTGCAACAGAGCTGATCAGAAGACTTTCGTTGTCCGCGCGGCCACGCTTATCGGGGGAAGTCGAACGACCTCCGCTGAGAATCAGAAGACTATTACTTGCAAGGCATGCCCACGCCTCGCAAGCCCATCTTCATGCCTTACAGCAGAAGGGTGATCAGAAGACTAGTTCTTTGTTGGCGTGCCTATGTCTTGTTGGGTGGTGGTTTGTGACCAAAAAAAAAAGAAAAGAAATCAACAAGTCGCCTTACTTCATCGAAGATTCACAGCCTTCAAGCGTGCCTTGAAGTTTGGTCTCTCCACATATTTTTGACCTAGTCTTTCTTTTCTTGTCTTTTCTTCCTTTCTTTTCTTTTCCTTCTTTCTTTTTCTTTCCTTCCTTGTGTCGTCTTTCCTTTCACCTTCAGACCCACCTCCGGACCCACCTTCTCCACGGCCAAATCCACCGCTGCCGTTCTTTATCCAACACCGCCGCCATTCTTTATCCAACACCGCCGTTTTGTTTCCTCACACATGAGAAGGGTTTTCTACCGCCATTCTGGTCTCAGGAACATCCATCTGCTCCTTGTTCAGCCTCAAGGGCGGCTTGTTCGCTGCAATTGTCCGGTAGTAATGCTTCCACTCTCCGCTGCCGTCGCTTGATCATGAAGCTAACACCGGCTGCTGTCCCCTTGTCCTTATTCTGTTTTCCTTGAGTTGCGGTCGTTTCATCAAGTCCGGTTGCCGCTTCCAGAACTCGGCCATGCCGCTTGTTTTGCCTTTCCACGAGCGGATCGGAGCCTGCGCGAACTTCCACGACCATCCGTTGCTTTTCCTGCCACCGCTTTCTCTCACATTTAGCCTCCCCACCGGGTTTGGGTACTCAGGTGTAAGTTCCACTTCTATTGGCCCTGATCTGATTTCACTTGTCGTAGCCTCTACTGGGTAGCCTGCTCATCTTGGATGGTTGATTATTGTCGTCCATTAGACTCTCTTTGACGGTTTTGTGTGGACTCTAGAATCTGGTTACTTTCGGTTTATGCTGCCAGTAGATGCACTTGGGGATTGGACTTTGCTTTCTTGCCCATTGCAGTTCGTTTGTGGAATTTTATTCTTGCCTGTTGTGGGTGAATTAAGTGGGTGTAGAGGCTCTGTTTTGTATGTTCTTGGGTGAACCGTGGGTTTTCTCTGTCCCTGCCGAGCGCCCTTGTTTTGAATTATTTATACATTCCGAATTATTTGCTGTTGTGGGGTATTATTATTGTGGCCTCTGGTGCTTTGTAGGCTCCCCGTCTTCTATAGCCAGTGGGTGGATTTTGACTGTTGCAACTTGTTACTTGTGGTCCCCTGATGCCTCCTAAAAAGGAACGTGCTAGGAAATCCACCCATACTGAGGCCTCGAGTTCCACAAGGCCAAAGAGGAGGGCCCCAATTCAGCCTCCTACTCGGTCCCGGTTGGGTATCTCTCGGAGTATTTTGTCTCCTGGGTCTTTGGCAGATATTTTTGCTGATTTAACTGCTGACCAACGCAAGGGTTTGCATACCCTTATTGGACGTTCGTTTGCTCCTTGCAAGTGCTTTGATATTCAGACCTTGGAACAGTTGAATATTGTTCATGATGTGGAGCGGTTCTTTAACCGCATTGGTTGGGCACCTTTCATGTATATTACCCACCCAATTTATGAGGAGCTCTGCTATGAATTTTATGCTACTTTTCGGTTCACCAAGATGCTTGACTTTGCCTTGGATACCCCGGAGATTATCCAGTTCCGCCTCTTGGGTCAAACTTTAGTTTGTCCCTGAATGAATTTAATGTGCACTTGGGATTCGTCGGTGAGGACCACTTGGCTGATGGGGTATATATTAATAGTGCACGTGATTTCACTATGCCCTTTGCTAGTAATTATATAGAGATATGGCGGGAGTGGTCTAACGACACTCAACATTATGATCCTAGCCAATCTCGTGCTTCCTTTCTCACTGACCCCGTCCTCCGGGTCATCTACCGTTTCTTGGCATATAACTTTTCCGGCCGCAAGGATGCATCTGGCACACTCTCCAAGGCGGAATTTTACTTTCTCTGGTGCATGCAGAACAAGGTTCTGGTTAACTTTGGCTGCTGGGTGGCTTCTCGATGCGCCCCGTGGTCCGTAATAAGCCTTTAATCATGGGCCCTTTGATCACTCACTTGGCTATCCCGACCATGGCGCTTGGATCCCCGGGATATTAAAAGCTTTAGCATAGCTCGCCGGTGGAACCTTTGATTTGAGAAGCTTATGGGCATACTTCAAATGGTGGGGAGACACTTACCGCTTTACCCTCTGGTGATGGAGCTCCACGAGCATCGGTGCCCTGTCATGCGCCCGTGGCCCATCTTCCTCTTCTACACAGCCCTCTTTCTATTTTGATGCCCGACTCCAAAGACTTGAGAACAGCTGCTTGGCTTTGCATGCTAAGATGGATTCGTTGAATCAAATTTTGCTAACTTGCATGTCCTCTCCGCCATGCAATCCGAGAATCGGCTGCCTTCTTTTGCACATATACCACCCCTCATCCTCCTCCCTCCTAGATGCTGCGGTTTTTCCCCCTCTTCAAGGAAGTTTCTTTTCCTTTGTCCTCGTTTTTTCCTTTCTATTTCCTACATTGGGGACAATGTAGAGTTTTGGTGTGGGGGGGAGTTTGGTTTTAGTTCTCTTTTATTTAGTTTTTGTTTAGTTTTGCCTAGTTTTGTTTTTAAAAAAAAAAGAAAAGAAAAGCAAAAACGGAAAACATAGAAAATTAGGAGAATTGGGTGGTGCATCAGAAGACTATTACCTCTACAAGAAGGATTTCAAAAAAAAAAAAAAAAAAACTCTATGATTTCTTTTGGTTAACATAGGATGCTATGATGATATTGGCAATTGCTTTGCAAGCATGGGCAGTGATATGATATGATGCAATGTCTTTTCCCCTTGTGATAGTGTTATTGAATGATGCACTTGGCAAGTTTTGGCTAGTTGGAATCATTCTTGTGAGCTTTTGAGCTAATGAGCAATTTATTTATAGTTGCTTTATTTTCTTTCATTGAGTGTTGTTCCATGTGATTTGAACGTTCTAGAACTTGCTATGTTGTGCATATCAAGATCTTAATTGTTGAATTTGGTGCATTTAGATGATAAGGGCACTTAGGTTACACCCTTTTAACTGTCTAAATCCTTGTTCCCATTTTATTTCCCTTAGTGAACTTTGTTTGAGCCTAGACCTTTTTCTTGGTTATATAACCCATCATGTTACCCTTAATCCCTTATTTGTTAAACTTTGTTGTTTTGAACCCCATGTCCATAGGATACCGTGGTCTGTTGCATGACATGGTTGAATGATATTGTGAAGGCTAAGTTTCAGTAAGCAAGTGGTTAGAAAGGCAAAAGATAAGAAAATGTGTTGAGCAGAAGACTGAAGCTTCTAAGGCGTGCCCACGCCTTGTTAGAAACAACAAAAAGAAAAAAAAGAGAAAAAAAAAGCAAAGAAAAGAAAAGGAAAAAAAAAAGAGGCAACCAAAATACACAGCACCAATAAGGTGATTTGTGAAGTGTAGTACAATACAAATGGGGCACGCCTAGTAGCTTGCACTTGTCGGTTGGAAAACTGTTGAATATGCCTTGCATAGATAATGTGGGTAAAGGAAGTGTGTTTTCATGCAGCAGGTCAATGGTATTTCCTTTGACATGTTTTAGCCTAAATTTCCTCTTTGTCAAACCCCTTACCTAAGCCACGTTACAACCCTTGTTAAGACCCTTTGATTTTTGTGTTGAATTTAGCATTAAAGGTGGCGATGTGACATATTAGCAAGCATATGGTAACATCATTTCATCATGTGATGAGAGTGAACCCTGTGTTTTCATTTCGGAGTGGTGAGTGAAATACATCACCTTATAAGAGAGAGGGTTAATTCTTGCATGTGTTGGTTTTGATAACATTGTTTGAGGGGTGAGATATTTGTATCTCTTTGTTGAACTGCCATATGCTAGCATTTGTCGTTGCCTATCTGAGCTCTGAAATGCTTGAGGACAAGCATGGTTCTGGTGTGGGGGGATTTGATGGGTGAACATTTGTATGTGTTAATTGGGGTTATTTGGGTTTAATTTCCATCATTTATTGCATCGAGAATGGGTTTATTGCTTATATTCGAATTTTGTGGTATTTGTAGGCATTTGGTGTGAAAGTTGAGAATTATTTGCAAAATTCTAGAAGATTTACATTTCCAGGCCATGCCTGTACCAGAGAATGGTAGCTGGGCTGATTTGGAAGTTGGTGGAGCTAAAATTGAGAACTTGTGCTGATATTGTGAAGAAGTAATTGGAAGTCGAAGGTGGATAGGAAACTTTCCTCAAAGCACTGGACAGCGATGGGGAAGGCAAAATCTGGCAGGTACTAGAAGTCGTGTGAAGCTGGGAGAGTTCTCGTGGCGTCCAGTTCGATTGGAATTGGAAACTTATGAGAAGTAGGAAGGAGCATTCCTTATTGCATGAGAGTCCGAATCCGTGGAAAAGATATCAGCTATTGGGTTTCCTGAAGACAATAGGAAGTGGAGGCTTATAAATATGACTATTCTGGGTCGGTGGAAGTTGTCTCCTTTTAGCCTAGTTTGCTTTTATCATATTTTTTGGTTTTTGCTTTCCTTTTGCTGGGTGCGCCGGTAGCATAGAAACAATTTTTAGCCTTGGACTACTTTCGCTTTTGACTTTCGTTTTTCCGCTGTTAGTAGATGTCCCATAGATTAGTACTTTGATTTCGTTTTCATCTTATTGAATTGATTGAGTTCTTTCGATTTTTTTCCAATTGCGCCAGTAGCTTAGCAGTAGACTAGTCTTACTTATTGCAGATTGGTTCTTTGTTTTCCGTTTTCCTTGGGTGTCGCGTTTAGCATAAACAATAGGTCAATTTAGCTTTTTGTTATTCCTATCATTCATAGCCTACAAGTGAAGATTTCTCCTGCGTAAATTCAAGTGATTTCTTATTCCTTAATTACAAGTCACATGGAATCAACAATTTGCATGGTTTCAATGTCAAGGCGTGGCTAATTCCTTTTCTAGTTGAGGAATAATCAAGACTCGGGGCACCATAACTGTGAGATCGTTTTGTTTATTAATTTTAATTTATATGTTCATGGGTATTTAATTATTCTCTGTTTTCAATCAATTATTATTTGGGTTCTTGGGTAATGTGGCCAGTTAGTCAATTATCTAAATAATATACAGTCAATTAGGGTGTTGGCGCGTCGCCTTTAAGCAACCTAATTGGTGACAAACAAGACAGTTTCACCGCCTCGCAAGTGGTCTAATTTGTATCGTGGGAATAATTAATCTAGCCTCAGTTAACCCGCATGTGTGTTAACCATCTAGAATTGGGTCTTTCTAATTCCTAAGGCTGTGACTGCATTAAATCCTATGAGCGTATCTAGGGTTGTCCAGTTTACAAGAGGGTAGTCTATGAGCGTCTCTGGGCTACTATAAAATTAAGGAGAGATTGGTGGTTGGGCGCGTCGCTTGACCACTATAACCAATTTATTCATGAGCATGTAAATATCTGTTTAGGTCTATGGTCAGTTGTGTGCACCGGTGCCAAGATTAATTCCTTGATTAGATTGTTTTAATTAATTGATATTTGTGTTATTTGATCCTTGCCATTTTAATTAAATTGAAATTTCAGTATTTTTATTTCTTTCTTTCTAATTAATTGCTCTTTTTCCAAAAAACCCCCCTTATTTTCCCTGTGTGATTTGTCCACCAATTCCCTGAGGAGACGACCCTACTTGCCCTATTCTCAAATCATTGTTGTTGGCATTTAGGCTTATATTTTTAACTTTATTTTTGGAGGTTTGACACCCACCAATAGGCCCAAATACAATAAAAGTCCATCCATCCATGATTACAAAGGGATACAGGAAATAACCTAGCCAATAGCGCTAAGAAGGATCACGACACACGCTATCCATCGTCTTGAGCCCTGTGGGGGAAAAAATAAAACATTTGGGATAAGCTAGAAGCTCAGTGAATGTCCAGTAAAAACAAGAAATTCATGGACCTTTGAGTTAAACATCATTTTGTAAAACATTTGAGTCTTTAAACAATCATTCTAGAAACACTTATTTAGCAAACAACATACAGTAAGCAATAATTCAATAAACATGTAGTTCAAGTAATGAAAGGATACAGTGTCCTCCAATGGCAGTCACAGTCCGTCTTGTCAGTCAACCACCCTCCTACTCCTCCTTATAACTCCCAGTGGTAATACTCAAGTATACCGTACAGTGCCCTAAGTACCAACCTACCCGACCGAATCTGCTTCTAGCTCGAGTAGGTCGATAACGAAGGGGGAAAGGCCTTGTTCTGCCAATGTGGTAAAGTACACATGGCCTACAGTCATGCACAAGTAATATACAAACAGTGGAGAAGTAAATAGTTGAACAGTGTATTCACAGTTAGGTCGAGTGAGATAAAGTACACACTCACCTAGAACCAAGTATTTAACATTTATGAAATCAAGTAACATCAAGCATTAATCACATAAGCATGTAATTCACATAACATACAAAAAATACTCACAGACTCGTTTCTTTACAAATATGAGTTGAGTAAATCATTTCACAAGTCATTTTCACGTAGTAATAAAACTTTTGACCTAAAACGGATTTGAACATTCATACACTCTTCATAAATTGTGTCACTTGTAAAAGCATATTACTTGGAAATGGTGGTAAATCACTTCATTAGAATTACTAACAGATCATTTCAATAAAGCATTCATTTGCAACCAATAGTAAAGTCTTTCATTTAAAAAGGGGTTAGGACACTCACCTTGATTCGATTAAACGAGTGAGCAAAGAAGAAGGCTAAACTTCGTTAGTTGGTTCACCCTCGACAAGGTCTTGGCCACCTGAGCCAAAGTTCATCTATTAGATACTAACCAAAACATCTAAAACTCAAAGTCTTAACTCAACTACTCAGAATCACCAAACCCTCACTACTACAGTTTCTTGTTCGCACCATGTCTAAGATTACTCTCGTTGAAATGGAGCAAGGCTTATGGGTACGGATGCTAGACTCGGAGAACTACAATTCACTAGAAAACTTCACTTTCAAATTCATTTTGTAATATAGGTCAAATCAAGACGTAAGATTCAGTAGTAGCTAAAACATAGTGTTATCAGTTTCAAAAAAACAAACCAACGAAATCTTACGGGAAAAATGCCAAATTTTGTACACCAAAATTCAGTCAAAAACTCATACGGGAGTCAAAGTTCTAGAAGATTAAAATCACTCCCTGTTTTGAAACAAACTTGCCCAAAATTACATGTTTACTCAAAATTAGTGAAAACACAACTTTTCACCATTAAAATTCATAGCTTCACTCCATTAAATCACGTACTCATAATTAAACATAATACACTTTTATTTAGGCAAAATTCCCGCCAAGAAATATCGTAAAATTTTGAAATCAAACACTAAAATTACTAGGCATGGGTTTGGCCATCTCATACATTTTTCTTCCAAAATTTCCAACAACAAAACTCTACTTTCAAGCCATATCAAGACTATTTTCACGAATATCATACAAATCCACAATCAGGTCCTTAAGTCAGCTACCTAAAATCCACCTCAAGTCTGCTACCTAGGTTGGGATTTCAAGAGCCCAACTCAAATGCTTCATACATAAGCATTTTTAGCAACATAAACCGTAGATCTAACAAATCTACCGCTAATAAAGTTAAAACTAAGATCTTTAAGGATTATACCTCCAGATCTTTTCAGATCTAGCAAGATCAAGGAAGATCTGATGAAGTTCCACCCACAGATGATGTCCTAAGCTTCAATACCTCGAGATCCTCCAAGTTTTCCCACAGATCTACTTGCTTGCAGTTGATTTCTTCCTCCAAGCTCAAGAACAAGAACTTGCCAAACAAAGGAAGCTTTCTTTTCTCTCTTTCTTTCTCTCTCTCACCCACGGCTCTCTCTCATTTTCTCACTCTCACACTTGGCTGCTACAAGGATGGGGGAGAAACAAGAATCAAACCTTCAATGGAGTTTTGAAGCTTCATGGAAGTGGAGGAAGAAGAAATTGAAGAAGGCCACTCTCTCTCTCCCTTTGTTAATCTCGCCCTCTCTCTCTTCTCCTCACACACGGCTGCAACAAGGAGTGGAAGGAAGCAAGATGAAGCTCTTCAAATGGTGTCTTCAAAGTGTAAGAGAATGAACTTGAAGAAGAAGAAGAAGACTTGAATTTCCTCTCTTCTCTCTCTCTCATTCGGCTGGCTCTCTCTCTCTCTAAGCCCAAGTGTGGCTGCTGAAAAATGAAAGGAAAGGAAGCAAGAAACAAGCTTTAAGGAGACATAAAGTGTGGTTCCCCTTAAATCAGGGAAAAGAGGTCAAAAAGCCATTTTTTGTCGCGTCGACGCGCGACACTCTAACTTTTACTGATTTATTTCATTCCTATGCTGTCCAACCTTAAATATATATCTGTAATATCTCTACATATGCTCGGGTTCATCTTAGAGTCACTATTCATGCTTCGGAACAAAATTCGACACTTAAACTGGTCGAAACCACACACCGGCAAATAATTCTCGAAAAATCATCTAAATTAGAAAATAATAATTTAAAGTATAAATTCACTTATATTTGAGTGAAAATACATAATAATATTATTATTTTCATTATCATTCATTTTCTGATAAAAATAAAATTTCCGAGCCCTCACAGTGCTCACCTAATTTCTACTACTAATAATAAAGGCAAAGGATGTAAAAGGAAGGGGGATAAGGAAATTGCAGGTACAACACCTCAAAAGAAACAACAAAAGAAACCGGTTGAACCGGAAAAGAATGGTTGTTTCTTTTGTAATGCTGAAGGCATAAGAAGAAGTATTGTATCAATTATCATGTTTGGCATGCTAAGAAAGGTATGTTTCTTAATTTGGTTTGTTCTGAGGTTAATTTAACTTTGGTACTTGGACATATATGGTGGATGGATTCTGTTGCAACAACTCACATCAGTGTGCCTATGCAGGGTTTTCTGGATTGCTAAAAGTGTAATGATAGTGAAAGATATATCCACGTGAGCGATGGAAAAACATTTCAAGTTAAGGCATTGGAGTTTTTAGATTATTGTTAAAGATCGGATTTTATTGGAATTTTAATGAAACATTTATAAACCATATTTTAGATGGACTTTAATTTATGTTTCTATTTTGGATAAATTTGGTTATACTTGTTTATTTGGAAATGGAAAACTTAGATTGTTTCATGATTCAAAATTAGGTGGTTCCAATTCTTTGTCATATTGTGACAATCTATATTTAATTAATACAATTGTTTCATATAATGAATTCTTTCATTTAAGTACCAGAGATGTGAAAAGAAAATTAAGTAATGATAATTCAGACATATTATGGCACAAGAGATTGAATCATATCTCCAAAAGGAGATTAAGAAGATTTATGTCAAATGAAATTCTTGAACCCTTAAATTTTACAGATTTTGATGATTGTGTTAACTGTATAAAGGGAAAACAATCTAATAAAAGGAGATTTGAAACCAACAGGACCTCGGACGTCTTAGAACTTGTACATACAGATATTTGTGGGCCATTTCTTACAACTACTTGAAATAGTGAATAATATTTTATAATGTTCATAGACAATTTCTTGAAATATGACTACATATATCTTATTCATGACAAGTCACAGTCCCTAGATGTGTTCAAAAATTTTAAAACTGAAGTTGAGAATCAACTCAATAAAAGAATCAAAAGTGTTAGATCTGATCATAATGGTGATTACTGTGGGTAGATATGATGAATTAGATAAACAACGTCTAGAGTCTTTCGCTAAGTACCTAGAGGAATGCAGTATTGTCTCATAGTGCACCATGCTGGGTTTACCCATTATGAATGGTGTTGTTGGAAGATGAAATAGAGCATTTAAAGATACGGTAGGGAGTATAATTAGTTATTCTATCTTACTAGAATCACTCTAGAGAGAACCATTTAAAACTGCAGCATAATCCTTAATAGAGTTCTAACTAAGGCAACTACCAAAATCCCACATAAATTTTGGATTGGCAAGAAACCTCGTTTGAATCATTTATTTATTTGGGGTTGTCCAGTTAAGGTAAGGCCTCATCAGACAAATGAAAAGAAACTGGATTCCAGAATGGTTAGTTGTTATTTTATTGGATATTCTGAAAGATCTGGGGTTACAAATTTTATGATCCCATAACTAAATCAATTTTTGAGACAAAAAATGCTCGATTCTTTGAGGATATCGCGTTTGAGGGAGGAGATACAATTAAGGGCCTTGTTTTTGAAGAGGAATATGTTAATATTCCCACAGGTATTATTAACATTATTTAGGATCCCATTCCTAATTTTGTTAATGGCACAGTAGGTCAAGACAATGTCGGAGAATCTCTTGATTAAAAAAAAAAAAAAACTCTACCACCTCAAAAATTAGTGTCATTAAGGAGATCCACAAAAGTAAAGAGAAGTGCAATGTCAGATGATTACATTACTTTTCTCCAAGAACATGAGGATGACAATGGAGTGATGGAAGATGATCCAATTAACTTTTGTCAAGCCATGAAAAGTTTAAATTCTCAAAAGTGGATCGATACCATAAATGAAGAAATGAAATCTATGAAAGACAATGACGTCTAGGGTCTTATCCCAATGCCAAAAGGAGCGAGACCCATTGGTTGTAAATGAATATTCAAAACCAAGAAGGATTCGAAAGACAATGTGGAAAAGTACAAAACTCATCTTGTCGCTAAAGGTTTCACACAAAAGGAAGGCATTGACTATAAAGAGATTTTCTCTTTGGTTTGTTCGAAGGATTCTTTTAAGATTATAATGGCACTAGTGGTGTATTTCAATCTTGAGTTACACTAGATGGATGTAAAGGCGATGTTTCTCAATTGTAACATTGATGAGACAATCTACATGGTGCAACCAGAAAACCTTGTATCAAGAGATCCAAAGAATATGGTTTGCAAACTTAAAAAATTCATCTATCATCTAAAACAAGCATTTTGACAATGGTATTTCAAATTTCATCAATTGATCATCTCATTCAATTTTGATATGATTCTAGTTGATGATTGCATATACCATAAGTTCTATGGCAAGTTTGCTTTTTTTTTTTTTGGTATTATCTGTCTATGATATTTTGTTTGCTAGTAATAATATAAATTTGTTACATGAAACTAAGAGATTTCTAGTTAAGAATTTTGAGATGAAAAACCTTGGTTATGTATCTTTTGTGCTTGGCATACAGATATAGCGAAATCGTTCTTGGAATATTTTTGGACTATCACAAAAGACCTATATTGAAAAAGTTCTCAAGCCATATGGCATGCAAAATTGTAAATCGTGATACCCCATGGCTAAAGCGCCAAGTTTAATCTCAATCAGTATCCTAAAAATGCTTTTGAGGAAGAGAAGATGTAGAAGATTCTTTATGTACCGGTAGTATGGAGTCTAATGTATCTTCAGATATGTACACGTTCAGATATTGCATACATTACCGGGATACTGGGTATTTATTTAAACAATCCAGGTTTGGATCATTGAAAAGCAGGCAAATGGGTCTTGCTATACTTACATAGAATAAAAAACTACATGCTCACGTATTGGAGGTGAAATAAACTCGAGATCATTGGGTATACTGATTCCAATTATGTTAGATGCCAAGATAATAAGAAATTAACAACGGGCTATATCTACTTATTGGTTGAGGGTGCCATATATTAGAAGAGTGCTAAACAGCCTCTCATAACTTCTTCCACTATGACTGTAGAGTTCGTAACTTGTTATGAGGCGCCCAACTATGAAATTTGGCTGCAAAATTTTGTCATAGGATTGCATGTAGTGGATAGTATTGACAGTTCATTTAAATTATTTTGTGACAATAAATCAGCAGTTCAATATTCTAACAATAACAGGAATTTGACAAAGTCAAAACATAGAAATATCAAATTCCTGTCTGTTAAAGAAAGAGTTCAGAGTGGATAATTATCTATAAAGCATATTAGAACAAACTCCATGATTGCGGATCCACTTACTAAGGGTAGCCATCCAAAGTGTTTCATGAGTACATTGCTCATATGGGTGTTATGGCATTAGATGATATTTAGTTTTAATGGGAGCTTGTTATTTTACATGCTCTTGAGATGTTGATATTTTTCAATTACTTGTGTTTAAGAAAATATTTGTGTAAATAAAGTTTTAGTTTATTCACGCTCTGATTTTCGTGTAGTATGATCTCACAAAAATTTAAGGTGGATCAGTTGGAAATAGACATGTTCGTGAAATTTTCATGCGACACATCCACATTATGATTCATGTCATTCAATTATATCAGCATATGTGACCATGATGGGTTGAGTTATGAAATTGTAACAAAAGCCACTTTGATCTTACGTTGGTGTAGTTGACAGACGGAATTGATTAGAGATACATTTTGGTTATGATAGTAAAATTTGAGCTCATACAGTTATTTTGCAACATATAATTATAATGTAACATATATAGTCCAAGTGGGAGATTGTTGGATTCTTAATCCAACGTTGGACTTATGTGTGAATAATTATATGTTACAGACTGTCAAATAAATTTAAATCCAATTAAATTGGTCTATTATAATTCGAGATTTAATTTATCTAATAAAATATGGACCTTTACTGTGTATATACTTTGGGTAATTTCTATTTTAATAATGGGTTGAAATAGGAATACCAAAAGGTAATAGGAAAGTTGTCTATAAATAGGATTATGGTTCTCAAGTCACACGTATTGTGTTGGTCTATTCTTAGTACCACAAAACAACTTTTCTTGATACCTCATTATCAAAAGAGATACCAAAGTGAGATTAAACGGTTCTCTCAAAGGATCAGTAGATATGTGTAGATCTGAAAAACCAACTCTAAACAAAAGGGTTCAACTAGCAACCATCTGATATGGATCCAGGTACGCGTTTATTGTGATAGTAATATTCATAAATCTAATATTGAGATTCTGGATATTCTAACACCAATTTCAAGAAATACAGCCCGGCTAGTCGATCATCTTCAAGCCTGTAAAACGTAGCAGATGTATGTAAATTTGTTTGCCTCAAGGGAAGGAGAAAACTCTTTTGCTTAAAAGTATTCAATAGAGAACCTACCAAGTCTTCGGTCGGTTCCGTGGACAAAACCTACCAAGTATTTGGTGTGATGAATGCAGAAAATAGTTAGCTGTAATTTGCCCCGGGAACCGATGACCTTAGGTGCGTTGTGCCTTAAGAATTCTACGAACATTTTCTCCATTTTTCATGATCGGGGACAAAAATATATTTGGTGTTTCTTTTCTTTTCTTTCTATGCATATTCCAAATAGTATGGCTATAAATGATTTTTTTCTACTTTGATTTGCTTGTTTTTCCATTAAAATCGTTTTTATTCTAACAAATATTGCTACATTTAACACCATTCCTCCTCCAAAAAAATAAAAACATTTTAAGTCTTTCCCATGCAAATTTTATCTTATAATCAAATTGGTGAAAAGTTCAATGGTAAAACTAAAAAAAAAATCTATTTTGCTTAAATGATTATATTAGAATTATTTTTTTGATACAAGAGTGATATTGTAACAAAATGTATGGTCTGAGAGGAGGTTAGCGATATTTTTGAAATTTCAAGGTGCTAAATAACATTAGCTTAAACCTTAAGAGAGGTTTCTAAAATTATCCAAGAAAAATGTAAGATTTAATAACCAGTTTATAAGTTTTGCTTGAAAGGTAGTTAAATTTGTTAATGATATAGTAAATTTTACTAAAAAAGTGATAAGATTTATAATGAAATGATTCTACTTGAAAAGATAGTGTAAGTTTAATATAAGAAATGGTAAATGTAATCTACTAACCCTGCCGTGATGGTTGGGTCTTTGCTTGTCTCCATCTTATCCTGCAGTGTGGTGGTGAGTATGCATTATATTATGGATTTAGAAGGGTGGGTCCACTCTAAATTTTAAACGTTATCATCTCCTCCCTGAATTTAGGAAAGTCTTCGTGAAGAAGTTTTAAATTTTTACAAACAATTGACACTTGGACCCACATTTTATCATGTGTCCTAAGGTTACAAAATAGAAGAACCCTTTTATTATTTCTAAGTTATTAATTTATGTTTGCCTGTGCCCTTAATGTAGTCTATATTTAATTAATTTGTTCTAAAGAAAACGAGAAAGAAAGGATAGAAAGAGATTTATTTATAATATGGTCATGCTAGAGGTTTTCAACTCTGCGTGTATGTACATATACTATATATATGTTATATGTATGTATACTTATAAGTATATATGAAAGCTCGTCCTCATGATTTGGTGCTTAATATCATAATATCATAGTTAGTGAAATAGGGGACGGATATAATATTAGATATTATACGTACTTATATTATGCAAATTTTTTTTCAAAAGTATGATGAAATGTTTGGCACAAAAATACGTATTTGGCAAATTTATGCATATAATTCTGTACGCGAATAGTATGAACATACTTGAAAGTTACAAAACTAAAAATATGGATAAGAATACTATACATTTCAAAAATTATAATATATTTATACTAATTTCAAACTTATGTTTATGTGTGAGATATTAAATATATTAAAATTTTGTCACTTTATTAGTTAAATATGGATATATCTACCTTTTTTGATATATATTACTTTTATTTTCTAGATAACTAAAAAAATGCCATTATCCTTAAAAATCAAAGCATAATCCATGAAGTATAATACATTAAAAGTTTATTATGTGTTTCATATGATTAATTGAAAAGTATAAGTATTTTTAAAATATATAAAATATGAAAATATTTTTAGATAGTATGTACGAATGTGTATTATACGACTATAATACGAATATTTATTGACTATGCTTGTGCACATGTAAAATTGTAGTGCGTAAGTAGACAAATGCTTGTCTTTTACCAAAAAAAAAAAAAAAGACAAATGGAGAAGCATTTGAAGGCATCTGCATGAAGAAACGCCATTGATGACGTCCGAACTATTAATGTTACGATGGATTTGCCATTCATGATTTCTTAATCTGCGGATCCAAGACATATAGCAATACTTAAAATCGAAACGCATTATTGGCTGAAAAGGTTGATCATTGATGACGTATCGCTGCCGACGTACGGCCAAACTTGCTTGAACAGTAGTTGAGCTATGGCTGCTGCTGTGCTGGCGGCGGCATGGGCCCTGGAAGCTACTACCACTTAAAAATATACCCATGTCATTTTGTTGCTTGAAAATAGGACCGGTTTAACACCCAAAATTTTTGGTGAGTTTTTATTCTACAAAATTTTTTGATAACTTTAGCTATAGTGATTTCAGAAAACTTCTCAAAAGTTTTAAAATACACACCTCAAATATCCAAAAACATACAATTTTTTTTTTTTTATCCTTCGGTCCTTTTTTCTTCTCCGTCCCTATACCTTAGCCTGCCACCACTTTTGATGTCGGTAATCGGAGTTGACTGCTGCCTTTTTTTTTTTCTCTTCTTTTTTCTCCTTTTTTCTCTCTCCCCTCCCTCTGGTTTCTTCTCCTCCTTGTGCCTTCATCTTCTCTTTTCCTCCTCCCACCTTGTCCCTCTCTCTAGAGTCAACAACCAAGGGAGACAGAGGGGGAGCACAAGGAGGGAGGGGTTGGTGGGGAAAGAATGGTGAGAAGGAGGAGGGGGAGAAAAAAGAATAGAGAGAGAGAGAGAGAGAGAAGGAGAAAGGAGAAAAAAAAAGAAAAAGAAAAAGGCTGGTGATGGAACAAGCATGGTGGAGTAAGAAGGAAGGAGAAAAGAGGGAAAAAGAAGAAAAGAAAAAGAAGGAAAAAGAAATAAAAATAAAAAATCCAATTTCTTCTTAAAAACTCTATTTCATAAGTTTTTCTACAACTTATACAATCAGTGACAAGAAAGCTTTATATAAGCACTCAGAAACTCATCATTCAAATGGGCCCATAAATTCCCAAACTCTTCCTACTTGTTACTCTGTAATTTTGCAGTGGCCAGTAGCATTGGATTGATCTCCAGTTGCCATTTAGGGTATGAAGTCCGTTAACATCATAATTAGTACTTGAGTATTATAATCTCTATAGTACTAATTAATTCTTCCCTATAAAAATTATGGATGGATTTGTCTTTCTTACATTGGGATGGTTCTCATACTAAGGGGCCTAAATGCATCGCAATTAACCTTAATTTGAATTTGAACTTCAAGTTTTATAGTGAACTCAATTTGAATTTGAACCGTAAATTTTACACATATGGTATGTATTCACTCTTACTAGTGTAAATTCCAAAAATAACTACAAAAACAACTTAAGAAACACAAAATCTCAACTGCAACTTACAAATATGCAAAAAAAATTAAAAAATAAATTCTACCATATTTTTTTTCTTCCACCTATTAGCACCACCCACCACCACCACCATCCTTCCCTCCTCCCTCCTTCACTGCCATTGTCACTGTCGTCCCTCCTCTATTCTATTACCATCCTCTCCCTCTTCCTCTGTCCTCCTTCCTCTTCCCTCCATTCTCCTTTCCCTCGCAAGATCACTCATCTCCTTTTCTCCATTTTGGTCATAGCCAAAAAGGGGAAAGACAGAGGATAAGGGTCTGTGGAGAAAAAAGAAAGTAGGGAAGAGGGATGGGGGCAAGGGAAACAGAAGGGAGGGGAGGGGAAGTGGGAGGAGGAGGTGGGACAGGAAGGGAGGAAAAGAAAGAGGGAGAGGAGGAAGGAGGAAGGAGAGGGAGGAAAAGGGGAAAGGGAGGAAAGAGGAAGGTGGAGCGGAGAAACAATGGCTGTGGTGGTGATGAGGTGGAGGAGGAAGGATAGAAGGGGTTGTGGTGCTAGTGTGAGGTGATTTTTTTTTTAATTTTAGAAAAACCCAATAAAATTTTTAAATTTTAAAAAATAGCTCAAAATCCAACTGTAGTGAAAATTTTTTCACATACAATATTATCGTGTGGCATTTGAAAAACACTTTTAAAAATACCTAACTCATATGGGGTTCGTTTGGATTGTTGTTTTTGGCACTTGTTTTTCATATATTGTTTTTCACACTCCAAATGTTACAGTAAAAATAAACTCAAGATCTCATTTGGTACGATGGAAAGGTCTAGAATGGAAAGGCCTTTCCACCCAGAATTCTTTTCTTGCCAGAATGGAGAGGAAAAAAATTTATCATTCCAGTGTTTGGTAACCAAGTTAGAATGGAATGTTAATTTCTTTTCCCATGTCTAGTATAATCATATTGAGAAGTCAGAATGGAATGGTAAAAACTACTATATTGACTTAATTGTCCTTATATATAACATTTTATACACAACTTGATTTAAAGACAAATGAATTATTAATTAATAAATAACTTTTTAATAGCATAAAATCACAATAATTTATTAAGTGAAAACATAACTTTTTAATAGCATACAATTACAATAGGTGAATACTAACTGTAATATAATTGTAATAGGTGAATATCAGTTGTGACTAAATTAAAATTTTAAATTACGTGTATGTTCAATCCCGTGTATTTTTCATGCATGTTAAATCCATCATTCATGCATGTTAAATTCTTTACCATTGATTTGCTTTTGGATGGTTTTAAGAACTATTTGTAAATAGAAAAATATAATTGTGCCTTAACAGATAATCTAGTGGGTTTACTCTTTTTTTTTTAATTTTTTAATTTCATATGAATGCATTTTGGCATGTTGTTGTTTGTTTAAATTAACAAATGTTATCATATAATCCAATATTGTGAATAAAAATATATTAAAAATGTCAACCAAATATTTTATTTCAAAGTAAAAAGAAAGAAAAGTCATTAAATAGAATTAAAATTATTCCTAAGTAAAATAGTAGTAGACTTATTAACTAAACTCACAAAATAGACCTAATATTTGACAAAGTAAATGACAAATTAATATATATATATATATAAAAGATAAATAGGTACACAGGAACTAGAGATATAGAATATAGAAGGATAATTTTGACTCCTATAATTTAGGTATTTATTGGATAGAGTTGGAATGGCCTTTCCCTAAATTTTTGTGAGGAATGGGATTCCAGAAAAAAGTTGGAATAAGCTTTCTAGGGGGAAATGGATTTCTAGGGGGAAAAAGTCATACCAAACACTAGAATGAAATGAAGAAGTTGGAAAGGCCTTTCCATTCTAGACCTTTCTAGCGTACCAAACGAGGGGCAAAAACAACTCCAAAAACAACCCAATATTTTGTTGTTTTTTTTCTATTCCTTTTTTCTTTTCCATTTCTTTTTTCTTTTTCCTTTTTCTTCTTCTCCCTCTTCTTCCCTCCACCTAGCTGGTCATCGGGTACATAGACTTTTTTTTTCCTCTTCTTTCTCTTCCTCCTCCTCCTCCCTCCACACATCCCCCTCCCCACTCCACCATGAGGAGGTGATGAGAGAGGAGGGATAGAGAGGAGGGATGAGGTGGAGGGGATGGGGAAGAGGAGGAGAGAAAGAGAGAAAGAAGAGAAGAAAGAAAAAAAAAAAGTCTCAACATGGCCTGGGTGGGAAGAAGAGGGAAAAGAAGAAAAAGGAAAAAGAAAAAAGAAATGGAAAAGGAAAAGGAAAAATAGAAGAAAAAGAAAAAAAATTATCCAAAGACAGTTACAGTACTATTTTTTCACATCTACAATATTACAGTGCTGTTTTTCACAAACAGTCCCAAAAATAAGGAATCCAAATGGACCCATGGATCAATGAATTTGCATTTCTAGTCCCTAATATTTGAAGTTTCGATCATTATGGTCCCTTACATTTTAAATAGTTACAACTAGGATTTTCAAAATGAAATGATATATGAATTGAATTAGATATACGACAATTATGTTCTTGAATTTCTATAATATTTCATGAAAACACTTTATATTGGAACAACATGATTGTAGATTAACTAGCATGTATGTGTTGAATAATTTATAACTTGATGAAAATATACCAATAATAAATAAAATATAAAGGAGTGGAAGAAAAGGAGGATTCTAGTTTTATAATTTAAGTCTATTATAATTATTAGTACACAAATTGTTACATGTCTTGTACATGTAGGTTTCAAATGCTTGTAGATAGCCATGTACTTATAAAAACTAATGAAGGTAAGTATCAATGTGAAGTGATTTTAGGAATTCTTAGAAAAACTTTCTTTTACTTTATGTTATCTTTAACCACTTAAAATCCAATGTTCCAATGCTATAATTTTAAAGCGTTTATAGTAATATGTATATATCTTGATAATCATTTATTGGTTTACACAATTTATACAAAATACCAACTTCATTTCAACCTCAATTAGTAACCTATTAAAATGTAAAAGAAAAATCAACATTCCTTATATTTTAAAAGACTATTTAGTTAAGTTTTTTAGTTATTATTAAACATAATAATAAAACTTGTTAACAATTAATTATTAATAGTAAGAAACAATATTATTGGCATAAGTAAATGAAACAAAAATAAAAAAAAAAGAAGAAAAAGAAGTTATATTAGAATTCTTATTACTTGTTTAATTTGCATATGAATTCATGCTAAAACTTTTAATATCATTATTTAAAGTTTAGGTAACAATAACAATTCAAAATCAAAATATTGGAGATAGAAATTGCAAAGTCAAAAGTGTCGACTAACGGCAATTTGATGTTAGTTGTTAATAATTGTTCTAAATCCATCTAAAATCACAAATTTTGGAGATTAGATTCGTTTTGATCAAAATATTGGGAACCAATTTGACATACATAATAGAGGCCAAACATCGATGATGTATCGCTGCCGGGTGTCGACGGCCCCACTTGGGCTGTGCACAAGTAACTGCTAAAAAGTGTACGATGTCATATTTGTTGCTTGACTTTTAACTTAATATAAAGATTCCCAAAATCTTCCTATTTGTTACTCTTTAATTTACTAATTTTGCAGCCGCCAGCAATAATGGATTGATGGTCGGCTGCCATTCGGGGTATGAAGCCTGTTAACGTTGTAATTAGTGCTTGAGTATTATAATCTCCACACTACTAATTGATCCTTGCTAATAAAATATGGATGGGTTAGTCTTTCTACACTGATAGTATTTATATAAACGGGTTTATATAAACATGACAGTTAATCTCAATTTGAATTTGAACTTCAAATTTTATACTGATTTTAGTTTGAATTTGAAAAAAAAAAAAAGCTTTACACATATCGTACGTATTTGCTGTAAGCAGAGTACACATTGTACATTGTCGTTGCAGCAAGCTTAATTCGTAAATCATTAAACAATGAAAATTTTTCTCCCAAAATAGTAAGGACTAATTTCTCAAGAGCAAAAAAATGCTACTTGTGGTTATGCTTCCGCCCTGGGACAAGGAATTTGGTAAATATTCCGTTGATTAGAAGTTATAATTGAACAGTTGTGATTCAGAAATTGATCCAAAAATTTAGGGTTTGAGATAATTTCTTATACCGGTCGATTAATTTGCCTTACCCTAGCTATTGGCGATGGACAGCATCTTGGTGTATTCTGGGAGCTGAATCTTTTCGCCAAGTTTTAGTCATATGATTTACGTTCACGTAAATATGTAACTTTCTCATGGTAACAGGAATAATAAGAATCTCAATCAAGCTTGAAAATGCAGAATTTACCATTAAGATGATCAAACTCCAAGATCAAGGCATAAATTACTTAACAAAAGACCGAAGTTAATTAGCAAGATATTAGGCATGCAAAGACGCAAAAAAAAGTAGCAAGCACAAAAAGTAGTGCAGGGAGGGGACCCTGAGAAAGAGTGGTGAAGGCTTTACTGAATACAAAACTAAGAAATCCAGCATCATGGAAGCAGGTGAAACTAAACAATTCTGGCAATGCAACAGTAAAGAAAGAGTACAAAAATGCCGCTGTGTATATATATATATATATATGTAGAAGTGACTAGCTATTGAGCTAAAGCAACGCAGTGTCTATCCATATTATAGATACGAGAAGCAAACCATCATCATCCACATTAATAGTTCTTGCATTAAAGATCCAGTCACATAGATACAGTAATGTTGAACATTGAGATTTCGCCATCGCTTCTCTTTTGCCTTCTTCCTTTGTTCCTGTTGTTCCTCATCAGCTTCAAAATTACTTTCAGAAACAGCAAGTCCAGCAGCTCTGACCTCCCACATCATATCCAGTAATCGGCTCATACCTTTCGATACTGGCAAACAAGGACCGCCTGATTCAGTGGACGTCAGACATTGTGAGAAGCTCCCCCAACCTGACGTTCACCCTTCACCGCCCTCTGGGCTATCGACAGGTCTACACTGCCAACCCCGCCACCGTCCAACACATCCTCAAATCCCATTTTCTGTTTATGAGAAAGGAGACGTCTTCCGCGCAGCTCTCTCCGACTTCCTAGGTGATGGCATCTTCAATGCCGATGGTGATAACTGGAAGTTCCAAAGACAGATGTCTAGTCACGAATTCAACACCAAGTCCCTCCGTAAATATGTCGAAACCGTGGTAGACACCGAGCTCTCTCAACGCCTCATTCCCATCCTCGCGGCGGCAGCTGCTAATAAAACTGTTCTGGACTTTCAAGACATACTCCAGAGATTTGCATTTGATAACATCTGCAAAATAGCTTTCGGGTATGATCCTCAGTGCTTGTTGCCATCTCTCCCGGAGTCCAAATTTGCGGCTGCTTTTGAAACCGCAACTCGGATCAGCAGTGACAGATTCAGTTCGCCATTTCCTTTAATTTGGAAGATCAAACGGGCGTTGAATATTGGAGCAGAGAAGAAACTCAGGTCAGCTGTCCATCAAGTTCGGGAATTCGCCCAGGAAATCGTCAAAGAAAAGAAGCAAGAACTCAAAGAGAAATCAGAATTAGAATCAGGCGATCTGTTGTCACGATTCCTGAGCTCTGGTCACTCGGATGAAACTTTCGTGACCGATATCGTGATAAGCTTTATCTTAGCCGGTCGGGACACAACATCTGCCGCACTGACGTGGTTCTTCTGGTTGGTCTACAGCCATCCAGAGGTGGAAAATGGAATTCTGAGAGAGATCAGAGAGAGTCTGAATCTCCTATGTATGATGAGTGAAAGACATGAGTTACACTCATGCTTCACTTTGCAAACTCATGAGACTGTATCCACCAGTTCCTTCGGATACCAAGGAAGCCGCAAAAGATGACGTTTTGCCAGATGGCACGGTGGTGAGGAAGGGCACCAGGGTTAGCTACCATCCTTACGCAATGGGGAGAGTGGAGGCTGAGTGGGGGTCGGACTGGGAATCCTTCCGCCCTGAGAGGTGGTTGGAGAGGGATGCACAGTCACCTGGAAAATGGAAATTCGTGGCTAAGGATTCATATCACTATCCTGTATTTCAGGGTGGACCCAGGATTTGTCTCGGGAAGGAATTTGCTTTCTTGCAGATGCAGAAGGTGGTTGCTGGAGTGTTGCGCCAATTTAGGGTGGTGCCAGCAGCAATGCAGGAAGGTGGAGCCGAGCCGGTGTTCATCTCGTACCTGACCACCAAGATGAAGGGCGGTTTCCCTGTGAGGATTCTGGAGAGGGTTGACTAATGAATACAAAAGTTGGATCGCCGTAGCTAGCTAGCTTAGCTACTACTCGATCGTTGAATTAAGTAGCAAGCACAAGCAGCAGCAGCAGCAGCAAGTGTGACTCTTTGTCTGTTGAATAAAAATGTTGGATGCTGTCTTGTGGAACTCTACATATATATATTGTGTGTTTGGATGATGCATTTTCATGGTTTTGATGTCACGAAGTTCAGTAAAAGTTCTTGTCATCAGGCAATCTGGAGTCCTTTCATTTTTGTTTCTTTGGAAATTAATTTGGGGTCCACACTCCACTGAGTAATGAAAACTTTTGGTATTGTTTTCCTGATCATTCATAAGAGACTAGTCACTAGTCACTAGTCACCGTGTGCATCTTGTGTCTTAGGCAATGTTTTAAAACTCGGACCGGCCAGTGAACCGGCAGAGGGGGCGGTTCGCCGTTCGATCGGTCTGACCGGTCCAATTGGCCGATTCACCGGTTTTCTGTTTTTTTTTTTTGGCTCCTTCTCCTTCTCAAGTTTGGAAATCAGTACTTTACTACATTTCATTGACACACTTGGGCATAAAATAATCTTAAATCCCATCTTTTGTTCACCATTAATGATATTTTCAAATTTTTGAGGAAAAATTTTAAACCCAATAATTTTGATACATCAATCAAAAGTACTTTGTCTTGAGGTGTCTTATAAAATTTTCTTAATAACATGAAAATTGAACATAAATTTTTTGAAAATTTATAAATGTAATTTTTTTCAACCATACAAAAAAAAAAAAAACAAGCCTGAAAAATTTTGAAATATTAGATATATCTTTAATCAATAGTTGGGAAAACAAAAAGAAAGAAAACCAACATCAGTAAATGAAAGAATTTGAAATTTCAAATTAAATACAAAAACTCCACATACAAAACATAAATAAAGGGAAGAAAACTTGTATAGCTTATGTTAAAATTGTGGAAGAAAACTTCAAGAGATTAAACTAAATACATGAAGATTTAATAAATGGTAAGAGAGAGAAGGGTGGAGATGAGAGAAGAGGAAAGAGTAGAGTTTGTACGGAAATTTATTGTAGTAACCCTAAAACTAGTGATTAAAGAGGAATGATTGAGGTGAAATTGGAATGATGCAAGATTGAATCCTCGATGGTGGGAATTTAGTAACTCTAAAATTAGTGATTAAAGAGGAATGATTGAGGTAAAATTGGAAAGAATGCAAGATTTATCCTTTGAATGTGGAATTTAGTAACATTAAAAATTAGTGATTAAAAAATGAATGATGGAGGTGAAATTGGAAGCGATGCAATGTGGGGACTCAGATGTGGAAATATAGAGAGCATAGATGGATAAATGGAAGTTTCATTTTTTATTTTACTTTTCATTAGTTTTATAAATTTTTTGTACTCACCTAACTTCAAAAATACTTGTTAGTGTGGTGGTTAAGACACTTGTGTCTTATACATGAGTCCCAAAGATCAAATCTTACTACCATCACATTTAATCTTTTCAAAAAAAAAAAAACTAAAACCGCCGGTTCCGGTTCCACCAGTTCTTAGACGGTTTTGACTCATCGGCCGGATTTCACGAGCGTGCAAAAAAAAAACTAAAACCGGGTTTTGGTTCGACCGGTTCGCACGGTTCTTGACGGTTTTTGACTCTTGAGCGGTTTCACCTGAGCTGTACCGGTGGCATGACAGGTTCGCTGTTCAATAATCGACCGATCGATGCAGTTCAAAGCTCTTGATGTAATCTTAGGGGGGAACACACACACACGCACACCTTGAGCCTTGGATGAAGAAGACAATATGGGCCGAGTTTTAGGGATGGGTGGACAAGTTGTATTCTACTACTACAATACTTCATCAAGGTGATTACCGCAAAGCTGTTCCGGAAATGAATATGAATAGTACGTATTGTAGTAGTACTGGATCATGAAGGACAATAATAGCAAAGCATAAAAAACCACACGGAAATGGGTACTAAGTCACCAAAACAATTTGCTTGGGTTTGACATCCACCTTTAGGCTTTAAGCTAACTAGTCAGTTATGATGGGTCATGTATATCTGTGGATTCCAACCTTCAAGCTCGGTAACAAACTAGGCCGTGTTTGGATTGCCATTTTTTCTCTGAAAATAATTTTATTTTTTTTGTAAATATATTTTGTAATAAATCACCTTTTTATTTTATATATATCAAATCGTTATAGTACATTTTTTCATAAAAATTACAGAAAATAACAATCCAAATGGGCTCATTAATAGTGTTAAACTGTTAATTGCGAAGTACTAGTTCCAATTTCAAGTTCCCTCTTTCTTTTCTTCTTCATCCTAACATTTTAGAATCTCTCTTAAATAAAAGACCAAATATTCAAATATAACTTTGTAAAGCTCACATGCAACCCTTGATGATTTTGGTAGTGCCAATTAAGCAACAATGCAACAGTCCAACTTGGCAACTTATTTGGGGGTCATAAAAAGGACAAAGAAAAAAAAAACCTTATATGGTTCTAATATCAACAAAAAAGTTAGCCATGTACTCACGTTAGTTCAACTACTAATAATTATTCAAAGCTATTTATTTATTTTTGGCCAGTAATTACTCAAAAGTTGGCCGAAGTGCTTGCTTGTCTTTATATATCACTAGTGCTCAGTATTTCTTTGGATGCCAATAAAAGATATAAGGCGTATGTGTTCTTAGACGACGTCGGATTGGGGACAAAGTTTGCTAATGATAGAATCAAACATATTAGTACAAAATATCACGCAGCAAAAATAAAAAAAAATATATTTTCACAAACCAAGAAACAAAAAATCACTCTAGGCAAATTATGATTTTCTGAGGCCAGTAACAATGGAAACAGAAGAAACGAAATTCCAAGGCCAGAACACAAGTGAAAAATCAGTACTGGTGTGAATAAGAAGACATGGAAGATTTTTAAAAGATTATTCTATTGATGCTATTTTTCTCTGCAATAACTGTACGTAGAGCAACAAATCCTTTCATAGACAAAACATAATAAAATCTAAACAAACTCTGCTTCTAAAGACAACTCAACTACCAATTCCTATAACCATATAGATTAGGAAATATACCTAATCGACACAATTACCAAATCAAATCAAATTTTAAGATTAACTCATATACCAATTTAATTAGCTTGGTTTAAATATGTCAACTGTTTGATCAATGACGCATTAAGTACTATACTAAGCAGTAATCACTGGCTGCAAGCAGGAATGGATGACCATTTGTGCTTTTCTATTATCTCCATTATCCTTCAAAAAGTTGCCTCATTGTCCAACGTCATCAATGACCAGAGAAAATAGTCTGCATTTCCTTTTTTTTTTCCTTCTATTTCTTTCCTCCCTTTTCTTTTTTCCTTTTTGTTTTTTAATTTTCCAACAAAGGAGAGGTGGGACTTAAGGATTGGTATGCCTTATTGATTAGTCACAAATTGTAATGTTTTTCACGTGTATCAAATAATTATTCAATTTCTAGAATTTATATATAAGTGATTTTTTTTTTTTGAAATGATAGCAGCTGTCATTCCTTTCAGAATTACTTTGATTAAGGGCTTCCCATAGTGTAACCAACTTCAGATTATTTAATAAAGTGCGTTTTGGGGGAAAAAAAGTTTTCTGTTCAAAGAAGGAAAAGTGCTATTAAAATTGAGCTGTTCTCCATCCCCCTTGACTATGCTAGGCAATTTGTTTCTTTTCGTCTTGTCACTGAAAACTATTGGGTTCCTTACCAAAAAAAAAAGGAAAAAGAAAGAAAATTATTGGGTTAATTACATCTACCTCCCCTGAGGTTGAACCAAACTACCAATCAATCCTTGAGGTTTGGCTTAATTACATATTCCCCTTGTAGGTAACATCGTTAACATCCCTCTGTTAAAGGTTGGTAAAATGATAATTATGCTTTGTAAAATGGTATTAGATAAAATAAAAAAGAAAACCAATAGAAAGAATATTAAAAAAGGAAAAATGACAGGTATATACTACTACTAATAAAAAGAATGGTTAATTGCAAATATTCCCTTAAAGTATACCCCATTTCTCACTTTACCCCCTAATCTTTAATTTTTATTACTTAACCCTCTATAAGACAAATTTATTTATTTTTTTATTATTTTAACTTCTCATTTATCTTTTGTCCACTCTCCTTTTTCCCTTCTTTTGTTTCTTTTTTTTTTCTTCCTTATACTCTCTTCCATTCTTTCCAACCAAAAACTTTATTTCAAAAAAAAATTTTATCTTGAATTTATAATTGCACTTTTAGATGAAGTTTTAAAAGGCATCAAAAGCTAATTTCTAATGATTTTATTTGTCACAAATTGTAAATTAATGATTATTAATCAGGTCTCAAATTCATTTTTGATATTTTCTTGAGAATAAAATAAGAAAGCTGAAATGTAAAGGTAAAAAACAAAAGAATTGAAAGGTTAAAATGGTATTTTAGGGAAGTGGTTTGAATATTTTTGTAATCATTTGGGGAAAACATAGATATTTACAATTCCTTTTTTTTTAGATTCAATCACTAAGGTGAAGCTTCTTATAGGAAAGGAAGAATTAAACAAAGAAAAAAGAAAGAAAATAAAGAAGGAAAAGAAAGGGGAAGAAAAAAATACAAAGAGAGAAAAAAAGAGTTTAAAATAATAGAGGGGTAATTTTGTCCAATACAGGATAAAGTGAGATAAAAAAAAGGTTAGGGTGTAAAGTGAAAAATGAGATATATTTTAAGGTTATTAATTATGATTAACCCTAAAAAGAAAGAATCATATTCTGAAAACCAAAAAAGCAACATGCCTGCCACTTCCTTCCCTGCCATAGTTCTTCCCACCACTCTGCCACCACTAGGTCTCGGCAAATTCCTCAATCTATTGACGTTTGAAAAAAAACTCCTGAATCATTCTTTGATTTTTTTTCTTAATCTATAGGTGCCTTGTCAGGGCGATGCGTATCAAGGATTGATTTTTTTTTTTTTTGCTCAATTTGATTTGCGGAGGCGAGGGCTGTGTGCAAGGGCTTTTGTGCAATTTTTTTTTACTAATTTTGCGGTCTTTACAGGCGTCGACACCGGTATATTCTGATGTTTGAGGTGCCGCATAGTATACCAAACATGGAATGAAATATTGAGGCCGCGATATGCGGCACCTCAAAACAAAAATTTTTGTTAAATTACGTGATGTGTCGCGACTTAAAAAAAAATTTTGTTAATTTAGTTTACAAAATATTGAAGTGGGTTTTTTTTTTTGGTGTGAAAATTGATATTGGGTTTTGTGTGTTTAAATTTTGAAAGAGTAGAAATTTAAAACTTTTGATTAAGAGAAATTGAATTAAAAACTTAAATGGCAAATGTAGTAATTATCACGGATTGAAGTAACAAAATTGTGGATAGAATGGTTTTACAATTTAAAAAATCAGTATGTTTGAATCTTGTATATTAGGGTTTTTATAGTGTGTATTGGAAAGATATAAAAGATTTAATACATGCACACAAGTTCGAAATATTAAATAGTGAATGTTGAGGTTACAGATATGGTTGATGGTTAAAAAGAGTAAAGACAAGGCTTTTATTTTATAATTAGATAATGAATAAATTTTTGTAAAGTATGTAATTAGAAAACTTGGAAAAGTTGGTAATTTAGAGGTTAGGGTTTAGAGATACACGGCACAGTATCTAGGGCATATTTTTACCAACCTAAAAAATTTCAAGTAATAAATGAAGTGTAAGCAGAGAAAAAGTTGATTGAATTGTTAAAATTGAAATAAGCGTATTTTAGGGTTCAAACAAAAACATTTATATTAAGGAAAAAATAGTGATATTAAGAAAAGCTTAAAGTTGTAAAGTAGACACACAAATGAGAGAATTTAAATAAGGAGTGATTGTGAATTTTGGATTTACGTTGGGAGTGGTAAGTAATGATTTAAAAAAAGTGTCGCCCGGGTTTGAATACATTAGGGTTGGGGTAATAGGGTTTAAGGTTTAGCAGGTTAGGAGTAAATCAAATTATACCTCAAAATATTAATGTGATAAATCTTGAGAGTAAAGCGTTGAAATGTGGTATTAAAAATAATAGTTATATCCGGAAAGCGTTTATCATATGGGTACAAAAATAGAAGTGGGATATATATAAATCAATTAGAAAATTAAGTATTTGGTGCATGGCAGGAGTTATAGATTACTGACGTTTAAAAAAAATTAATGGCCTTGGGTTTAGAGTTTTTGGGCTTGGGGTTTTATGGTTTATGTGTTTAGGGATACACAAGCTTTAGGGTTTATGGTGTAGGGTTGTAGGGTTTTGACTTTATTTTCTTGTACAATTTTAAGGTTTAGGTTATTAGGGTTTAGGGCTTGCAGGTTGTTTAGGGTTTAGGGTTTACGGTTTATGTCTAGGTTTTAGGTATTACAAGATTTTTAGGGTTCACGGTTTTTAGGGTTTAGGGTTTAGGGGTCTAGGGGTTTAGGGTTTATGGTTAGTAGGGTTTTCAAGATTTTTAGAGTTTAAGGTTTTTTAGGGTTTACGGTTTAGGTTTTAGGGTTTTGGGGTTCCAGGTTGTAAGGTTTCAAGTTTTTTGGGGTTTAGGGGTTTATGGTTTACGGTTTAGGGTTTTTGGGGCTTACGGTTTTTATGGTGTTTGGGGGTGCAGGGGTTTAGGGTTTAGGGTTAGGGTTTAGGGTTTAGGGTTAGTAGTGTTTTCAATATTTTTAGGGTTTAGGGTTTAGGGTTTAGGTTTTATAGGTGAGGAGTTTAGGATTTAGTGATAAGGTTTTCAAGATTTTAGGGTTTAGAGGTTTTAGTTTTCCAAGCTTTTAGGGTTTAGGGTTTAGGGTTTAGGTTCGAGGTTTAGGGTTTTATGGTGTAGGGTTTAGGGTTTATGGTTTTAAGGTTTTCAAGATTTTTTTAGGGTTTAGGGGTTTATAGTTTAGGGTTTTGGGGTTTAGGTTTGGGTTTAGGGTTTAGGGGTTTTAGGGTTTGGGTTTTAGGGTTTAGGGTTTAGGGTTTAGGGTTATTAGTGTTTTTTAGATTTTTAGGGTTTAGGGTTTAGGGTTTAGGGTTTACGGGAGAATCGTTTTAGTTTGGGCTGTTCAATTTTCTCTTAATCAAAAGTTTTTAAATTTCTACTCTTTCAAAATTTAAACACACAAAACCCAATATCAATTTTCACACCAAAAAAAAAAAAACCCACTTCAATATTTTGCAAACTAAATTAACAAAATTTTTTTTTTAAGTTGCCTTTTTACGCGTGTAATTTAACAAAAAAAATTTTGTTTTGAGGTGCCGTGCGTGGCGTGACACCTCAAATAATAAATTCCATGTTTGAGGTGCAGCATACTGGCTATGCGCACTATCAATCAAACTGTGCTTAAATTACCTTTGGTGTGCGGCACTAAAATAAAAAAAAAAAAAAATTGCACAATAAGCCCTGCAGCCCTCACGCAAATTAGAGCAAAAAAAACAAAAAAAATCAACCTTGGTGCCGTCGGCGTCTTTTTATGAATAAGAAAAAAAAAAAATCGACATGATTGGAGTTTTTTCAAACGTCAATAGATTGAGGAATTTGCCACTAGGTCTCTAACATCTCGTTCTTCCATCTCTACTGGATTATATCTTGAACATTCCTCGCTAGACACCATATATACTCATCTTCTCCATTAAAAACTCAGGGAATTTCACCATTTTAGTCCTTAAACATTTTCACTAAAATCGATTTCATCCCTGATGAATTATTTTAATCAATTTAGTCCTCAAACAAGTTTTTTACTTTCAATGTATGACTTTTGATCGAATTTTGCTCAATTGTGCAGGACCTATAGGGACATAATTGTCATTTAATTCTAATCTTGCAATTAAGCGATGAAATACATTAGAAAAATCATTAAAATTGCTTAACATCTAAAATAAAGGGGTGAGCACTATATTGAGCGTTAAGTAATTTTAGGCGTTAAGCAATTTTAATGATCTATATAATCTATTTCATCTATTAATCATATAATGTTGGACCGGTGACCATTATAGCCCTATAGGTCCAGAGTAAAATCGATGAATAATCTTACATTGGAAGTAAAAAAACTTGTTCAATGACTAAATTGGTTAAAATTAATCAAAGATGAAATCAGTTTTAGTGAAAATGTTTAGAACAAAATGATGAATTTTCAAAACTCACTGCAAAAAAAAATGACATTTGCTAAAATATTCAAATCTGGTGACTGAAGTTATTTCTCGGAATTGATGGAATTTGGATTCAAGGTGGATCTCATGCTGGTAGCCTGCGCTTGAGCAAAATTCTTTCCTTTTCACAATTTGAAAGTTGGCCTTGATATGGGTGTCTGGTTGTGATCTTAAGTTTTGCATGTTTCTTTATATTTGTTCTAAACTTTTGCTGATTGTGAGGGACCATTTCGATTTAAATTTCATAACATTTGGTTGCTTTTTTGAGTGGGCTGCGAAGAGTAGTAGCCCATGGTTTTCATTACGATGGATCTTCATACATGGTTTTCGGCCAATTTCAGGGCTAGAATTGCATGGTATAACAAGAATGAGGTTAGAGTAAAACTTTCCTACATTGACAGGTCGGTATATACATTATCATTCCTGAATTCATGACTACGTGTAAAAATTGGATTTCAAATTCAAATTTTGCATAGTTGTCATTCATCAAGGGTGATAGTGTAGGAAAGATTAATTCATGAGTTTAAATGTATAATTTTTTATCCATTTTGGTAGGTAACTGTAGTTGTGGATGGCGGTGGCTACCTACCGCAAGCCCTAACTGCCCTATTTATAACTTGGCAGCTGGCTTGTATTACTTTGAAAATAAGATGAAGAAGGCAATACAAATAAAATAAGAAAATAAAAAAAAGATAATATAGACTATGATCTCTGTGAGGGCAATTGGGACTTACTATATAGCCTTTTTGGCTGACATCATCAAAATAAATAGTCAAACATCTACAGACTAACGGTAAGACCGTAAGAGGGTATTTGTTATGGATTTATGAGTATTAAGGTTGGTTTTGTAATTTGGCCAAACCTCAAGAATTAATTGGTAGTTTGGCTCAACCTCAAGGGAGGTAGATGTAGTTAGCCAAAACTATTTCTGCACTAGTTATTCATTTAATTCAGAGGATATTATGAAAATAATTACTCTCTCCATCCATAAATATTGTCATGTTTCTTACTTTTTCTTGTTCAAAATTGATTGTCATGTTAGAGAGTCAATCCACTATTTTCAATGAAATCTTATCTTTATTGTTTATGTGGCCACCACTTATTTCCCACAAACTATCAATATTAAATAAAAGATGGCCTGCCATTAAAGATATAAAAGGAAAGTAAAATTTCTTTTTCCCACTAATATCACTATACATAAATTGCAAGTCCTCCCAGAAACGACACATTTTTTGATATGTAGGGAGTACTTTTTTCCCCTTGTCGTCGAACAAATTGAGTTCGATTGCAGATACTAGCTCCAATTTAATTCCTTACACTGCATGTGTAACCTCTTAGTAAAAAAGATGATTAAAAATAGTGGAAAATTTGCTAGAAATTCATAAGTAGAATATCCTAAAATTTTCTTAACCCAAAATAATTGAATTCGATCTTGAATGTATTCAAATGAAAGGTATCACATCCTACTAGGTTTAGAATTTGAACCATGTGTTTGGTATTTGAGAGTGAAAAGGTGTGGGGAGAGGTGAGAAGGTAAAAATGAAAAAAACAAAAAAAGGAAACATGTCAAATAATCAATCACATTATATTCCAATTGGTTACTTGCTGGCTGAAGTCCCAGGAAAAATTTAATAATTGGGAATTATCATATAATCCTTTTAAAGTTTTAGAATATATATTTCATCCCCCCTATGGTTTCATGTAAACTGGAAATTTAATAGAAAATAGCCTATGTAATGTCGTTAGTTGAAATACCGGTAATGCTCTTACTTAAATGCTAAATCAAATGACGACTTAACCACCTTGTACAAAACCATAAGGGGAATTGTATGTATAAATGTAAATATCACAAGAGGGTAAAGTTGTTATTCATGCAAACTATAGGGAGTTAAGTGGTTAATGTGATTTCATCACATGCACTTTTAGAATGCGTGTGTCTAATCGTCATATAATTGACTATGCATTTTGTCTATTTTTCATTTGACAGAAAACTATAAGGGAGTCATATGGCTATTTTGAAATGTAGGGGATCATCTGACATTATATAAAATTGCAGAGGGATTATATGTAATCTACCCTTAGTAATTTGACTTGGAACGGATGGCAGAAAGAAATATTTGGCCTTTTCTGCTAAGTTGCCCAGAGATTCTTTGGTTAGCTCAGATCATCTCACTGACTTTCTATTTGTCATTGTTTTGTTGAAAATTGTCTTTTCATGAGTTCAATAGGATCCGTCCCCACAAAATAGTTCATTACGAGTCTGCGGTAATTCAATTTATAATTCTGGACATAATAACTATTAATACTATGAAACATCAAAATTGAATTAACCATAGCTAACAGGTTAGGACTTTTCTTTTTTCTCCCTCTCATCTTAAGATACACAGGTAAATGGCAAAACAATTTGTAACTTAGTTTGAATTTCTGTCACTTCCAAACCATTTTTTCTGCACTTAAACACCTCCTCTCATAGGAAGATGAACACGTATGCCTTGAACATATTCATTTTTCAGTTTTTTTATTTCTTTCCTATTTTTTTTTTGTCTTGTTATTTCATGCACCACTTTTGCCTCAATTGTGCACTTAAGGATAAGCAATATAGAGGGCGAGCGTTTGGGGTGTGGAATACTAATACGAGGATAGTTTCTTCTTCATACCAGAAAATGCAAACATCTGATTTGACCCGGAAGAGTGCATGTGAATACATGCAAGACAAATAGATTTTTGTGAGTTAATAAAATATTTACTTACAAGCAAGTTAATAATAATAATGAAGCATGTGATTGGAAATGGAGTGAACACGAGCTTTTGGTATGACTATTGGCATCCACTTGGACCTTTGCATCAATATTTTACCGAGAATTTGTTGCATAGCTATAATTTGTTGCATAGCTCTGGTTGCAGAACAAGTGATTCAGTTTCTAATAGTATAACGGGAGGAGGATGGAGATGGCCAGTAGGAAGGAGAGTTACTGCAGAGGTTAGAAGGAAGAGAAATGCTGCTCCTGAAGCCTTAGTACCCATGATTGACTTGGAAGATCAATTGATATGGACTGGGGATTCCATTGGAAGATTTACTACCAGGTCAGTTATGAAATTGATAAGAAGACGGGGAGACAAAGAATTGGGCAAAGCTGGTATGGGGGGAAAGGACATGTGCCTCGTTATGCTTTTATACTATGGTAATTATGCAAACAAAGGCTGGCAACTATGGACAGATTGAAGAGATGGGGGGTTAAGAGTACAAGCTGATAAATGTGTGTTCTGTAAAATTGAGGAAGAAAGCATGCAGCACTTGTTTTTTGATTGTGGTTTTACAAGGTCAGTTCGGAACTAAGTGCAGAGGATGTGTTTGATTTATAGAGGGAATTATACTTGGGAGGAGGAGATAGCATGGATGGCAACACACTAGACATCTAAATCCTTTGCTTACTAGCTAAATAGGCTATACTTAGCTACTACAATTTCTCATGTATGGAGGCTGAGACAAAATGGTATTTGAGAATGGAAATATTACTGCAAATGGACTAAGAAAGGATATTGTGGAAGCTGTGCGGTTTGTAACTAGCTCATGGAGGGGATTTCCTAGAATACAAGAAAATTAGGCATTAGTGATAGAATGGGGATTAGACTGGACTTATCTTTTATAGTGAAGTAGGATTGTAAAAAGATAAAAAGTCAAAAATAATGTCCGTAGACACTAACCAAATAATTAGGCCAACCATGGCTAGGACAGGAGGAGAAGGATTCTCATGAAAATGTTGATGAATGGGAGAAGAAAAAAAAAAAAAAGGGAAACACACGCTGGCAGCCACGCCTCTCCTTGAGATACCCTAAGGTATCAGTGGATAAGACATGCTTAACTCGTCGGGGACTGTTTCACACAGATCCTCAAATTCAAATCTCAGTGCTAGCCTTTAATAGTACAATAAATATTTTTCCAAAATAAGCACCATTCATCTCAAATCATGAGCAAAAGCATTTCATGTGGGACTATAATAAATCATGTCTCATTTAACTTAAAACAAGAGTAAATCTTTTGGAGAAACCCATTTCATTTATCCACAACACATAGGCATTTCCATATCTATATAAAAAACAAGATGAGCATGTAACATAAATAACTCCAAAGACTGATTACCACAAACATCATTCTGAGCGGATCTCTAGGGTGGCTCCGTCTCCAGGGCGTAGCACATAGTTCCTTCAGGGTAAACACTTTAAGCGAGGTGGGATCTCTAGAGGTGGCTCCAGCCCCAAATGGACGTAGCACATAGCTCCGCTCAAGTAAATATTTCAAGTGTTGAGACGGATCTCTAGAGGTGGCTCCCGTCCCACATAGATGTAGCACATAGCTCCGCTCTAACACTAACAAACATTTCAAGCGCTGAGATGGATCTCTAGAGGTGGCTCCCGTCCCACATGGACGTAGCACATAGCTCCGCTCAGGCCACAAAACTCATGGCAAACACAAATAAATCATTTTCTGAAAGCAATTTTACTTGAAATAACGGTAATCGTTGCTTATAAATACTAGCAAATCATTTCAATACATTATTCCTTTGCAAACACTAGCAAGAGTTTTCATTTGAAAAGGAAGTTGGAACACTCACCAAAAGTGCAATCAAACAAGCAAGTCCTTCACCCGTCTATCTTGGGATTCCCCTCGTAATCCTTTTGAGCGCCTGGAACAAGTACAACCAATGATCACTTATAGCAAACCATCTCTAGCCAATCCCTCCCTTTAAACCATCGTTCATGTATACACTAGGTTACTTATCAAACGAGGAGGGGAAAACTACTCACTTGATCAACTAAACCGACACTTAAGAGAGGTTCAAGGTTATTCCACTAGTCCATAACAGATATCCCCCATTTCAAACCAAGTTCTAGAATCACAAGTTTCATATAAAGCGTTTCACCAAACACTTAAGGTGCATAACCACTAGTTTCATACAAACATTTTATCAAACACTTGGTAGGCATCAAACTATCAAGTTTCTATCATCTTTCGGTTATTTTGATCATAACTAGAGCTACACTCATCGGTTGAGATGAATTTTATGCCGTTTGAAACTAAGACATAAACCTACAATTCATATAAGACCCCAAAATTCAGTTCATGCATTTTCAGGTCAAAATCATGATTACAGAGTAAAATAAAACTGTCGGGTTGAAAACAGCATTTCTGGGCAGTTTGGAAGAAGAACTATAACAATGTAGAAAATCAAAATTGAGTGCTGTCAGTGGCATTTAAAACTAGACTCATAAATATTTCAATGGTATAAAATTCAAGTTTTGGTTCATCTCCTACAAGTGGTAGAAAGTTAGGGAAAGTTGGCTGAAAGTGAAGACTATCAGCAGAGGTAATGGGCAGTCAGGGGTATTTTGGTCATTTGCAAGATACAGTACTTTGATTGCTCTGAAATTTTGTAGGTAAAACTTAACTCAAATGTCTACAACTTTCATGTTTTGCACAAAATTAGTTTGGCCATTTTCATAGACAAATATGCAGCACAAGTTGAAACAAAATGGAGCAATTTATCAAACACTTGGTATGCAATAAGATTCCTTCAAAAATTAGTGAAAAACTCAACTTTGAACCATGGAGAATTCCAGATTTTGACTCCAAATCAACATAAACTCGTAGTACAAAGTTGTTTGAGAAAAAATCAAACCAAGAAACATTGTAAAGTTTGAAATCAAGCGTAACTTTCCAAATGAGGTTGCCAGCCCTCTAGATTTTTTCTTCAAAATTTTCAACATCATTCTTACTTTCTAACCATAAAATGAACTCATTTCACAAGCGACAACCACAACCACAATCAGGTCCTCAAGTCCAGCTACCTAAAAGTCACCTCAAGTCATCTACCTAAGTTGGGAATTCAAGAGCCCAACTCAAATGTTCAACATAATCATTTTTAGCAAAATAATAGTAGATCTAAAAGATCTACCACTAATAAAAAGTTAATACTAAGGGATTGAAGTGTTTTATCTCAAGATCTAGTTAGATCTAGCAAGATCAAGTAGGATCTCATGAGTCTCGAACCAGGATGAGTTCCCAAGTTTAGCAACTTCAAGAATCTCCAATCTTAGCCAGATTTGCTTGATCTTTGGTGTTTCCTCCACAAATTCCAAGAACAAGAAGATGAAGAACAAAACTAGCTTT
Source organism: Gardenia jasminoides (assembly GCA_013103745.1). Lineage (NCBI taxonomy): Eukaryota > Viridiplantae > Streptophyta > Magnoliopsida > Gentianales > Rubiaceae > Gardenia > Gardenia jasminoides. The sequence continues at coordinate 661,658 of CM023101.1, forward strand.
CTTTCTCACTTTCTATCTCCTTCTCACTCTCAGTTCCTCACTCTTCCTCTCCCACCACACGGCTGGAATGGGCAGCAACAAGGGTGAGTTCAAGCTCTCAATGGTGGTCAAGATACAAGGAAAATTGAGGGAGGAGGAAGAAGAAGAAAGCTTGAAAATTTTCTCTCTCTCTCTAACCGGCCCCTCTCTCTCTCTCAAGCTGTGGCTGCTGAAAATGAGAAGGCTTGTAGCAAGAAACAAGGCTTTTAAGAGACAAAGGTGTGGTGATCCTAATTTAGGAAAAGTGGTCAAACTCAACTTTTGTTGTTGTCGACACATGCGACACTCTAATTTTCCTGGTTTCTCTTCTTTCAACACTGCTCTACCATAAATATATATCTGATTAAGTCCTACATATGCTCGGTTTCATCTTAGAGTTACTATTCACATTACGGCTCAAAATTGGCTGACGCTTAAACTAGTTGAGAACGAAACAGGCAATTGATTCACAAAAATTCTCTAAATTAGACAATAATAACTTGAAGCATAAATTAACTAATATTTTGGTGAATAAATATATTATAAATATTATTATGAATTTTAAAATAAAATTAAATTTTGAGGGCCCTCAAATCCTTCCCATTTAAAAGAATTTGGATCTAAATTCTCTCTTCTCCCTCACATCTTGGGTCTATCTCCATTGTAGCCATAACTCTTAGCGACCAGACATGACAAATTCCACCAATACTTCTCACTCATCTACCTAAATCTAACAATCCCTAAAGATCATATTAGCAACTAAACATTAGTTCTTAGTGGGTCTCACTTCAATTTATAAGATAACTCCTCAAGTTCAACCTTGATATTTCTGCGTGGATGTAGGGCTAACACCCAGGAATCTTTTTAAAATCTTT
>CM023101.1:1922309-2178241 GCA_013103745.1 Gardenia jasminoides
CAATTCAAAGTCAAAAGTCCATTTTCTTAAAATTGCATCTTTTGAAAATTCAAGTTCCCTCTTTGCACTTAAAATTAATCTAAAAATCCACTTTTCCTTGAAATTTATAAAATTGCATTTCTTTTGAATACCCCTGCTTTTCCCGTTTCTTTTGAGTTTCATCATTTGCATTTTTTCGTGACCTCCTCGAGGGATCAAATTTGATGACACAACTAATGTGATCAATTCCAATCAAACCTCAAGGGACATTTTGCCCTCTCATCCAATATTAGGTTTAAGTTTGCATCCATATAGATAACATCCAAATGTGATAAATTTTAAAGTTAGAATTAGGAAATTTTAACTAAATCTTGCAACTAGCTTTTGCTAGTTAGAAGGGTGCCTTAGAGACGAGTAACATCAATCTTTGCCTTCCCTTCTTTCAACCGCGACCCCTAACCTTTTCTAGTTTTCAAAGACCTGAGTCATAAAAAAGGGTTTTCTTAGTTTATTTTCATTAATTAAAATTTTGGGTGACTTGGTACACCTAAACTCCATACTAAGTGACGACTCCAAACTTTCTAAAACCCTTTCTAGATTTTTGTTTTGGGTCCAAATCGTCGTGATTTTTGTAGTCCCATGACCCATTTTCAAAAAATCAAAATCAATTTTAACAAAAAAGCATTTTCCAACTAAAAAAAAACCAAAACGACGAGGGTTTTCTTTCCTTCCCTGCTTCAAAAAATGAGGCTGATAGTTTGGCGACCTAATCGGGACTTTCCTAAGAGGGTCCGAGACTTGATTTAGTTGATTATTTCATTTTTCTAACTTTCTTATATATCACATTTGGATGTTTTAGGTTGCATTTTTTTTTCTTTTTTCTTTTTTTAGGATTTTTCAGAATCACTCCTTACACATCGCAGACATGATGAATGAATTATTTGTTTATTTATTTGTATTGATATTTACTTGTATCGCTTTGCATTTGGGGGGGGGAAGTGATCACCCAGAAGCCTTCATTCTTTATTGGAATTCATTCTCCTCTCAAAGGAAGCACCTCATATGCATGCATAATTTTACCCTTTTATTTTTTCGCGGGCTATCCCACCTCCCTTGTAGGATTAGATCGATTGCCTTGGGTATGCTGGATGGTGTGCTTTACCATAGCTATACCTAAGGATCATTCGGCCACCGACTTAAGACATTGGAATTGATGACCCATTGTCTTTGGTCCAAGGCTTGGAGACTGTAACCTTGTTGAGTCTAGATGCATTAGTGAGTTCAACCTCATGCATCCATGTTAGAATTGCCTAGGGTAGTCTACCTTACCCTATTAAGGATCACTAGACACGAGAGGAGGATTCCACCCCTCTTATTTTTGTGCAATTTGTTGCTCCAACGTGTGATATATCTGTCGCATTAAACTAACCTTTATTGTCTCCTTTCTTGCATTTCACAAACTCTAGAGAATAAGGGTCTTGCACTTTAAGACAAGCCATCCTTCTAGATAGGCTATTGCATGTTTGAATTTATGTTTATGCATTTAAGCTGTAATTGCATATCACTTTTAGGCTTACCCCGATTCAAACGGGCTCCTATAGGCCATGTTTCATTTTGCACCCTTACTATGCTAATAAACCCATCATGCATAAGCCATAGAGGGAATGCGCATAGGGAATTCCATGTTAGGAATAAACCACCATTGTGTCTGGATATATAATCCAATGAGACTTGCATGTTTATGTTCTGAACATCCAAAGGGTAGTACAAGGTAAGGTAAGGTCCGATCCCTTCTATGATGGCATCCAAAGGTATGGAGTGACCTTCAGATGCTAGAATATAAACCTCTAGTAATCATTTTTGGCCATTTTATCAAAGTTGGTAAAATCCCATAAGGACACTAAATCAAAAAAAATTCACAAATAATTTCTCATTGTTGAGATAATAATTTTATCAAGGCCAAATCTTGATTTTAGAAGGTTTATGAGGTGTGTTGCAAATAAAATTGAGATGGGAGTTACAGGTAAGCAATGAACCCAATACTTTTAGGTAAACCATCAATCCGGCCCAATCGATTTGAACTAGATCCATATTTTCCTCAAAACTAGTCAAGGCACTACCATTCTTTCAAGAATAGTCCTTTCATGCTAAATTAACCTTTAACCTCTCTTCACATATCAAAAGTAATAAATCCATTCGACTTTGTCCCGTGATGCATCAAGTATCACATTTTCTTTTGGTCAATCCTCTAGATTGTTTTACTAATCGCTAGACGTGAAGTGATCGGATCCATCGGTATTGTATGATGCATACCCCGTGAGGATTGCATTTTTCATGCTAGGTCAATTCTGGCATAAAAGGGGCTCCATAGGACATGCATACCATTTTGCAATTCCCGCACTAACTCTAAGTTTTTTTTTCTTTTCTTTTCCTTTCCCTCCCTGCATTCATAACAATGTGTGCATTGATAAGAAAGAAACATTTTCTTGATCTAATAAAGTTTTGAAGATTAGAAGTGTTATTTGATTCTTGGGTAGATCCTGCAATGCAAACTATAGAGAATTCATTTGGGGAAACACAAGCTCAGAGCATCTATGAGATTTATGGCATAGAGGTTTAACGACTTGTCTATGAAAATCAATGTTTTGACATGTTTTGTAAATAAAAGAGAGGGAAGAATGAAAAGTAGAGGTGTATTTTAGATGTTTTCATTTTTCTTAGTCGAATAAATTTTTACTCCAGATTTTTTTTACATAGATAAAGCTATTCATTTGGGCTTTCCTTATTTTTGTAGTTGTGTACATATTTATGTGAATTTCATCTTCTCTTGCTTATAAGGAGACCTCATGATGGATTTTAAGAAAACAAGACCGAGTTGAATCTTGTCATTTGTTGAATAAAATTCACAAAATTTTTGCATACCGTAAAATTGTGGCCGCAATAATGTAGTGAGAGAGCCTGAATTCAAAATCTCAAATGAGTCACTCGAACTTGTTATCTTATTTTCAGTGACCAAGCAAGATGGTGTTTTCCTTTCGTTTTACTTTTCTGATCCTATCAAGCCTTCAGAATGAATAAAGCAACTACATTGGTTAGAACACCCCAAGCTAGGGCAGTTGTATTTTGTAAAGGTTCACTACAACTAGATTGATTCAACTCTTATTCAGTTGAAAGCAAAATGTTCATTACTTTTGATTGTTTTGAAAATTTGGGACGATGCTTTAGGCATTCGTTTTGTCTCCACACAAATTTTGTCATTTATTCTCCCATTTGAATCATCAGAAGTACAATTTCGTTTCAAATAAAAGCCTTGATGATCATACCCCTATTAGAGTGATTTTCAAATGCTAGAAAGGAAAAGATTTTCACAATGATTTTTTCTTTACTTTGGTTGTCATGGGACTTGGAAATGATGCTTTGGCCATCTCTTTTACTATCTAAACACTCTTTACCCTTTGCATCCCAAGCTTGAGCCTAAATTGGTGGTTCGTTTCAACAGCACTTATGATCGCATCCCCACATTGGGGTAGGAGACATAAGCATTTTCAATGACGTCAAGGATGCTAAAATTTTTGTGGAAAAAAAAAGAAAAAAAAGAAAAAAAAAGAGAGAAAAAATTGAAAAAGGGAGAATAAAAAAAAAAGAAGGAGTGAAGTCAAGAAAAAAAAAGTGAAAAAAGAGGGGACAGAAAAATATGAAAAAAAGAAAGGCTGAGAAAAGCAAAAAGAAAATTCAATGCCAAAATTCCTCCAAGAAGGAGGATAGAAGTCATGATGAGACGCAAGATTTTAAAGGTCAACCCCAAACTGGGGCAATTTTTTTGAAAGAAATACGATGATAGGTGCAAATGTCCTTAACAATCCTATTTCTTTTAGTTGTCGTCTTCAAGCCACATTACAAGCTCACAAAGTCCATCGCTGACTTATGTTTCATGACAACTTGAAGTGTAGATCAATCTCTAAGAGGCTCATGAATCACTCACGATCGCAAGGTTATGACCTATTGTGTTTGGCTATCTCTTCTTCTTAAATATTACAAGCCCTTGGATTTTATATGCTGACTAAATCTTCATACAAATTAAGGGTGAATAACTTTTGACTTTCATCAAGAATATGGTGTTGAATCAGATACAATACCAAGAAGAACCTTGATATACAGATCTATTCATTTCTCTCACCTTCTTTTCCTACCTGAGTGGTCTTGAAGCATGAGCTAGCAAGAAAGAGTGGCCTTTTTCTCCAAAATATTGACCCTAAGTGAGGGTGAGACCTATTGCAATTTGATCTAGTTTCAAGAGGTTCATCATGAGTTCTCCTATATGAGTAAGCATGACATTTTGGCTTGCTTTTTATTTGAGTAATGTAATTCATTTTGTCTTGGATGTCTCTAATAACAGACTAATGCATTTTTGATATTGCCATTTGATTGTTTAAAAAAAAAAAGAGCCATGGAGCATTTCTATGATGTTTCTGCGGGTATACCCAAGGGTCAAATAACACATCTTTAAATTTGCCACTCAAAATTTGGCTTTTGATAAGTTAGCATTTTTTCTTGAGCAGTTATTGCATAATAATAAAGAAGGCAAATTGTTTGAGAATTCAAGTACACATCATATTTTGTAAGTCCTCTCTTGTATCACGTGTATTCATGGTTGAGATCCATGCAGAAGCCAGAAGACAAATTTTGCAGATCCAAAGATCAAGCATGAATAAAATCAATAACACTACATTTCAAGATGATGGCATAGCCTATCAATTTCAAGAGCTCTAACAGCTAGTTTTGATTTACCTTTCAAAAAAAAAGTGAAAAAGAAAATTTTCCCTTTAATGCTACATATAGTTCCTTTGGACTTTTGAACATTTTACTTTGATTGCATTTCTAAACCGGCAATTTTAGTTGGAACAAAAAAAATTTTGAAGGAAAATTGAGAAAAATTTTTCAAGGAAAATTTTCAATAAACAAAGAAAATTTGAAAAAAAGGGAGGAGAAAGAAAAAAGAAGAGAGAAAATTTTAATGGCCATTAAAACAATGTTTTATTTGATTAAACCTGGGTAAATTTTTTGGTTGGCTACATTAGAACCAATTTTATTGAATTAAGCCTGAACAAATTCTCCATTAACTAAACCGGGCATTCTTTTTATTAAATTGAGGCAAATTTTTGGTTGACCAAAATAAGGCAAATGCTTAAAGGAAAATTAAAAAAAAATCTGCAAGAAAGAATTTCTCAATAAAAGGTGAAAATTGCAAGTTTGCAACATTCAATGAATGATTTTGTCAATGCATGCATGAGCACATTGCATTTTAATCTGCCCGATGGGAGCGTATGGAGACGCAGATCGGAGCTTTGAGCACTCGACTAGGTCGTATAGAGGCGTGCCTCGACATTCCGCCTGAGCCGCCTGTCCCAGAGGCCACCGGAGGCGATAATGGAGCTGAGGGGGACGACAGACCCATCCCCTGATTTGCAGTTTATCCCATCCTTATTTTATTTCACCTTTTATGTTTGATCCTGCGTTCTGTTTTTAGACATAGGTTTAACTGTTAGAAATATTTTGGTTAATTTCTTGCATTAGGGATGTATATATTTGTTTAAATTTGGCTCTTATGTGCTTATATGTGTTGAATGTGTTTAAAATTTGGGTTCTTTGTGGGAGTTTCATCCAGTTATAGGGAAACTTTGCCAAAAATTAAAAAAAAACTTTATCTAAATTGCACATTTGCCCCACAAATTGATTTGTTTTTCGAAATTTGATTAAAAAAGGGTGCAAATGTCCAATTTTGGTTGCAATTGCTTTCATCCCTCTGAAATAAAGCCCGTGCGATTTGAAAGATCCTTTTTCCATTTTACTCAGGAAATAATCATTATGTGATTAAGACATTGGCATTTTGGAAAGTATGTTTTGTAAAATAGGAAAAATTATGCCTCAGTTTTTTTTCCCTATTGAATGAGATTTCTTCTTTTATTTGATTTTACAAGAAAATGATTGATATAGTTGGCAAATGATCCTTTTTCAATTGATATGCTAAAAAAAAAGGGGGAAGAAAAAAAAAGAAAGAAAAGAGGAAAAGAAAAAGAAGCAAAGTGAAAACCAAAGTTCTACTCCAATGATTCTAGTACTAAGTAACCGGAGGTTTAGCATCTATAAATGTTAACTTTCGCATAAAACGGTGCTTGAATTACGAGTATACAAAGCAGTTCGAACAAGTAAAATGTTGAGTAACCGGAATCTTCACCTAAAGTGTTGGTTTTCGTGTCAAAGACATTTTTACTATTTGAGCAAGAAGGCATATGTCGAGTAACCGGGAATCTTCACCTAAAAGTGTTGATTTTCACGTCAAAAGGCATTATTGCAATTTGAGTAAGAAGATGTGTTTCAACAAATCCTTTTAGCGTAAAATCGAGAAAACTAAGGAAAAGACAAGCTTGAATTGACTATATGAGTCGTTTGATTGCAAAATTTGGTGAAAGTGAGAAATCAAGCTTCAATTGTTAAAATTGAGGTATAATTGTCTCTCTTTTACTTGATATTATGAGTACTTGATGCAAATTGAATAATTGCATAATAATGTTTTGCCTGGTTTATGAGGATTTGGATTTCCAAGATCGCATGATTTATTTCAATCCCATAGTTTGTTTTGATGAATACTTCCTACCACTTGAGAACAAGCAATGTTTCATGAGCACGAATATCTGATGAATGTATTTTATTGCATGATTCTCATACGTTTTAGTCATTTAATGGCCAACGTGATCCAAAGAGAATTTGCACTTTATGATTAAAAAAAAAAAGAGAGAGAGATTGAATTTCCATAGACTAATTGGTTAATATTTCATGACTTTTGCAGGATTAACGATCCATTTGACACTGGGGCAATTTTGTTTTGAGGGAAGTGCTCTCCAATTTGGGATAATGCATTAAAAAAATTAATTTTGCTGGAAAAGGTTTGCAGATCAAGAGGATGGCAACATATGTGTATTTGTTTCAACCCTGGAGAGGAAAGGTTTCAGTTATACTCTTCAAATTTCCAAAATCCATCAATTCTTTAAAAAAAAAGAGAGAGAGAGAAGTCATTGTTCCTATCAATCACTTACTTTTCAAGACAAGAAAATCAAAAATCAGAAATGCAACATTTCACTGAGTGCATCATTATTTGCATTTTACATTTATCATGTTTGAGCGACTTGTGTTTTATTTTTCAAAGTCGGCAATCCAGAATTTATGTTTCCATCTCTCTCACTAGTGTCTAGATTTGGGTCCAATCCCACCAGCAATTTAGACCTAAGGCATATTTGCATTTTCCCATCTAGTCATTCGGGTTTGGGTCCAATCCCACTGAATAGTCTAAATTTGGAAAGAATTTTAAATTTCTGTTGGTTGCTGTCTCAGCCTCCGCCGGGCACCCTTCTATCTCCCCTACTTCAACTTAAATTCCTGTTGGTGAGTCTCACCTCATGACCCTTCTATCTCCCCTTCTTGATATTTTAAATTCATTGAGTCTCAACTGTCTCCTGGGCACCCTTCTATCTCTTGCCCTTCTTGATATTTTAAATTCACATTGGTGAGTCTCAACCTCCATGGCACCCTTCTATCCCCTTTCTTCAATTTTAAATTTCCGTATTGGTGAGTCTCAACCTCATGGGCACCCTTCTATCCCCCCTTCTTCAATTTTAAATTTATGTTGGTGAGTCTCAACCTCCGCCGGGCACCCTTCTATCCCCTATTCTTGATATTTCAATTGATTTAGGCCAGAAGAGCCAGGTAAGCATTTGGTGTCTACGTCTTTGTCTAGAATTTCTTCGAAACTCAGACAAAGAGGGGCAAGTTGTAGACACCAAATTTTGACTATTTCAATTATTTTCTTATATTTTTATCTATTAATATTTAGTTATTTATTTTTGAATATTCTAACACTTTTTTCTTATTTTTGTAGGTTTTTCTTTAAAAAAAAGAAGAAGTCAAAGCATGGATTCTGTGATATATCAGAACTAGTCCGTAAACGATTAAAAAAAAAAATTATTTTTTTTCCAGCCATTTCCTTCCTCATTTCCAGCTGTATTTTTTGTGTCTTTGGCATCAAGTGTCGATTTAGTTAATGCCCAAATCACCCTTGATCCTTAAGACACAAATAAAACGCATCAATGATCAAAATTAATCCCAAGAAAACCCTCAAAGTATCTAAGCCTTTGGTTGTAGGTTTTAATGCCTATAAATCACCCATGTTAGGGTTTTCTGAAAGAAGAAAAAAAAAAAGAGAGGAGAGAGGAGGTGAAAGAGAGAAGAAAGAAATTAGAAGAAAAAAAAATGATTGAGAATCAAAGAGAAAAGGAAAGAGAGAAAAGATAAAACTAGGTTTCTTTTTTTTAGTGAAGATTTCTTGAATTTTGGTGATTCCTTTTCGTTCTTTTCAAGCCTCAATCAGGTAGTCTTCTTTACTCTATCTATTATTTTTCGGTGAAAATTGCTAAAATCAAACCTTTTGGTGGAACCAAGGTCTTAAAGGTGTTTTTTTAAGTTTTATGACATTTGATGATGATTATTGGTTGTTATATGAGCATGTTGTGTTTATAAAGCCTTGGTAAGGCTCATAGTCTTATTCGACGCGTTTAAAATCAGGCGTTTGATGCTTACGTGTTGATTTTTTGTGATTTCTGAAAAATTTCTGAAAAAATGTTCTTCACGTTTTGAAAATGTGAAGAAACGCGGACTACTTGCGCGGCTTATTTCGCATAACGATCCGCATTTCCTCTTGAATGTTTGAAGATGTGAAGAAACGCGGAGATCTTGCTTGGTTCAGCGTTCCGCTTGAATATTTGAAGATGTGAAGAAACGCGGGGTTGTTACGCACGCCGATCCGTAACTTCTCGCGTTTCTAGCCTGACAGTTCTTCCCTTTCCCCTTTTTTGTCTATTTGATGATGTTGATGCTTAAGTTTTGGCCTTTTTCGGTTTTAGCTTGTTTTGACATGATCTGAATGATGATGTTTAATGCTTTAAATAGATCCTCTTGCCTCTGAAGATTTTGTTTGTGTTATTGTTCCAAAACTGGAAGCAATCTTCCGATATTTTGAAGATGGGAAGAGCGCGACCGTTCTACGCGCTTAGTCCGCTTTTCCCCGCGTTTCCTCTGAACTTTACATTTTGCATGTAACGCTGGACGTAGTTGCGCTCTCATGCGTTCTACTCCATGTAATCTCTCTGTTCCTCGGTTTGTTGCTATTTCACGCTCTTTTGTTCCGAATCTTACTCTATTATTCGTATTTCCTAGTCTTGTCCATGTTGCTTGCGAATCTGTTTTGATACCTTTTCTTTGAATTTTGATTGATTTTTCCTTTAAATTGGTATCTTGATCCCTTTTGTTGACATTGAGTCTTAGATAACCATTCCCCTCATTTAAGGATTCAGTTAAGGCATCACATCAAGGGATGGTAACTTCTTTCCCCTATTATGTGCTTTTATGTGTTTTTGCATGATCTTGCATGTTTTAAATTAAGTTTTCCTTTGCTTTTATTCATGTCTAGTCTTTATTTATGTCATTTAATTTTTGGGTAAATCATTTGGAGGCCTTGGATGCCAAGTTGTAATAGACAGATTTAATTTTGCAAAAAGTGTATTTATTCTAGAAAATGTAATAGTTAGATTATTATTCCGAAATTTTTCCCCTTAGAATGTATTTAGGTTCTCCAATGTAATAATTAGGTTTTATATGCTTATTTTGCATGCTTGCATGTTTATGTGTTTACTTGCTTTCCTAGGGTCTTGCATCTAGATATTATGCCTATGTGTTATGTGTTTATGTATTTTATGTGTTTACTTGCTTTATTATCATGTCTACATGTTTATTGTGTAAATGTATTGACGTCACCACACTAGTCCAACGCTAGTTGTGGCCTTTCCTTTCGATTTCTCACTAATCCAATGTTAGTGAGAACTTTTAGACGAGGGCTAGTCCAATGCTAGACCCTTAATGCCGTTCATGCAATAGATACAAATTTCACACACTTTTCGCTTTTAGAGTTTCTTTTCCATTTTTGCATGTTACTATTCTCCCATCCCGTATGCGAAACATGTCATTTAGTTTTCTTTTTCGTTAAAAATAGATTAGCTTTTTTAGGGCATTACCCTTTGAATTAGGGAAAGGAGCGAGTATGGCTTTCTAGCCTTAGCACGCTTTTATTTCTTTCTATGAAAAGGAAGATTTGAAGTCACGAATTTAGTCCCCCGCATCCATTATATTGCATTATTCCCCTTTAGGACATGCATGTGCATTATTTTAAATTCTATCAAAATCATTCTTTAAAAATCAAGTTTCTTCTTCATGTTTTAGCAATTCAAAGTCAAAAATCCATTTTTCTTAAAAATTGCATCTTTTGAAAATTCAAGTTCCTCTTTGCACTTAAAATTAATCTTTTCAAAAATCCAATTTCTTTTCCCTTGAGATTTTACAAAATTGCATTTCTTTTGAATACCCTGTTTTCCCGTTCTTTTTGAGTTTCATCATTTGCATTTTTCGTGACCTCCTCGAGGGATCAAATTTGGATGACACAACTAATGTGATCAATTCCAATCAAACCTCAAGGAGACATTTTGCCCCTCTCGATCCAATATTAGGTTTAAGTTTGCATCCATATAGATAACATCCAAATGTGATAAATTTTAAAGTTAGAATTAGGAAATTTTTAACTAAATCTTGCAACTAGCTTTGGCTAGGTTAGAAGGGTGCCTTAGAGACGAGTAACATCGAATCTTTGCCTTCCCTTCTTTCAACCGTGACCCCCGAACCTTTTTCTCTAGTTTTTCAAAGACCTGGAGTCATCTAAAAAAGGGTTTTCTTAGTTTATTTTCATTAATTAAAATTTTTGGGTGACTTGGTACACCTAAACTCCATACTAAGTGACGACTCCAAACTTTTCTAAAAACCCTTTTCTAGACTTTTGTTTTTGGGTCCAAATCGTCGCATTTTTGTAGTCCCATGACCCATTTCTTTTTCAAAAAATCAAAATCAATTTTAACAAAAAAGCATTTCCCAACTAAAAAAAAACCCAAAACGAGGGTTTTCTTTCCCTTTCCTGTTTCAAAAAATGGGGCGCGACAACAAGCATGGTCAAAACAACATTAATCAATCCATAATCAAGCAATGAAAAGCTTCATCTACCCCTATAATAAATAGATCTAGCTAGACATACTAGCTTTAACACGTAAACTCGAACTCATGATATAATCACACATCTTTTCAAACATTAAGAAGATTTGGGAAGAAGAAATGCTCATTCAAAGGAAGAAACACTTTCTCCAAACTTCATCTTCTTTATTGCCATCAAAACAAGGATTATATCTAGTATTTTTCAAGAGTTCTCCAAGAAAAATGAATGAAAATTATGTCTCTTGTTCTAGAGATAAGAAAGGGTTCTTCTCACTATTTTTTCTCTCTCTTTTTTTTAGGCTCCCCCCCCCCTCTATCTAGAGAAATTCTTAACCCTTAAAAGGAACCAAATGCTTGCCTATGTCATTTTCATCCCATACAGCTATCTTCCAACTGAAGTTTCCTTTGAAGAAAATTCAAAAAAAGTAAGTGTGAAATGAACACTACTTGTTCTGTCAATTGCAAAAATCGAAACTAGATCCAAGACCTTGATTCGAGGTTGGATCGGTTTGTATACCCCTCAGATCTAATTCCTCTACCATTTTTTTTGCCTACCAAGCACGATCCAAGGGCTCTTAATATTGGATCCGAGGTCAGATCAGTCATCTGATTTCTGATTCCAATCCGAGGGGCTTAACTGCAGGGTTGCATGGTTGATCGGATTGACCTCTCCTGTTCCTTTTTCTATTTTGCACACTACTTCGACTTCTTCAAAAATTTCTTGAACTTTGAATCTTTTTAGATGAAATTCTACTAAAACCCTTTTCCCATTCAATCCACAAGCATAAACAAAACTCCCAATTCTACAAGATCAACATTGATTTGCACATTAATCCATTCAATTTAGGTGAATTGCAAGAAAATGTAACTTGGAGATATTGTTTCTTAAAATTACCTAAAAACACCAAATTAAAGCCAAAAAATACTATATAACTAATACTAAATAACACACAAATTATAGGTAAAGCAGAATCTTATCAAATACTCTCAAGATGCTCAATCTAGTGGTCTACTTTCTCATGCTTAGGTTCTCCAACAGATTTTGGACAAATAAACTGGAGAAAATGTTCAATGAAGTTATTCTTGCTACAACATTTCTCACATTTTGCATTTATAATTTGCCTTTAATACATCATTCTTGAATTCTATTATGGCCGTTCTTTATATTGAGTTTATTTTGGCTTTAATTACTTGTCAATTGACAAGAAGTTTTAATTAAACTCAAGCTCTCGCTATTGCAAGTGCATAGGTCGTACATGAATATAGAGAATACCCAAGCATCAATCCCACAAGAAAGATTGTCAATTACTAGTGTGATTTTATCTCCTCTATTATTTAGATGACCACAAATAAGGCAAGCAACTCTAAACTACAAACATCCAACAAAAGTAGTAAAAACAACAATGAAAATGTGCCTAGGGTTACGAAATTCCTATCTTCCCTTGCAAATGAAATTACCAATTAAATGAAGTTGATAATCTTGGCTAAGTCATGGCTAATTTCCTAATGTACATGATACCCACTCTCACTGATATTACCAAGCATACCTATAACTGATAAGTGCTTATTTTGCATACTTGTGTATAGGTATTTATGTGTGTCTGAGTGTGTTTTTATCCAAGTTTCACTTAAATAACTAGGATTTTTGTTCGATTTTACATTTACTAGTTTAAGTGAGGAATATTGTCTTTCTATAGACTTGTGTGGTTGAAACTTCATGTTTTTATAGGCTTTAATGATTCAAGCATTAATTGGAATGAATTGAGAAGATATTTGGATGATTCTTGATGGCTTGAATGGTTTTCAAGTGTACATAAAGTGCAAATGATGAATAAAAGAAATGCAATGAAGAATATAAGCAATATAAAACAGAGGAAGAGAAACACTCGAGGGTTTCTCTAGTAGTTTCTGCATGGGATTATGGTCAGTAACATCATTTCAAGAAGAAAAACAAGCCCAACTTAATCCATGTTGTCCACAACCCCACGAGCAATTGTCCACAATCCCTCCACAATTTCTGTACATTCCCTTGAGCAATTATTGTCGGCTGGAAGTTGCCCATTTGTGCAACTTACTCAATAATTGATCCTTTTCCATTTCCCTATAAAAGATTCGGTGTGTGCATCGAATTCAAATTCAGTAATTTGGAATTATGAATTTTAAATTTTAAGAAATTTGAATATTGAAAATTCTGACTGATTTTGATTTTAAATTCATCAATTCCGATTTCAATTTGGAATTCAGTAAACTAACAAATTCACCGAATTCGGGACCTGTTATACTTAATTAGTATGCAAATAACTTAATTAGCATACAATTAATAAACTTAATTAGACTTAATATTATTATTATATTACATAATTATTAGTTAGAGGTATCATTATATAAATGAAATGTTTCATATTACATATATATATATTTCACTTAATTAGTATGCAAATAACTTAATTAGCATATGACTAATTAGACTTAATTAGACTTAATATAATAATTATTATTTTGTATAATTATTACTTAGAGGTATTATTATATAATGGAAATGTTTTATATTATATATAATATATATATGTATGAAATTGAAATTGGAATCCGATTTTTTGATTTTGAATTGTGGATTTGAAATCAAAATTTTTGATTCGAAAATACTAATCCCAAATTCGAACCGTTTTCACAATTTTCAAAAATAGAAACCGGACTTCCTTTTTGATTTCCAATTTACCAATTTTGAATTTTTGAATTGAAATCAAATTCGGTCGGTAAATTGGAATTTTTCGCATCTATACACCTGTATAAAAGAGGCTTCTCATGGACGAACCAAATAGCTTCAAGAGGAGAGAAAGAGCCACGGAAACCACCAAAAATGTAGATTTTAGCTAGATCTTTGTTTCTTAGGTTGCATTAGCTTAGGAGTAGTGTAGATTAATCTTCTCATCTTTGTATTTAGCTAGTATGGACGAAGATTGAAGGTTAAAATTGGAGAAGTTGAGCGCTAGTGACAAGGGTCTTATTTCCTCTAACAGTTTTGCTCTTGTATTGATTTCTTTTGTTAGTTATAATACAAGATTAGTTGTGTTTTTTATTCTCTATGTTTAGTTAAAATTTCATACCTTGGATTGGACGAACTTGTTATGATTTGTGTGCGAAATTTGCTTAGGTGGCTGATGCTATTATTTTGAATTAGTTATTTGGCACTTTTGTTTATATAATCACAAATAACTAGACATTTTTTTTATAATTTCAAGGTGTTGAATTTGCAATAAAAATTAGAATTTAACACTAGGACAAGGAAGTGCTAAACCTAAATTGCACACTCATAAGAGTAGAGGTGCATCATTGTGGCTTATTGATTACTAATTTCATAGAATTTCATGAACTTTTAGTTAATTTCATAGCCATGAAAGTAGGTGCGTCTCGACCCTTGTGATTGAAAAACAAGAAGAATGACATAAAGTGAAGTAACTTTATGTCGCATAGGAAGGTCAACTAAGAATAGTGCCGCGACGGGACACTGACGACTCCGATTCCTCTTACTTGTACATCTCGAACATATTATTTAACGCTCATAATTTATGTCGAATGGTCGAAACTAAACCCAAACGTGAAATTTAAATACTTATGAAGTGAAAGAAATAAAAGAATTTAAGTGTGTGCACGACAATTTTGAAAATTTTCGTGCCGATGCAAATGACATGAATTTATTAAACAAAATAAAATAAAATGACATAGAAATTAAGAAAATAAAATTGAAATGGTGTTACGGGTCCTCACATCTAAGCTCTAGTACAATAGAAGTGTCTAAGGCTCACAAGAAGCTTATTATGAGCAATGAAAACTACGTTAAATTGTTAAACATAATGTGTGATAATATCTAAATTGATCGTTTATACTTGGGAACGATTTGGATATGAATTTGGCATTCAACTTCTAGATCCTACTTTTGAAAATATTCAAAAGTGATTCATCAGGTACAATCATTCCCAAATTGCCAAGATATATGTATATGAGTTGCAGCCAGTTTTAGAACTTGTTGAGATAAGCAAGACAAGTACGTGATTGATCAAAAAAGAATTTTTTCCCTTAGCGTGTGAAATACTACAAAAATTATTGCGGCAAGAGCGATCTCAACATATTTGTATTCATTAGGCAGTATATTATCAAAAATTTTACCATCAGAGTTGTCAATGTGATGCATTAAAATCATGGAATTTCATTGATGTGATTCTTATAATCAACTATGTTGTCCATCCAACTTTGGCTTAGGGGTATGTGTGTACAAACAAATCAACAGATGAAAACATGGAAGGAAAACATACGCTATTGGATATCAAAATTCTGGATCATTTGATTCCAACATCAACCTTTTCCTTTACATTTGAAGTTATTTTTCAACAAATTAAATTTGGCCTCTTCAATTAGTTTAATAGATAAAATAAGCAAAGTATACCCAACAGATGTTTTTCTGCGTACTGAATCAGCTTCTGGGGACTTCTACCTAAACCTAATCTTTAGGTTTCAGCATAATTAAGTTATGTTTTAATTGCTAAGGAAGAAAAGGGATATACATGGTTACGATTTCAATACAATTTCTGACTTTTTAACACAAAAAAAAAAAAGGGTAAAGGAGAGGATAAGTATAGAATGAATTAGAAGTGAGCTCCAATTAGACACGATTTACTGCACCACTTAATAGGAAATTATGCACATGAGAATAAAAGATAATTGAGAAATGTGCTAAAACAATCTTTTGGATAAATTTTTTCTTCCAAAAAGTTCAAATTAAATGGGCCAAAGTAATTGAATCTTTTGGGTTGGTAAGTGCGCATAATTTACTTCAATCTAATACAAAAGTCAGTTCTAATTGGTGTTATAGGAACACACTTATGATCGTAAACTTCTATATGAAATGTGAGTGATGAGCACAATGACAATTACTTTGGCATTCAAATGAAATTGTTGAATTAACATTGCATCAAGAATGATTCTTTGGTCTTAATAATGTATCGTAATGCAAATTTATTAAAACCATACGGTTGAAAGGTATGATACCTAACTGAAACTACAGGGATGATATCCCTTATACATGGAAAGCTTTCTTAGTCAAGTGAATAAATCTTTCGAGTCCTCAGCTAATGCAGAAGAAGTTGGCCTTCAAACAACATTCGACGGCAACACCGGCAACGTGTCTCTGCACTGCAACCTCTGTTCCAGCGATTTACAGGGCCTGCCGGCCCTCCTGGTTTGCAGTTTATCTTGTGTTGACGATCGCATGGGGTAGTGTTCGGGCTCATACTGCCATAACCAATTCTCTTGTTTCGACTAGGGTTACAAACTACTGCAGAGCATAGCAAGAATGCAACGAGGAACACAAGAGCCATTCTCGTCAATGTTGCCATTCTCTCGATCTAATGGCAAAATGATGTCAGCAAAACGCAAACTTGCAGCTGATCCAGAAATGAGAATTTGGCCCTTTTGAATCTATGGTTGCTCGAAGCTATGCAATTGTTGGAGAGGTTTTTGCATGTATGTATATATAGGCAAAAGCTAGCTTCCGTTGAGAACGGCTTGGCCTTAGGAGAACCTCAGTTTAACGTATTTCTCTACAGGTTGCGTTGTATACAATGTTTCAAGCCTTTAATGCCCCTAATTTTGACAATTCATATGCTAAGAGACAGGGTTTGTTATGATCATTCTTGTCTTGGACAGACAACCATCATGACTGCCAATCTTTTGCAAGGCATACAGATCTCTAGATGACTTCCTATCAGTAACAATGAACTGTTTGGTTTTTCTTTTTTCCCCCATATGTGATTAATTGCTTACGAGAACACAAACCTTGTTGGAAAACAAAATTATCATAATTACATAAATGGCAAATTTAAAGATAGTAAAGTTGCATATTTTTTGTGCAAAGCATTTGAACTATGGATGGGTATGAAGAAGTTGTCAGGCTTGACATTTGGATCACCCATACTACTTTCTTATCCTACTTGTCCCTCAATTAAAATTAATTATAATTATACATTTGACCATGCCTACGGATATACATATATACATACATATATACATATATGTGTGTGTATAATTGTATATTATGTACACACACATATATATATATGCATAAATATGTACATACACACACACATACATAAATAAGGATATATGGATGTAGTCTAATGTACATATATACATTAATTTGCTACTCTATCTCTAATGTATATGAAATTGTCAAGGAAGTTTGGGTCTAATGATTAATATTGAAACATCAAGCTTTAGATATATTGGCTGCAAATCCCCATGCTCCTTCCCACATTTTTTAATTGTGCATCTGCCTTATTTAAAAATAAATAAAAAAGAAAAATCTATAAGTGGATAATTGAGATGCATGAAATGATTACGGGAAAACCACCACATCGTATTCTTTATCGGGCAGGCGTGTGGCATGCACAAATAAGCAAATGTGCAAAGGCAGACGCGTGTCACTCCAAAGACTGGTAATTATATTGCATGAGAAAAAGAATCACTCCCAAAGTAAATTCTAATTAATTGGACAATTTTGTCCATAGCTAGTCAACATTACTTGTTCGGATTGCGGGCTTTCATAAACATTTGTTTAAAAAGTTTTTTTTTTGACATATTTTTAATTATCATTTTGTTTCACACATACTACCCTACTATAACATATTTTTTTAAAAAAAAAATTGAAAAATCTTGCAATCAAAATGGGCTACAAATAATTCAAGAAAAGTTTATACCACCGCCATTCTACTCTTTTCTTCCCTGCCCACCACTTATGAGTGGGTGTTCATGGACCAAATAACGTGCGGTTCCTAGCCGCATGTGCTGATTCATCAAAATTATATTCCATAGTCTAACTTTATTCAACCGATCAGCCAGTGACCGGTTAACTTGTGAGGTCGGATACACAAAGTAAGCTAATCATGCTGTATTTGTAAGGAAAAGAAAATAGACATCAACATCCAATTCAGGATCCATGAGATATCAACATAAGTGTATTTATGCTGCCAAATACATGATAAGTGTATTTATGCTGCCAAATACATGAGGCAGGCTTGTGATCTTATCTTGTGGATCCTAATTTTGGTTATGCAAGATTTTTTTAAATATTATTTGTCTTGAGTGGTTTTAGGGACAAAAAATAAATTAAGTGAAAAATGATATTAGAGTGTAAAATGCAAAATGCACAATACCTTAAGGGAATTTATTGGAGTTAACCCCTAGAGGTATAAAATGTCTTTTTTTACATTTCCATTAATAAGGTTAGAGTTGATAAACGGTTTAAGGATAAAGTGAGGAAAAAAATAATATTAGGAGGTAAAATGCAAAATTGGTTGAACAATAATGAGAGTTTTTGTGATTAGCCTTAAAATTTTTTGGAGACAACCCAACCAATAGCAACTAATCTTTTACAAATTTTACATCCATAACGTCAGAGTTCAGGCTCATGACACCAATCAACTGTCTTCCAAATCACCATAACTTTCCCCGCATAAAATATTTTGGAGACAGCCCAATCAATAGCAACTAATCTTTTAAAAAATTTTCCTAAGGCTGTCAATAGGGATAGACTACTTGTGTCGGGCTCGCTCGGGCAGAAAAAATTTCATTGAGTTTAAGCTTTAATTGAATCGGGTGGAGCTTGAATCTAAATATTAAGTTTGAACTAAGCGTGAGTCTAGTTTACACCATGCTGGGCTCAAACCCAATTGAGACCTAACCCGTATATGAGTATACAATATATGTAATGATATCTATAATTTATTTATAATTATAATGTAAACTATTAATAATTTAAAAATAAATTTATAGCCAGTTATAATTATAAAATATATATGATATATAATTTTATATTTAATTATTAGCTTAGATTAGACCTGATTTTAGCTCGACACTCATATAATAATGTGAGTTGAGTTTGAACCTTTTAATCTGAGCCCAAAATCTGATATAATTAATGAGCCAAGCCTAGGCTTGCCAAAGTCTGCTAAGAAAGCCCAATCAGTACCCCTAATTTGCATAGAAACTAAATTTTGGATTAAGTTCAGCCTTACATCAGCCAGTGCATTTGCAAAGAAACTAAATTTTGGATTAAATCCAATTTGCATGCCATAACTTAATTACCAATTCCCTATTTGCATCACAAGCTTTAGCTTTGGACAAACTGCTCCATTTAGCTTTGAGATCTATCCCATTTTGGCCCAATCACAGTATAGAGAAAATTGACAGAATTTCTGCATGTGAACAGCAACAAACATTGACTAAAAACATCTGTTAATTTTGTTAAAAATCATAGAGGGACTCTTCTTGCCTTTGGCTAATACTTGACTTGATTTGACAAAATTTACTATTGATAACCTATATGGAGTTTCGAGTTTCAACATGATGATTTCAAGCATGAAAGACAAGGAAAAGTGCGTTGGGGGTGTGGACAAAAGTGAAATGTGTGATGCTCATACTTCATGATCTAAACTTGAACCTGGAAGCAGATTTTAAGTGACGAATTTGTCCTTTGAATTTGGAGAATCAGTAGCACTTATCAAAGGTACATCTAGATGCCAGAACATGTATGAAATAAGGGTGTTAATATGCCAAAGCTAGCTCCTTTGTCTTCATCCCTTCGAGCTCATCTCCAAGGAAAGGGCGAAAATTTTGGATGATCTTTCAACTATTAAATTAGTTGACTTTTATCCTTCCAACTACTAAGTGCATATTTTTGTCCCGTGAACTTTTGAAAAAGTATATTCCCATCTTTTTGACTAGAGATAATTTTAGAAACCTTCCTAAAATTTATGTTAATATTACTTGGCACCCATAAAGTTTTAAAAATACCACTAACCTCTCCTAAAACATACTTTTTGTAACAATTCATCCTTCTATCATCTAAATATTTTTATAATAATCATTTAATGAGAGAGATATATTTTCTCCCATTCTACCCATTTATGTTGTCTTAAATTGAATTTTCTACCAAGTTGATTATAAAATAGTATTTATATGCTTTACATAAAAATTTTCTTTTTCATAATGCTTTGCCCAAAATTGTTAATGTAGTGAATATAATTTTGTCAATTTTGTGTTATGATAGTGTTTAATAGGTTGATTTCACTAATATGGGATTTGAATGATATTTATGAAAATTCAAATGTTCCAATTGATATTACCATAAAACTTAGGAGAGGTTTCTAAAATTATCTCTAGCCAAAAGAGTGAAAAGTATATCCTTTTACAAGTTTGAGGGATAAAAATATGCACTTAATAGTTAGAGAGCTAAAAATCAATTAATTATATAGTTTGTGGATCATCCAAATTTTTTGTCCTCTTTAAAAGTATGTTCGATTTTTTTTTTTCGCAAGAAGTATCTTTTCTCATCTGAAAGCAACTCTAGTATTGTCTTGGCAGCTTTTACGTCCTTCTCTTCATCCATAACCCAGTTGATTCATTCTCAAATTCCTTGTGATCCATATCAAATTATCAATACGTTCTTCTGAATTTCCGCCTGTGGTTAGAAACTTGGAGCATCATTTTCGTATTCCAATACAACTTTTAAGTCTTATGAAGTAAGGTTAAAGATGGAGATTCTTATAAACAAGGTCATAATTGTGAAACCCGGGATTTTTCTAAAATTTTTTTAAGGAATTTACCTTATTAATAAAACTAATGTATTTAAACAATAAGAATAAGGAATTAAATATCTAATGGATAAATTAATCTAGTAACCTACTCCTACTAAACCACTAATAGGTAGTGGGCAGTTATACCTATTATTCCTGAAGACTAGATAGCATTACATCCTCCAATTCCAAACAAGTTTCTTTTCTCTACCTTTGACAAACTACAAACTTCAGAACAAAACTTCCTTACCAATTGAAGACAATAAGCAACCCTTAGGAGAAGTAGGCATCACGATTTAATCAAATAAGTTTGTTTGCTATTCAAGATATTATTTTTGTTACATGAATCAATCAGATGATAGTATCATCATTTTAACTTATTCCAATATTCATTTTTATTACTCATAGAAAATGGATGAATTATGCCCATGATTATTGCTCTTCAAGTGCACAAACTTTTGTAGATTAATAAGTTCGAGTTTTATTAGGTTAGTATCATGATTTCATGGGTGAATTTATATAAGATTTGTGGAGTTTTTGGGCCTTAGTGGAAGAAAACAGAATTGAAGGAGGTTCAAAAAAAACTCATGGCTGAAGCTTCGGAATTGAAGGGGGATCAAAAAAAAAACTCATGGCTGAAGCGTCAAAAAAAACTCATGGCTGAAGCTCGAAGCTTCAGCCATGGAGAAGTATCAAGGGAGGGTCCCCTCAACTATGCATTGCCGGTGCAAAGGCCGGCCGAGAGGCTGCCGCGGCTAGACAGGAAAAAAAAAATAGAGAGAGAGAGAGCAGTTCCACTGCTCTTGCTGCTAAAGAAGAAGGTGGAGATGATGATAACAGTGGTGATGATGGGTGATAATGGTGGTGATAGAAATTAGGGTTTTTGGTTTTAGGATAAAAAAAAAAGAAATCTGAAAAAAAAAGAGGAAGAAGATGAGACCCATTTTCGAATGGGTCGGATCCAAGAACCGGGTAGCATTTTGAGATGGACCAGGTCAACCCATTTTCCTACATGTTGGGTTTGGAGTTTGGGTCAAATAAACTTTAGTTGAGTTAAAAGATTGGGTTTAAGTAATTCGTTAAATATTGGGTTGGTTATTAAGTCCAACTTAGGTAACCTATAAAGACATTGGTTATATTAAGTAAGCCTGAGCTTCTTTGATAAAGGTCCAAATCTACTAACTAAATGTCATTAAAACAATTAGGGCCCGTACGAAATAATAGTACTAGTAATAATAGAGGTTAGCCAAATAATTAAATCATTTATTAATTAACAACAATTAGTGAATGATTACTTAATTAATGATACTAGAAATTTGATAGATGATTAATTAAATTATTAGTTAATAATAATTAGTAGATGGTTAATTATTTAATTGATTAAATAATTAGATAATTAGGAGTGAATAGTTAAATGGTTAGTTATTAATTAATAATAAATAGTGGATTAATTAAGTGATTAATGATAATAATTAGATAGATGATTAATTAGTTTATTAGTTAATAATAATAAATAGAGGATGATTAATTAATTGATTAGGAATAATAATAAATAGGTAATTAATTAATTAATTAATAATAAATAGGCAATCAATTAATTAATTATAATTAGTAGATAATCAAGTAATCAATAATTAATCAATTAACAATAGTTACTTAAGTAATTACTTAACTGGTTAATAGTTTTAACCAAGTATTACCCAACCAGTTAATAATTATTAGTTAAATGATTAATAGTAAATAAATAAATAATTAATTAATTAACTAATAGTAATAAGTTAAATAATTAATTAACTAATTAATACTAAACAGTTAACTGATTAATTAAATTATAAAAATTATTTAAACGACAATCAAATGTAGAAACAATAAGTTAATATTGAACAAATAAGTGTGTACTCACGAGTAACAAATGTTTGTAGAAACAATAAGTTAATATTGAACAAATAAGTGTGTACTCACGAGTAACAAATGTTTAAGGAAATAAATAATAATTGCTTAAATAAGTAAGCAAGATATACTCATGAATATTTTACAAACCAATGTTAAACTAATAAGTAAAAACTAAATAGACAAGTAAGTGAATACTTGTAAATAAGTTACATATGTGAATAAATGAATAAGATATACTTATAAATATTAAATGGATAAATAGGTTAAATACTTATTATAAACTAATGAGTAAATATGTTAAATACATAAGCGCATGAATAAGCTATATATACATAAATAAATAAATAAATAATAGATAAGATAAATAAATGTAATAGATGAATGAGTAAGCAAATAAATAACATTTATTCTTATATGATCAAATTATACCTGTTTTGATAAAAAATAAAAAATAGAAATTTCTAAATATGAAAATTTTCTAAAAAGTAAGGCCTTCTAAATTAGGAAACTTTCCAAAAAGAGAAATCTTTTATCTTGGAAACTGTTCAAGTACACCTTAGTAAATGTCTAAACATATTTTCTAGGGTTGTTTAAGGTAGGATTAATTACACAAAAAATAAGCTAAGTGAATTAATTGATGTATACATGTTATTGATTATAGGTTCGACGCGAGTTAAAGACGAGTTAAGCATAGCTCCAAGTAAGCGGTTTGAGATAGGTGGTTCTTACCCCTCTGTATTTTTGAAATCTTAAATATGAATTTTCTCAAGTAACTGCTTTATTCTAGTACATGAAAATAGATCATGTATGCCTATTTGAAATATTTTAGTATTCAAATTGTTATGAATTGAGTGGCATATTTTTGTGAAAGAAAATGCATGTGACAGGTGAAATGAGTTCTGAACAATCATCAAATAGTCCATAGAGGCTATACTCCTGATCATGTATAAAGTCATGGAGTCAGTATAAAGTCCGACTGATTGGCTTAGTCATGGAGTCAGTATAGAGTCCGACCGATTAACTCATGTCATGTCATGTGACCAATCGGTAATCATGAAACCTATTGGTCGCCCTCCTAAAAAGGCTTTAATCTCTAGGCTGAGTAGGAAGTTGGATGTTACATGTACTGGTTTAAGAGTTGTGTTTTGTGAAATAAAATGACATGATAGATATGTTTATAATTTGCAAGTGTATTCAGTGAAAATGATCATGGTATACTATATGTTCTCATGCCATGCCAAAAGGAAGTTCTTCATGTGTATGCCACTCACCATGTGAAATATGTGTATGCAATATTTGAAAAGCTGCCAAATGTTACCTTATAAATATAAATATAAAAAATATATATTTCCTACTATGTGCATCTGGATTGTGTGAAAGGAATTGTAAAATTATTATGTATGTAGTTACATGATCTGACAAGGGGAGAGTAAGCACTATCTACTGAGTATGTATCGCTCAATCCATATTTCCATAACTTTTCTTGCAGATCCCTAAAAGCGAGTTCGGGTATGAATACAAGATAAGAAAACGGTAGATAGTTAGGTGTTTATGTTGGTAGTATAGTATTAGGGCTTCACAAATGTAATAATTGTATACAATATCAATAGTAAATGTAAGTTTTAAATTTTAGTGGATTTTTATAAATTATAATCATATTGCCTTGTATTTGTGGGAGCAGAGTCTCACAGATACGGCGTGCCACGTTGCAAATCCGATTCAGGGACTTTGATTTGGGGCGTGACAATAATCCATAAGGATAAGATGTCATGTAAAACTTTAATTGGATTCTAAAAGGTTATACATAAAACATTCGTACCACATAATATCCTTTGATATTAAAGATCATTGTTTTGATCTCTGCAAATCAAAATCTAGTAAAGTGCTGATGTAATTACTAGATGGGGTTAATTTTGGCAAAAGTAAAGTTGGAGATATATTAGTTTACCGGTCTTAAATTTTGTGCCTAAATTAACTTGCGAAATTCCACTTTAAACCGTTGAACCATAGGCACATTCCCACTTTAGTCCTAAAATTGCATCTTTTGGTACTTTATCACAGAAAGTATGAAGTCATCCACCTTAGTTTTTAAACTTATATTTTGGACACCTCCAAAGTATGAAATCTATTTCAAGGAATAGTTAAAACTAATGGGATGGTAGGCAGGTGATGCAAAATTTAAAGACTAAAGTAAACTGAACTCATAATTTAGGGAATAAGGTATTTAAAAACAAAGTTTGAGAACTAAAATAGAAGTGCGTCTATCGTTTTAGGATCTAGAGTAAAAATTCAGTCAAATTGTTTTGTAAAGCACAAAATTTTCATTTTGTATTTTATATACATATACATACATACATACATATATATATATATAGGTCGGGAAGTAAGATATTCTCCGAGAGTTTGTAAGTATTTGTTGGTGTACTTATTTTGCTCATAGATTCCCTAGATGTCCCTAGCATTCACAGGATCTCCTTCTTGGGCTGTTTTGAGTTTGAAGGGCTTAGCACTGATCTCTGTGGATTTGTAAGAAAAAGTAATACGTTTAGGTGGAGGTAATTCTGCTTGAATTTATCCATCTGTTATCTGTATGTATGTGTATATATATATATATATATATATATATATATATATTGGCGCTGTAAAAATCTAGCTTCTCTTAGAAGTCTCAAGAATTGGGTAGGTTCTATATACGAGTAAAAAAAATTAAGATGTATCAAATAAATTACCACCATAAGACCTGTAATCTTCACCTGGCACGTGCATACGTTATTGCAATCTTTTTTCGGCTGGAAAATTGAGATGCATCAAAAACAAATCACCACAAAACTCATGTTCTTCATTTGCTACGTGTATGGCATGCATAAATAAGTCCTTTTTGTAATGGCACATGTTACCAAATGCGACAGAAATAACAAAGATTTGAGTCACTAAAGCAGGCGAAAGTAGTGTTAAAATAGTAGCCAATAAAGATGTTATAAATATTAAAAGAACCACTTATCTCAAGCTGTTCATATTCAAATGACATATTTACAAAAATGTTCTATGCCCTTTTTTACACGAAATCTATGACATTGTATCTAATGAAATGACTTCATTTTCTTAAAAGTATATGATAGGGTCTAATTTGTATACATTTATATGCATAAGTTGTTAGCTAATTATGTTATTTAAGGTTATTTTGAGTGGAGAGCTCAATTGGAGAGAAAATGGACCAAAAATGTGGCGTAAATAAGCAACGGTGCAAGAAGAAGTGAAGAGGAAGGAGTTTGGCAGACACAATATGTTTCAGTATTTTGGCTATAACTTGAGTTATAGAGATCAGATTGAGATGGTTCTTGATGCAATTTAAAGCTAAGAGAATTTCCAACAATTCTCCCATTTTCATGGTCAAAAATCCAAATTACTGAAGTATATCTGTGCTGCGATGCTCTCCTGACCACTTCTCAGTGTTTTAAGCATATCTCAACACTTCCAAATTAGGTGATTCTTGTAGCGTTGGAAAGCTAACTCGAAGAGCTATAACTTTCATATTTTGTGCAGGAGCTAATTCAGCCTTTTTCATGTCAAAAATTGGCACCGGACATGCTTTGAAATTGATCAATAAGTGAGCAAAATCAATGTCTCAAGCCAGTCTTCATCGGAAACTCGCGCATGGCTCATTTTTATCAGCTTTTAAATGCCTATTCTGCTTGGTATTCACTTGTAACTTTAGAGAATTATAAATAGGAGTATTTAAAATGTGTTTAGGGGTTGGAAAACATTAGTTTAACTTAGAAAAATATCTTTTCATATTTTCTTCTTGAGAAATTAAGATCATTTGTGGGCAAATTAAAGTGCAATCAAGGAGAAGATTGAGGTGAGCAAATTGAGAAATTTTCTTACTCTTTTTCTTTCCTTTATGAACTCTTGAAATTTTAATTCTTTCTATTATGTCAAACTAATTTCTTTTCTAAGGTTAAGGTTTTGTGAAGGGATTTTGATTGATTTTTCCATTTAAATTCTTAGCTACAGCCATGATTTGTTTATCTTGATTTTAACTACATGTTTGCTATTGGCCACCACAGACATGCTTTTCAAGGTTGTATTGAATTGAAAAAGAAGATATAGCCGTGCACTAGATAAATAAATATACTTAGACTAATCACGAGAGTAGGTTAAAATTTGTATGACTCACTTATATCACTTACGATCTTAATGGGTTTAGTTAAACACTTATGATCCCAAGAGAGATGTAAGATTTAATTAGGCACACCTTAAATGTATCGAGAGATGATCTAAAATATAATTATGTGAGGCATTCATGGTTTGGATAGTAAATTATTTGAGATAATTTTCAAAAAATATTGAAACACTTTTTTGATATGATATACGTGAAATAGAAAGATGGTTGAAAAATGTATTGATAACACAAGTAAATAATTTTTTACAAATAAAACACAATCCAAACAAACATTTTTTTCTTGGAGATGAAGTCGAAGGGATGAAGACTAAGGAGCTAGTTTTGAAATATTAATGGCCTTATTTCATAAAATGTTCTGGCATCTAGTTATAGCCTTGATACGTGCTACTGATTCTCCAAAGTCAAAGGACAAATTCATCACTTAACTTGAAATCTGGCTCCGGGTTCAAATTTAGGCCATGAAGTATGGGCATCACACATTTCACTTTTTCTCCACACCTCCAACATACTCTTCCTTGTCTTTCATGCTTGAAGTCAAGTTGAAACTTGAAACTCTATACAGGTTATCTGTGAGGTCTCAAAATTTTAATTTTATTTTAAAATGCTTAATAATATTTATATTATGTTTATTCATTAAAATATTAGTGAATTTATACTTTGAGTTATTATTTTTCCAATTTAGCAAATTTTTCAAGAATTATTTACCGGTGTTTGGTTTCAACCAATTTAAGGGTCAATTTTTGTTTCGAGACATGAATAGTAACTCTAAGGTGAAAACGAGCATATGTAGAGATATTATAGAGATATATTTTAGCTTGAACAGTGTCGGAATGAGAAAAACCAATAAAAGTTAGAGTGTCACACGTCGACGCGACAAAAAGTGGTCATTTGACCACTTTTCCATAAATTAAGGAGAGCCAAGTGTTTTGTCTGTAAAAAGCCACCATTCTTGCTCCTTATCCCTTCATTTTTTTTCAGCTACAATTTTTGGAGTTTTAGAGAGAGAGAAAAGAGAGAGAGTTCCAAGCTTGTTTCTTCATCTTCTTCTTCCTCAAAATTTCTTGAAGATTCAAGACTCCATTGAAGGCTTTGATCTTGTTTCATCTTCTTTCTTTGGCTGCCGTGAGAGAGAGAGAGAGAGAGAGAGAGTGGTCTGAGAGTGAGAGAGAGGAAGAAAAGGGGAAGAAAGCTTCCTTGTTCTTGTCATCTCCTTGTTCTTGAGTTTTGAGAAGGAAATCATCTTCAAGCAAGCGGATCCTTGGCTAAGATTGGAAATTCTTGAAGTTGCTAAGATTGGAAAGTCATCCTTGGTTTGAGCTTCACAAGATCCTACTTGATCTTGTTAGATCTAAATAGATCTTGAGGTAAAACACTTAAATCTATTAGTTCTAGCCTTATTAGTGTTAAATCTTGTAGATCTATGGTTTATTTTGTTAGAAATGCTTATGTATGGAACATTTGAGTTGGGCTCTTGAATTCACAATTTAGGTAGCTGACTTGAGGTGACCTCTTAGGTAGTGGACTTGAGGACCTGGTTGTGGTTGTAATTGTTGTTTATGAGATGAGTTCATTTTGTGGTTAGAAAGTAAAAATGTTGGTGAAAATTTTGAAGAAAAGTGATGCTTGCTGGCCGAACTATAGCTAGAAAATTTTGACACTTGATTTTGAAATTTTATGATGTTTCTTGGATTGATTTTGCTCAAAAAACTTTGTACTATGAGTGCATGTTGATTTGGAGTCAAAATTTGAAATTTTTCATGGTTGAAAGTTGAGTTTTTCACTGATTTTTGGAAGAATTCTTATTGCAGACCAAGTGTTTGATGTATTGCCCCATTTTGTGTCAAATTGAGTTACAAATTTTCCTATGTTAATGGCCAAACCACTTCTTGTGTAAAACATGAAAGTTGTATACATTTGAGTTAAGTTTTCACCTGCAAAATTTCATAGCAATCTGAGCACTGTATCTTGTAAAATGATAAAAATACCCCTAACTGCTCCATTACCCTGTTTCAGCTAACAGTCTTCATTTTCAGCCAAGTTTCCAAACTTTCTGGAACTTGAAGGAGATGAAGCAAAACTTGAATTTTATACCATTGAAAGCTTTATGAGTTTAGTTTTAAACACCACTGACGGCACTCAATTTCAATCCTCCTACATTGTTTTATAGTCTTTCTTCCAAAACTGTCCAAAAATGCTGTTTTCAACCCGATAGTTTTATTTTGCTTCTCTAATTGTGATTTTTGACCATGAAAATTCCTGAACTAAATTTCAAAGTCTTCATGTGAATTGTAGGTCTGTGTCTTAGCTTCGAAATGGCATAAAATTTGTCTCAATCCGATGAGTGTAGCTCTAGTTATGATCAAAACACCAAAAGATGATAGAAAATTGATAGTTTGATGCCTACCAAGTGTTTGATGAAATGTTTGTATGAAACTAGTGGTTATGCACACTAAGTCTTTGATGAAACGCTTTGTATGAAACTTGTGATTCTAGAACTTGGTTTGAAATGGGGATATCTGTTATCGACCAGTGAAATAACCTTGAACCCCTTTTAAGTGTCACTTTAGTTGATCAAGTGAGTAGTTTTTCCTCCTCGTTTGATAAGTAACCTAGTGTATACATGAGCGATGGTTTAAAGGGGGGGATTGGCTAGAGATGGTTTCCTATAAGTGATCATTGGTTGTAATTGCTTCAGCCACTCAAAAGAATTGCGAGGGGAATCCCGAGATGGACGGGTGAAGGACTTGCTTGTTTGATTGCACTTTTGGTGAGTGTTCCAACTCCTTTTTCAAATGAAAAATCTTGCTATTGTTTGCAAAGGAATGATTTGTTGAAGTGATTTGGTAGTATTTATAAGGAACGATTTACTGTTATTTCCAAGTAGAATTGCTTTTACAAGTGAAATGATTTATGACTAATTTGTGAGCACTCCAACTTGTTCTCCATATGAAATGTTTTTACTGTTACCAATGATCTATGAATTGATTTATTTGTGTTTGTCTTGAGTTTTGTGGCCTGAGCGGAACTATATGCTACATCCATATGGGACGGGAGCCACCTCTAGAGATCCGTCTCAGTGCTTGAAATGCCTGTTAGTGTTAGAGCGGAACTATGTGCTACGTCCATATGGGATAGGAGCCACCTCTAGAGATCCATCTCAACACTTGAAATATTTACCTGAGTGGAGCTATTTGCTACGTCCATATGGGACGGGAGTCACCTCTAGAGATCTTTCTCAACATTTAAAATATCTACCTGAGCGGAGCTATGTGCTACGTTGATATGGGACGGGAGTCACCTCTAGAGATCCGACTCACTCCTTGGAGTATTTATCTGAGCGGAGTTATGTGCCACGTCCTTGGAGACGGGAGTTACCTCTAGAGATCCATTCAGTAATGATGTTTGTGGCACTATTTCTTTTGAGTTAATAATGTTACATGCTCATCTTGCTTTTGATATATATAGAAATGCCTATAGGTCTATTTGGATTCTTAGTTTTTTGATATGTTTTTGAAAAACTATTTTTCACATTCCAAATGCTACAGTAATACACCAACAAAAAACAATTCCAAAAACACCAATCCAAACAAATATTTCAAAAATAACTTATACATACAAAAATAAAAAAATTATCCCTTCTTCCACCCCAACCACCTACCACCACCTCCTCCCCTCTCTCCCCCCTTCTTCCTCTCTCTCTCTCTCTCCCCTCTCTCTTTCTCCCCTCCCTTCCTCCCTCCTCCTCAGCCCCTCTCCCCCTACCCCTCCCATCCAAATTAAAAATTTATTTGGAATATTTTTGGAACATTTTTAAAATTAAAATTTTATTTAAGGTAAATTTTTGGGGGTATTTTTTGAGGCTTTTTAAAATTAAAATTTTATTTGGAATAATTTTTTGGGGCATTTTTAAAATTAAAAATTTATTTGGGGTATTTTTGGGGCATTTTCAAAATTAAAAACTTATTTGGGGTATTTTTGGGACATTTTCAAAATTAAAATTTATTTAGAGTAATTTTTTAGGGCATTTTTAAAATTAAAAATTTATTTGAAATAATTTTTGGGGCATTTTTAAAATTAAAAATTTATTCAGGGTAATTTTTTGGGGCATATTTAAAATTATAAATTTATTTAGGGTAATTAAAAATTTATTTGGGGTAATTTTTTGGGGCATCTTTAAAATTAAAAATTTATTTGTGGTATTTTTGGAATAATTTATTTGGGGTATTTTTTTAAATTAACCCACCCGCACCACCACCCATCAAATAAATTTTAATTTTAAAAATACCCCAAAAAATTACTCAAAATAAATTTTTAATTTTAAAAATACCCCAAAAAATAATCCAAATAAATTTTTATTTTGAAAAATCCCCCAAAAATACCTAAAATTAATTTTTAATTTTAAAAATGCCCCAAAAAATTATCTCAAATAAATTTTTAATTTTAAAAATGCCCCAAAAAATTGACCCAAATAATTTTTTACTTTTAAAAATACCACAACAATTATCCCAAAAACACTCTCAAAAAGTTTTTGAAAGATAGTTACAGTAGTTTTTCACATCTCAAATGCTACAGTGCTGTTTTTGAAAAACAACTAATCCAAACGGACCCTATGTGGTGTGCATGCCTTGGAACCTCATTGAGCGAAAGCTCACTCTGTTTTTAATATATTTTCTTCAGGAGTCGAGCACTTGGACTAGCGACATGACAAATTGGCAGTAGATTGAGATTGTGATGGATTATATTAGTAATGTTTTGTAAAATTGTTATTTGAATGCAGAAGTGTGGAATATATGAATTTGGGCAAGTTTGGTTTTGATATCTAATAGTGATTCTATGTGTATGGACTGACAAATTCAAGTTCTTTTTCGAAGTTTGTACTTAAGTGTGAATGTTATATGTATATCGACGGTTTGAAATTGCAATCTTTTATTCCAGGATTGTAGTGAGTCTCGGCGAGAGTTGGGCAGGCGGTCCACCGAACCCTTTGGTTCGCCCTAGGGGAGGTCGGGTCGTCACATTATCAACAATAAATTTTTGTCAAATCAAGTCAAGTATTAGCCAAAGGCAAGAAGAGTCACTCTACAATTTTTAATGGAAATTAGGAATGTTTTTAGTCAGTGTTTGGTGTCGTTCACATGCAGAAATTCTGTCAATTTTCTCTATACAATGTGATTGGGCTAAAATGGGATAGATCTCAAAGCTACATGGTGCAGTTTGTCCAACGCTAGAGGTTGTTATGCAAATTGGGAATCGGTAATTAAGTTATAGCGTGCAACGTGGACTTAATCCAAAATTTAGTTTTTCAATGCAAATCCACTAACTGATGTAAGGCTGGACTTAATCCAGAATTGAGTTTCTATGCAAATTAGGGGTATTAATTAGGCTTTCTGCACCAGACTTTGGCAAGTCTAGACTTGGCTCATAAATTATACAGATTTTTCAAGTTTTGGACTTTATGCTTTGTGTTCAAATTAAAAGGTTCAAACTTAACTCACATTATTCTATCAGTTTTGGGATAAAATTGAGTTCGATCCAAACTCATAATCAAACATAAAATTATATATAACATACATTTTATAATTATAAATTACTACAAATTTATGTTTAAATTATTAATAGTGTATGGTATAATTATAAATTTTAGATATTATTATATATATTATGTACTCATATATGGGCAAAGCCTAAATTGGGCTTGAACCTAGTATGGTGCAAACTAGGCTCACATTTAGTTCGAATCTAATATTAGTTTCAAACTCCACCCGACTCAATTAAAGCTCAAACTCAATGAACTTTTTACAAGCCAAATAAGCCAGGCACAAGCTGGCCCGTCCTTGTTGATAGCCTAGGAAAAAATTTTATATGGGGAAAGTTATGGTGATTCGGAAGAGAGTTGACTGGTGTTATGAGTCTAAACTCTGACGTCATGCAAGTAAATATTTGTAAAATATTAGTTGCTGTTGGTTTGGCTGTCTCCAAAAAATTTTAGGGTTAATCACAAAAACTCTCATTATTGTTTAGCTAGCCTTGCACTTTACCTCCTAATGTTTTTTCCCCCCTTACTTTATCCCCCAAACCATTAGTGAACTCTAACCTTGTGTAACGAAAATGTGAAAAATACATTTTTATGCCTTTAGGGGGTTAACTCTAATAAATCCCATTAAGCTATTGCAGATTTTGCATTTTACACTCTAATATCATTTTTCCTTAATTTATTTTTTGTCCCTAAAATCACTCAACACAGATAATATTTAAAAATATCAATATCCCTAACATAATAATAAAATTTATTGTATATTTACGGATATAGTTCTTGTTAAATTTTATCTCCATAATTACAGATTTCTAGATAGAGAAAATATCATGCTCATTTTACATGATAAAGTGTAAAAATAACAATTATTACTGAAAAATAAACTATAAAAATATTATTAAAGGTTTATAAATTGCGTTTGTTTGGATTGAAGATAAGTTGGAAAATTTTTTAAAATAATACTGTACTACATTTTGCAATTTGATGCTAGTAAAATAAAAATGTGGTTGAAAAAAATAAAAATATGATTAAGAAATGTGCTTATGATGCAAGAAAAAATTAGAAAAATTTAGCAATCCTAACAATTTTAGTAGTATTTAATCATGCTATATTTAAAAATTAACCCAAAATTTCTTAAACCTAAATCAATCATGTTTTTTATCTTTTTTAAGTATTACCAACAAAAAAAGTATACTTCCATATAAAGAAAATATATAGTTTTAAAAGAAAATAGCAACATATGCATATTCATAAAGAAAAAATGACAATATTCGAGCATTTTTAGACTTTTTAAAATAATATCACATATTAATTTTTCAATAACAATTTTTGTTACTTTTTCCATTATTACATGAAATTAGTAAGATATTTCTCTCAATCTAAAAAGGCATAATTATGGGATGAAATTTAATTAGGACCATATCTATAAATACATTATTTTTTCATTACTATGTCAGGAATATTACTTTTTTAGACATTACTTGTCTTTGGTATTTAAAATATTAGAGTTAATTAGCAATTTTAGTAACAAATAGACAAGTTAGGACAAAATGATGTTAGGGCATAAAGTGCAAAATAAGTACTGCATTTAACTATTAAGATTATAGTATCTTTTTGACGTTATTATTACACAATGTTAGGGGTAATTAATGATTTAGTGATAAATTGAGGAAAAAAATCATGTTAAGAAGTAAAGTGTAAAAATAGATATACCTAGGTGGAGCTTTTGTAATTAACCCAACATTTTATATGGGGAAAGTTATGGTGATCTGGAGGAGCGTTGATTGATGATATTTAACGAAGCAATAATAAATTTGGTGGAGACTAGAACCATTTTTGATTGTTATCGTAATTGGCATTCCATTATGGATCTGAATGGGTGGTGAGACACATCAGTTAGGATTACAACCCCGAATTGGATGTAATCAGGAAGTATATCTGACTTGTAAAGCATCAAGGTCAAAAGCTTTTTAGGAAAATCTCCAACAATGCCACCAACTCCAGCCGCAATGCTACCAGAGTTAGTAGTGGCAGTTGAAGATTGAGAAACGGAACAAGAAGAATAGAAAGAGGGAAGAAAGAACAAGTTAAATATGAAAATTCAATCCTCATTGTTTGAATACCAAAAAGCTAAGAATTCTCTTCTCCTTACTCATCTATTTCCAGGGGTTGCGAATTAGTTTTTGTTCAGGAGTTATAGCTTCCAGCTTTACAGTTTAACGGAACAATAGAATGGCGCTATTCATGGTATCCAAAATATCTACATCAAACTGTTTTGTTATCTATCAGAAAAAAAAAAAAAAAAAAAGTTAGGTGCATATTCTTGTTCAACAGAATAGAAGCACAAACCTCCAATCATAGATCACATAGGAGAAAACTTCAACCCTATAGCATCTGTACTACTGGATTTCTGGTTCAGGCACCTTATTATGTCTAAGACAGCAACCGTTCTTACTTCATCTACATGCCTAGTTTGTCTTAGAACCACTCGAATGATTTGGGTAGCATACTTGTATAATTCAAGGTTGGTCGATTGCAAGAAAACCCCAATAGATTCCAAAACGAGCTTAGAGTACCACTTTAGCATTTTAACATGTGGGGATGACAACATCCTCAAAATCTTCATCGGCCAACTTTGCAAAAAAGGAATAAATGCTCCATTAAGTCTTTTCATTGGCTTGTCCTTCGCATTAAGAACAGCATTAACATACATATCAACAAAATTAATGGCTGGGCATCAAAATGCCTCAGCTATGGTGGCAGAGTACAGTTAATAAGATCAGCACTACAATGCATCCATCTATATTATTCTAGTGTTTTTGTCTTGCCTAAGGCAAGAAGAGACAATTTTTCCACTGATGGTATAATTTTGTTATGGAAAAATAGAAAATTTTTTAAAACTTCTGATGAGACATAAGATTTCAAGGGATAAAATTTCAATAATGTTCAATAAAAACAAAAGAAAAAATGGAAATTTGAACAATCTTCACTTTGGCATTTTTACAAACAGGTTTTGGCATTAGGCAAAATGAAACATGTTTCTTTTAAATTTGTTCTTAACCACAATTAAATGATAATAATTATTTAAGAAAAAGTTAACAAGGAAATTTTACTGTGCTTTTCTACTGAATTTGGAATGATAACAATGGTCCTGGTGGTGGTGGCGCACTTTGGTTGGCAGTTAACAATTCCTCTAGCCTCCTTCTGACTCCCTTTTTTTCTTCTAACTTTTTCGTCTCCTCTCTGCTTCTTCTTTGCTTATAATAGGCTAGGTTAGAGAATTTTAAAAAAAAAAAAATCAGTCAATCAGCTGATGATTTAGGGAATTTCTATGCTCTCTACTATCCATAGGTTTAACCCAGACAAAGGGAATGAAAATAGTAGACAACAAAGCACTACAAATTGCTTTACGCCACTCCATCCAACTAACGATAATGTCTTCAAAGTCGCCCAAAATTACATTATAACACAAATCACTGTTCGTAAGAACTGGCACTTTTATTATATTCAGACTAGCTTTTGTGTCCTCGCATGTGGCGCGAGGATGCCTGGACTTTTTTTTTTTTTTTTAATAGGGAATAAGCTGGTGGATGTAGGAAGGGAGATATAGTATTTTATATGTTTGATATTGAGTAGTAAAAGAGCTTGAGTAGGATTATTTTATCGGTAGCGTGGTGCTTGCTTGACATCTTCTATTTTTATAGTTGGAAGTAACATATCTATTCTATGGTTAAATGGTACAAAAGTTTTTTGAGTATGTTTTATGAGGACAAACTGGAGCTTGAAGAGTTACAATGTGAAGAAGGTAAGAACAGTTAGTTGAAGGGTAAGTACTCTTGATACGAACGTCACCAACCGTGTGATGAAATCCGTACAAGATGTGACTAAGATCTAGAAGGAATATCGACGCTTGAGACACAAACGCAGCAAAATAACCTAAACCCATTGATCACGTGGCCAACGAACCTCGGTGTTGGTAAAAGACGCCACAATCTGGCGTGTGTTCCTAGATTGATAAGTCAAATGAATATCAAAGAAGTCTCTAAGATATTCAAGAAAGCCTCAAAGAAGCGTTTAAGAGAACTCTCAAATTTTGTATATCAAAATATCGAAGTAATGTGTCCTTTAACATGCGGCTAATGCCTTTTTATAGGCTTCACCTATGCTTAACAAAAACCCTATTCGACTAGGACTACATTTAACTAATAAGCAACTAAGTCTTAACCAACTGGGATTCAATCTTCCTAATGCGGGCCGACTCTTCTTAACTAATTCCAACTTGACTAGGAATACTACTAACCAACTAGTCTAGGACTCGGTTGACCTACAAGCTAGCCAAACCTTTATTGACCTAACCAAGATTAAAAAAAAAAACTCAATTAAATGAAAACAACAGTTTGCTCATTTGGCCCAAGGACAAGTTACTTGAGGCCAACCCTAGCATCTTCATCTTGGACATTTAACACGTTGATAATGCTTGCATTGGTACCAAGGCCCTCAATGCTTTTTGGTTCCCCAAGTGAATCCCAAACCGCATGAACTAATGTTTGCAAAGCTTCATGCATGCGTTTGGCTCGAGCATGCGTCATTGGATCCAATGGAACCTTCACTTATTCAACGTGCATGACCCTCTCGACCTCCTCATCATTCCCCTCCTCTTGCGAAAGATTTGTCCTTAAATCGATCTCATCATCTGCAAGATAGGGACTAAGATCAGCGTTAAACGTAGCACTAACATTGTACTCACCTGGAAGGTTGAGCTTATAAGCATTGTCATTTATGCGCTTGACAACTTGGAATGGACCATCTCCACTTGGTAAGAGCTTGTTGTGGTGCTGCATTGGAAGACGCTCTTTGCGCAAGTGTAACCACACCCAATCTCCAGGTTCAAAAACCATGCGACACCTACCCTTGTTGGCGTGCTTTAGGTATTGTTGGGTGCATGCTTCAATCTTAACTCGCACTTGCTGATGCAAAGACTTCACAAAATCTGCCTTTTCCTTACCATCAAGGTTAGTACGTTCAGATAAAGGCAAAGGCATTAAATCTAAAGAAGTTAAAGGATTAAAACAGTAAACAATCTCAAAAGGAGAAAATTGAGTAGCACTATAGACTGTATAGTTATATGCAAACTCAATGTAAGGTAAGCACTCCTCCCAAGATTTAAGATTCTTTTTAATGATGGTCCTTAACAAAGTAGACAAGATGCGATTAACAACCTCAGTCTGACCATCAGTCTGTGGGTGACTGGATGTAGAAAATAAAAGCTTGGTTCCCAATTTCCCCCGCAATGTTTTCCAAAAATAACTTAAAAATTTCACATCTCTATTAGACACAATTGACCTACGAATGCCATGTAAACGGATAACTTCTTTAAAAAAAAGACAGCAACATGAGTGGCATTGTCCATCTTATGACATGCCATAAAATGAGCCATGTTTGAGAAATGATCAACAACCACAAAAATGCTATCATGACCATTTTTACTCCTAGGTAAGCCAAGCACAAAATCCATTGAAATGTCAACCCAAGGTTCAGATGGAATAGGTAACGGGGTATACAAACCGAAGGGTTGCAGTTTGGACTTGGCATGGTGACAAGTGATGCAATGTGAGACAATCCTCTCAACATCTCGCTGCATAAGTGGCCAATAGAAATGCTCCTGCAATGTGCTCAAAGTTTTGGTGACACCAAAGTGTCCCATTAAACCCCCTTCGTGAGTTTCACGGGTTAGTAACTCTCTAATAGAACAAGAGGGAATGCATAATTTATCATTGCAATAAAAAACCCATTATGCACAAAAAGCTTTCCTTGACCCGATTTACTACATGATTTATAAATTTCAACAAAATTAAGGTCAGTCTCATACAGCTCTGTAATGAAGATCAAATCCAAGTTGTTTAGCATCAAGTAAAGATAGCAAGGCATACCTTCGAGATAATGCATCCACCACCACATTGGTCTTGCCGGCTTTGTACTTGATCACGTAAGGAAATGTCTCCACAAAAGTGACCCATCTCATGTGTCTCTTACTCAATTTGTGTTGAGTTTGGAGATGCTTTAATGCCTCATGGTCAGTGTGGATGACGAATTCCTTTGGCCGAATGTAGTGTTGCCATGTCTCCAATGTACGAACCAAGGCATAAATCTCCTTGTCATAGGTGGAGTAGTTCAAGATAGCACCGTTCAATTTTTCATTGAAGTAAGCAATCAGCCTCCCTTCTTGGATCAATACGGCCCCAATTCCTACACCAAAAGCATCACACTCAATTTCAAAAGTTTTGTCAAAACTTGATAAAGACAATAATGGTGTGTGTGTGAGGTTGTGTTTAAGAAGTTGGAACACCTTATCTTGAGTTTTGCCCCACTCAAACTTCACATCCTTCTTGATAATGGCTGTTAGAGGGACTGCAATGGTGCTAAAGTCCTAACGAACTAGAGGTAGAAACTTGCAAGTCCGTGGAAACTCCTGACCTCACTCATGTTCCTTGGAACAGGCCAATCATTGATAGCTTGTACCCTGCTCTCATCAACTTTAATACCCTGTGCACTAACTTTATATCCTAAGAAAACAAACTCATTAGTGCAGAAAGTACATTTCTTAAGATTGGCAAATAACTGTTCCTTTCTCAAGACATCTAACACAGCGTGCAAATGTTGCACGTGCTCATCAAGATTCTTGCTGTAAATTAAGATGTCATCAAAATGCACTACAACAAATTTGCCTAAAAATAGTCTAAGTACATGGTTCATAAGACACATAAAGGTACTAAGGGCGTTAGTTAAGCCAAAATGCATAACCAGCCACTCATATAGACCATATTTAGTTTTAAATGCTGTCTTCCACTCATCACCCTCTTTCATGCGAATTTGATGATAGCCACTCTTTAGATCTATTTTTGTAAAAATAACAGCACCATACAATTCATCTAGCATATCATCTAAATGAGATATAGAATGACAGTACTTAACTGTTATGGCATTGACAGTACAGCAATCTATGTACATCTTTCAAGTGCCTTCCTTCTTTGGTACTAGGATGACCGAGACTGCATAGGGACTCATGCTCTCACGAGCCCATCCTTTCTCTAATAACTCATCCACTTGCCGTTGGATCTCTTTTGTCTCCTCAATACCCATCTTGTAGGTCAGTTTGTTTGGCAAGGATACACCAGGGATGAAATCTATTTGGTGCTTGATCCCTCGGATTGGTGGAAGTCCACTAGGGATCTCGTCTGGGAAGACGTCCTCATATGCCTGTAACACAGAAGCAACTTTAGTAGGTAAGTTACTTAAAGCTTCATTAAACACAATTAGTATTTCTTTGCAATACAAAACGTAGACCACTTGCTTAGAAAGCATTAATTTTTGAACTTCCCTATTTTTAGCAAGTAGGCTCGGCTTCTTAGGTACTTTGGCGATTTCTTCCTTAGCCAATTTCTTTCCAAGTTCTACTCGGACCAATGCTTTAGTTTCACTCTTCTTCTTGGCCGCTTCTTGTTCATGCTCTTGTTGCAATCTTAGTTGATCCTCGTGCACTTGCTGTGATGTTAAGGGCACAAGCGTGATCTTCTTAGCATTGTGCATGAACGAATACTTGTTGGTGAAGCCACAATTTTTTGTTCTCTTGTCATACTGCCATGGCCTTCCCAACAGGATGTGAGAAGCTTGCATCGGGATGAAGTCACAAAGAACTTCATCCTCATGCTTCCCAATCGAAAAGGTACTACCACTTGCTTGGTGACCTTGACGTCTCCATTCTCATTAAGTCATTGCAAGTGGTATGGATTAGCATGACGTAACGTGGGCAAGGATAGCTGATCTACCATTAGAGTGCTTGCCACATTAGTACAACTTCCCGCATCAATTATGAGGCCGCAAACTTTCCCTTTGATGTGACACCGAGTGTAGAAAATATTGTCACATTGGGCCTCATCTACTTTATTGATTTGTGTTGCAAGGGCTCGTCGTACCACCAATGCAACACTCACTTGTTCATCAGTTACTGCTACTTCTTCTCTAGATTCTTCACCTTCCTCAGTCAGAGGTGGCATGTTAGCATATTCTTCTTCATCGTCTAAGACGACGTCTCTACTGGGTAAGACAATCATTGCATGCCTATTGGGACACTGGAAAGCTATGTGCCCAAATCCTTGGCATTTGAAGCACCTTTCATGGCTTTTAGGCTTTATAGATTCAAATGATGGCTTTGGCATCAATTTGGCTACTTGCTTAGGTGGGTCGGACTTGGGAGTAAATTTGGAGACTCTCGAACTTGGATGTTCCCGCTCAAATATAGGATTACTCCTCCAAGAAAGTGTAGCTAAGGTGCTCGTAGTTCGCGGGTTACCCTTCCTCTTAAGCCTTCTCTCAATCTTGGACACCTTATCCACCAACTCGGGCATGTCCACATAGGTTTGTAACTCGACTAATTCAGCAATGTCGGGTCTCAAACCATTAAGGAATGTTGCCATTGTCGCCTCACGATCCTCCACAATATCAGCACGGTGATCTCCATTTCTTTGTAGTAATCCTCCACGCTATGGTTCCCTGGAATGAGGGTTTGTAGCCGTTGATGCAACTCCTAGTAATAGTGACTGGGGATGAACCTTCTTCTCATGACAGTTTGTAGTTCCTCCCATGTGCTAATAGCTTTTTTCTGGTTGCGCTTCCTACTTGTACGTTCCTGCTCCCACCACACTATTGCATAGTCGATGAATTCAAGGGTCGCCAATTTGACTTTTTGCTTGTTAGTGTAGTTGTGGCACTCGAATACCATTTCTATGCGTTGCTCCCATTCTAGGTAGGTTTCAGGATCCAACTTCCCTTGGAATGAAGGGATCTTGATTTTGACACCTTTGAGCCCTTCATCATTCTTCTTATTTTTCTTCTTAGGCCAGTGAATGAAATCCTCTTCTTCACTATTGGATGCAAACTCCTCATGGTGTGGGGTTTGGTTTAGACCAGCACTTGATTTAGCTTGTGAAAGCTCAAGTCGAGCCATCCTATGCTCTAGGGCTTCCATGGATTGCTTTAACATTTTTTGGAATGCCCCTATTAGTGTTTCATTTTTTTTATTTGGGGTCAATTTGAGATGTAGTCGCTTCCTCCTACATGCTTAGGTAAACCTACAAAAATTTAGCAAAGAAACAAGTATATATATTTCCTCACTCACTTCCTTACATGTTTACAGTGTGTTTTTTTTCACTCAAGTTGACACTCTAATAATCTCACAATTCTCTCAAAGTCTTGATAGCTTAACTTGAAGAAATTAGAACACCCTCAAGTAAACGATCAACTTACC
Source organism: Gardenia jasminoides (assembly GCA_013103745.1). NCBI lineage: Eukaryota > Viridiplantae > Streptophyta > Magnoliopsida > Gentianales > Rubiaceae > Gardenia > Gardenia jasminoides. Next base: position 1,963,973 of record CM023101.1, read on the forward strand.
AACTTTGACCCACGAGATTGTGGTCAATTCCTCCAAGTGAATTCCGAGGTGGTGAGACTCGAAGAAAATACTTAGACGGAATAAAAGAGAAGATACAGAAAGATGACAACTAGGAAGACTCTAATTTGATAATTAAGAAGCTGGAAATTTATGCAATAAAAGAAAACACTAGAGCGACACCAATTAAAATATAATGAAGACAGAAGAAAGACACACAAAAGATGCTACAAGGCTGATGACCAACCTAAGACAATGAATCAACCGACAATAAGAAGCTGGATGGCTGTTCAGTGATATATGGGATGATTTCTTAGTGCTGGCTTGATACACTTAGCACCACAATAATCTAGGACCGAACTAGAACTGGCATAGGACAAACACACGATGAACAAGATGAAAATTCACACGAAATAGAAGAAGAAAGGCGCTGGAATGCTACTGGACAGATTTCTAGCTTGCGGTTTTCCTTTAAGGAGTGGTTTCGAATTTCTTGGGCTGAATTGTAGACCTTCTCTTTCCGTGGCCTACTGAGATTCGAACCAAAGACTCTCCCCAGCAATTTTGCTTCAAACCAGGTTTAGGAAGTAAAACAGTTTTCGAAAACTGAGTTTAAGACAAAACAGAATTGGGAAAAACAACAAAAAGACAGCAACGTTCTGGTTTTCTTAGACTCGTTGCCATTTGGTTGTTTTTTTTGTTTTCCCACCCCAACACCAATACCCAAAGTTGTTAAGATCAGTATTTAATTGTTGTTTTCTTTCTTTTTTTTTTTTTTATACGAAGAACAACAGCAAACCTCGAGTGGCTGGGTTTGAACAAAAACCGAAGCTGTCAAGAAAAGAGAAGTGATCTAAACATGTTGCAAGGCTGATTAACCCCCGACGACTTGTTCAAGCTCAAGCTTTAGTGACTCAAGAAGTTCAAGAACAGGTTTGACAGATTTACGAAATTTTCAATTCTGTCACGAACAAAGCTCAACAGCCCTAAGAACAAAACCTTGACTTCAAGAATCAGTTTCTGCGTCAAGAACTTCAAGGTTTTCAGGGTTTTGATTCTGAATTCAAAAACAAGAAAACGATGTGCAAACAGTCTACAAAAATCAAGAATTAAGAGGACAAAACAGTTCGACAGCAAGAACAAAGTTTGATAGCAATGAAGATCACAATAGCAGCAAGAATACGATAGCAAATTTTTTTTTTTTTGAATCAGCAGCAAAATAATGCAAAACACGAAGGTGCTGGGACTCAATTCAGCAAACACACGATTCCACAAGAATAACATGCTACGGGCAGGAACTCAAACAGTTTGGATAGGAAGTGCAAACCAGCAACGATCAAGACAAAACCAGACACGATTGTTTGACAAGGACAAGACAAGCATGGACAGAACTTGGAAATAATAATGACTCAATAGGATTGACGGATAAAAAGCACGAACAGAATTTAAGCAAACCAGAAACGAGATAATACAACACCAGAAACGAACAAGACAAACAAAAACAAGACAAATCAGCAACGAAACAAGGAAAAATCAGGAATGGTAAGTTTTGACAAGGAACAAGAAGATAGATTCGGATCAAAATAGAAAAACAATACGAAGACACAAAATTGACTCGAGACAAGGGATATAACGTGATACCTTTTGTGACGACCCCACTTTGCCTTAAGGCGAACTAGAGGGTTCGGCGGATTGCTTGTCCAACTCTCGCCGAGACTCACTATAATTCCTCAATCATATTACAGATCTCAAATAATTACAATGCAAGATCTCCAAAGTAATAATTACATTTCCAACTAGTCCAAATACACCAAAAGTCCAACCGTTCAAGATTACAATTAGTACAAGAGATAATCCGACCAGTCACGCTAAGAAAGATTACTACATATGCTTTCTTTCATCTCGAGCCCTGTGGAGGGAAAAATAAAGTATTTGGGATAAGTTAGAAATTCAGTGAAAACAAGAAGATTCACGTTTTATCAAATTCATGGATATTTGAATTAAATAGCATTTTGTAAAAACATTTGATTATTTAAAAGAATAACATGTAAGTCGAGAACATAGTCACACATTCACATTGAAAATATTTAAGAATCTTTTCATTTAAAAGGATACAAGAAACAGTAATCCCTTAAAAAATCATTCCATAAACACTTAATTTAACAAACAATATGCAGTAATCAGTAATTCAATAAACATGCAATTCAAATAGTGAAAGGATACAGTGTCCTCTGGGAGCAGTTGCAGTCCGTCTTATCAGTCACTCAACCCTTCTCCTCCTTATAACATCCAATGGTAATACTCGAGTATACCGTAATCAGTGCCCTAAATTACCAACCTATCCAACCGAATCTACTTCTGGCTCGAATGGGCCGATACTGAAAGGGGAAAGGCCTTATTCTGCCAATATGTTAAAGTACACATGGCCTACAGTCATGCACAAATAATACACAAACAGTGAAATAATAAACAGTTGAATAGTATAATAAGAGTTAGGTCGTGTGCAATAAAGTACACACTCACTTAGGAACAAGTATTTAACACTCAAGAGGACAAGTAACATCAAGTATTAAACCACATAAGCATGTAATTCACACAACATGCAAGGAACACTCACAAATCCTTCATAAATTATTCCACTTGTAAAAGTAATTTTACTTGGAAATAATGGTAAATCATTTCCTTATAAATACTAGAAAATCATTTCAACAAATTGTTCCTTTGCAAACAATAGCAAGATTTTTCATTTGAAAAGGAGTTGGAACACTCACCGATTTAAATAAAGAAAATTTTGGTATTCACTTCGGAATTCCTTCCGTTTCCACCATCAATGCCTAATTGTAAACAAATAAGAGATATTTAGGTTTAACTAACTCAAATGTAGAAAGATCACTCACACGTAGATGAATCGAAAATGCACGTTCTAAACGTGTATAATAGCAAAGAAATAAAGGACACTTTGGTTTAACAGTTTTGACACCCCTCGGCGTTTTGATCACAACTAGTGCTACGCTTATCAGATTGAGATGAATTTATACCATTTCGAAACTAAGACATACATCTACAACTTTCATGAAGAGGTCGGACCCTAGATCATACTTAATCATGGTTGAAATTGGCAAAATTAGAGACACCAGAAAACTATCGGATGAAGAACAAGCTGACTGAACAGTCTCGAAGAATGGCTATAACTCGGTGTAGAACAATCGAAATCGAGCTCCATCAGTGGCGTTTAAAACTAGACTCATAGACCTTTCTAACTGTATAAGCTCAGGCTCTAGTTCAATTTCTATAATCACCAACAAGCTCGAAAAGTTGGCTGAATTTTGTTTCTGATTTCATGTCAAAAATTCCACCTTCTACATGATTGCTATAGAACCTTTCTAGGTTATTTCTAACTTTTACTAGGATGTTAAACATGTCAAAACATAAAAGAAAACCAACAATAAAATATCATAAATCCTTAAACATCTCATCAAACACTTAGAGGTTATAAACAAAGTGTTGGTCCCGAATGCAACCAAAAAGAGGGGTGAATTTGGTAGTTTAACAAGACAAGTAAATATGCAAGAATTCACCCAATAAACCAAGCACATACAATTTCTCAAGTGTGTACAAAGATATATCAAATTAATCACAATAAAGAAGTCACAATTAAGCAATAAAGAAAAGAGATAGAAAAAGAAATGCAAACCAAATTTTCAAGTTGCACCGAACTTGGATACATTCCACCAATAGCTTTTTCAATTGAAGGTGAAGCTAACCAACTTGTACAAGTGAAGGTTCACTCCTTCCTCACCCTAAAGGCCTTTAGTTGAGCCAAGGAGTTTTACAACTATCCTAGTTAACCCTCAACAAGTTACAATTGAAAGCTCACTCAACCAATTAAGAACTACTGTTACAAGTGAGGCAACCTTCACCAAGGTTTTACTCCTTTAAATGAGTAACCTCATAATCTCCACTTTTCCCACACCTATACAACAAACAAAGAAGATTTCTACCCAAATATTCACTTGTAAACTTGTATTTCATGTAGACAAAAGTCTCTTATCCTCTTGAACTTGTGGGTATTTATAGAGTGTGAGAAATGGCCTCAAGAAACTCTCCAACGGTCAAAAATATAGCTGTTAAAAAATAGCCGTTGGAGCTATCAGAAGTTCGACACAATGTTATACGTCCGGTGCCATCGTCCGAAAGGTTCTTCTCAACGTCTATCGGACGGCCGATGGATTTTGTGCGTCCGATGGAGTTTGCGTCTGATGCTGGTCAGAGAGTTTGGATTTCATCTTTAATTCTATCAGACGTCCGATGATGATGATATGCATCCAATAGGAGTGTCTGATACTTTTCCTGTCTATCGGATGTCCAGTACTGCAAGTTGAGTGTCCGATGGAGTGTTCTCGACTTTTATCGGACGTCCGATACAAACTATCGAGCGTCCGATAGAGTTTAATGTCCTTTGCTCCTTTTGGTTGAGTTCTTCAATTGCACCATTTGCATTAACAACCTGAGCTGCCAATATATTCAATGAAAAATATTAAATTGATTTCTTCAATTATTTTGTAATTGTCAAAATCCGGGATCACGATTTACACAAAACCCTAAGTTCAAGTTTCCAACCACAAGTAATTCTCCCGTAGATTTCCATCTCCATGTATCAAAAACACTCTAATACATCCTAAAATTCATCTAGCATCAAGAATTCATAAGTTTAACATCATCAAAGAGAAGTCATGGAGTAGTTTTACCTTATGCTAAACAAGAGAAATCCACCAAAAGAGCTTCATCTCCTCCAAGTCAACTTGGTATCCAAGTGATTGCCTAACCTAGAATTCCTTCTCAACTGACTTTCTCAACTAAAAGCAAGAAGATTTTTGAACTAGGGTTTTGTGCTTTTCTTCCCTTGAGGTTTGGCCAAGAGAGAGGAAATGGGAGGGAGTTTTAGTTCAAATTTTGAAGACAAGAGATTAAATAAGAAGCTTAAGTCAAGATGTTTCTAGATGGTTGACAAGTGGTGCAATTTGGGCCATGAATTGGATAAAAATCCATGCATTTATCTTCTAATCTCAATTTAAAATATAACCTACTTAATACCATATAAGTTTTATGCATTTGGCTACATGAAACATGTAAAATCCAACTCTAAATTAATGCCATACAATGCATAAAAAATTAAGTACTTTAAAAAAATTAATGCAATTAATGATTTCATAGTGCAATCAAATTCATTTTTTTCTAGGGTTCTCCCAAGAAATATGAGCAAATAATTCAAGAAATTTTGGGTCTTCACACCTTTAACTAGCTTTGATGCCAGTTGATACGAACGTCACCAACCGTGTGACGAAACCCATACAAGACGTGAGTAGAATCTACAAGGAATATTGACACTTGAGACATGAACACAACGGAATAACCTAAACCCGTTGATCACGTGACCAACAAACCTCGGTGTTGGTAGAAGACACCACAATCTAGCGTGTTCCTAGATTGATAAGTCAAATGAATACCAAAGAAGTCTCTAAGATATTCAAGAAAGCCTCAAAGAAACATTTGAGAGAACTCTCAAATTTTGTATATCAAAATATCGAAGTAATGTGTCCTTTAACATTCGGCTAATACCTTTTTATAGGCTTCACCTATGCTTAACAAAAACCCTATTTGACGAGGACTACATTTAACTAATAAGCAACTAAGTCTTAACCAACTAGGATTTGATCTTCCTAATGCTGGCCGACTCTTCTTAACTAATTCCAACTTGACTAGGAATACTACTAACCAACTAGTCTAGGGCTAGATTGACCTACAAGCTGGCCGAACCTTTCTTGACCTAACCAAGATTTAAAAAAAACAAAACAACTCAATTAAATGAAAACAACAACTTGCTCATTCAGCCCAAGGACAAGTTACTTGAGGCCGACCCTAACATCTTCATCTTGGACATTTAACACATTGATAATGCTTGCATTGGTACCAAGGCTCTCAATGCTTTTTGGTTCTCCAAGTGAATCCCAAACCGCACGAACTAATGTTTGCAAAGCTTCATGCATGCGTTTGACTCAAGCACATGTCGTTGGACCTAATGGAACCTTCACTTGTTCAACATGCATAACCCCCTCGACCTCCTCATCAGCTTTAAAGAGAGGTTATTAGATATTCATGCTGATATTAGTTATGATGTGTTGAATTTATTTTTTTGGAAGTGATGTGCTAGTATATAGTAAGTGTGTTAGTTGTACTATTCGATTTAGTGAAAGTGATAGGTGTCAGAGGATTCATTCATAATATTTGGTTGAGATGGTAGTTTGATGGATGCCTAGGCTTTGCATGGGTGCTAAATTTGTTATATGTGATGGACACTTGTAGTTGTTGAACTTCGTGTATGTGACAAGTAGAGAGTTTCTTTGATTAGTGTTTTGTAGGGGTTGGTTGTTTGGTTGTATAAAATAGTGTTGGGTTTCAGGAGAGGACAATGAGGATGAAATGAGATTGTTAGGTGCATGAGGTGTTTTTGATTCTGAGTTCTATGGAACTAGTTGATACATCAATCAGTAATTTAAATCGTGAGAGTATAGGATGGGTTCTTTGAGTTGTGGTTGTTAAAAGTCGTTTGGTTCATTATTCATCTAATGGTACTCAAATGTATCGATGATTAGTTCTTGGTGATTGTTTGGTTAGTTTTGTTTGATTTGTATTTTATGATTTGTCATTTTTGTCTCATGGGGGTATGATCTATTTTCTTCAATTTTTAATGATTTGTTCGAGTTTTACAGGGTGATAGTGTCATGGATTGTCTAACTTGACACACGAAATGACCCAAGAATACCCATGCGGCATTAGCAAGTCATATGCAAAAGGTATGAACTATACTAGTTTAGCCTTTGCCTAACGTGTGCGGCAGTGGTGAGCAAACACACACACTTAACATTTAGAAGAAAGGGAGAGAACAAGGAGAGGTGTATAAAGCTTCTTGTGTTGCTTCTTACCACAGTTATACACTCTTGCACAATGGTTACAAATGGTAAGGTCTTGCCCTATTTATAAGGCAAGCCCCTTGACCTTAAAACATTCTACAGAACTCTACATACTTGGCTACATATCTTGGCTCTAGAGTATTCTACACAACTCTAGCACCACAAGCTACTACTTCTTGCAAGAACCTCTAGAAAGTTCCACACAACCCTACACAAGTCTCTTTATGTTCAAAGTTTCTAGAAACTTCTACACTACTCTTGTGAGGTCTAGAATACACCAGAGGTTTCTACAATATTCTACCTATTTCTAAACACTTCTACAAATATATTAACATTTCAAAAGAAGTCTTAAACATTGCCCATGGCCTCTATAGCATTAATCTTACAAGTTCCAAAGGGTGGATTTCTACTACCGCTCCAAATTTTTCCACTATTTCTGTTATAGGCAGTAGTGCACCTTGGCCTGACCGTGTGATGGATGTGTATGGCCACTAGTGAAATGTACGGACTGTGACATCCTCTACACTTGATTAAGGCATCATCCCTAATGCCTTCATTTCTTCAAGTTGCCGATAAAGTCTATCTCTCATAACATACATCTCCACATTGCCCTCTTGCTTCGGCCAAAAGAAGTGATGTTGTATAGCATTTAGTGCATACTTTGGCCCCATTTTCTTAGCTTAGAACTCTAGTATGATGTCTTCGCATATATTGTCCCATGCTGGCACATACACAGTTTGCTCCTTATGAAGTAGACCTTCGTCGTCCAACCAATACTTCTTCATTTTCCCCTAGCAAACCATCTTCTTAAGCATTTGGGCTTACAGATGGCACTCGTGCCCCACTCTTATACGTTGGTAGATGGTTCTAAAGGTATGGATTTGATACAAACTACGTTAATAAGTAACACAACCTGCACACGAAGAACGTAGGATCTAGGATTTGGTAACAAGAGTTGGAACACACAGCGGAACACCTTCACCCGTTGAACACTTGGACAACGAACGTTGGGATAATGGTAGAAGACGCCACAATTCAACGTGATCTTGAATTGATAAGTCAATGAACCCATAAAGAACTCTCTAAGGTATTCAAGTCGCTTCAAGGAAGCAAGAGAGGTGTAAAACACTCAAAGTAATTTTGCTGAATAATTCTTCTATTAAAATCGAAATAAGAGTGGCTTATTTATAGCCAACAAGACTCAAAAATCCTAATCAAACAAGGAGACTAAAATCGGCCAACCTAGCATAGGAAACCGATTTACAAAATGAAATGGAAAGCTAGGGTTTGTTTTAGGAAACTACCAATAAACCTCACACTAAAGCATCTAGGAAACTAAATCTAACTTACTAATTAGGAAATAACATGAAGGCATTCGGCAAGGCCTTGTTCACACCTAGCTGTTGCTTTATTGGATAAACAAGACTTAACTAACAAATGAAAATAAATTCTGTAGGCGTGACCATTAGACGTGGGCACGCCTAACTGGTACCAACGCTTCTGTCCAACAGCACCTTAGGCGTGACCACTTGGCGTAGGCACGTCTAACTAGTGTCAACACTTCTGGTCATCGACTAAAGTTGCATTCCTTAGACTCGACGAACCCTCATGAACACTCAGCAATGTGACACAAGGTAGTGATTGATCCTCCAAGTTGCTAAGTGGTTTGACACTCTCTTGAACATCACGAACCAATATGGCCAATTCTTCCTTGAGCCTTTTGGTTCTTGCACGTGTCATTGGGCCATGAGGGACTTGAAGTGCGCTTGAAGATTGACCATTCCTTGACTCGACCTCCTTTGTGCTGGGATGATCCGCATCCGCATCATTCCCCTCCTCTTGAGAAGGATTTGCCCTCAAATCGTGTTCAACCTCTGCAAGAAATGGACTAAGGTCAGAAACAGTAAAAGTAGCACTAACTTGATACTCACCAGGCAGTCTAGACGGTAAGCATTGTCATTAATGCGTTCAAGGACTTGGAATGGCCCATCTCCTCTTGGTAGCAACTTGTTACGACATTGGGCTAGGAATCTCTCTTTCCTCATATGCAACCATACCCAATCGCCTGGTTCAAAGATCACATGACGACGCCCTTTATTGGCTTGCTTGATGTATTGTGCCGTGTTGTTCAATATTGAGCCACACCTTCTCATGAAGTCGTTTGACCAAATCAGCCTTTTTAGCTCCATCTGAACTAACATGATCATTCACTGGCAAAGGCAAAAGATCAAGTGGAGTCAAAGGATTAAAACCATAAACAACTTCAAAAGGTGAAAATTGAGTTGCACTATGAGTAGTACGATTGTAAGCAAACTCAACATGTGGTAAACACTCTTCCCATGTCTTAAGATTACGTCTAATTATAGCACGTAAGAGTGTAGACAAGGTGAGGTTGATGACCTCAGTTTGGCCATCAGTTTGTGGGTGACTAGACGTAGAAAATAACAATTTAGTCCCAAACTTTCCCCACAACGTTTTCCAAAAGGAGCTAAGAAATTTCACAGCACGGTCAGATACAATAGTACGTGGAATACCATGCAATCTAACAATTTCTTTGAAGAACAAATTAGCTACATGTGAAGCATCATCAGTTTTGTGACAGGGTATAAAATGTGCCATTTTTGAAAATCTGTCAACAACAACAAAGATGCTATCATTTCCCCTCTTAGTCCTAGGAAACCCCAAAACAAAATCCATAGATATATCAACCCAAGGTTCCTTAGGAATAGGTAAAGGAGAATATAAGCCAAAAGGTTGAAGTTTAGACTTAGCTTTGTGGCAAGTGACACACTTAGCCACCACACGTTCCACGTCACGCTTCATCCTTGGCCAATGAAAATGTTCTTGGAGAATGGCAAGAGTTTTGGCAACTCCAAAGTGCCCATGTGATTCCCTCACAAGCAACAAATGAATAGAACAATTAGGTATACAAAGCTTGTTGAGATAAAATAGAAAACCATCATGAAAATAGAACTTACCATTCGATGGTGTTTTACTTGGTGAACTTACCAAGGCCAAAAAATCTTCATCTTTCTCATATAATTCCTTGATAAACTCAAGTCCAAGCAATTTAGCATCAAGTACAGTGAGTAAAGAATGTCTACGTGATAATGCATCCGCTACAACATTAGACTTTACTACTTTATACTTGATAACATAAGGAAAGGTATCAATGAATGCAACCCACCTAGCATGCCGCTTGTTAAGCTTATGTTGAGATTTAAGGTGCTTAAGCGACTCATGGTCAGTATGGATTACAAATTCTTTAGGTCTAAGATAGTGTTGCCACGTCTCTAAAGACCTAACCAATGCATACATTTCCTTATCATATGTGGGGTAATTCAAGGCTGCCTCATTCAACTTTTCACGAAAAAATGCAATGGGACGACCTTCTTGCATTAAAACAACCCCAATTCCCACACCCGCTGCATCACATTCAATCTCAAATGTCTTATCAAAACATGGTAATGCAAGTACAGGTGCATGAGTAAGCTTATCTTTAAGTGCATGAAAGGCATGTTCTTGAGCTTCATTCCACATGAATTTCTCATTCTTTTTTATCACAGATGTCAAAGGTGCAGCAATGGTACTGAAATCTTTAACAAATCTACGATAAAAACTAGCTAGACCATGGAAGCTTCGAACATCTCCAACACTTTTAGGTGTCGGCCATTCATGAATAGCACGCACTTTTTCTTCATCGACATGAATTCCATTGGCACTCACAACATAGCCTAGAAACACTACTTCACTAGTGCAAAAGGAACACTTTTTAATGTTAGCATACAATTGTGCATCACGAAGTGTCTCAAGCACAAGTCTAAGATGTTCAACATGCTCTTCTAGACTATGACTATAAATCAAGATATCATCAAAATAAACAACCACAAATTTGCCAATGAAATGTCTAAGTATATGGTTCATTAATCTCATGAAAGTACTAGGGGCGTTAGTCAAACCAAAAGGCATGACAAGCCACTCATATAAACCATACTTAGTCTTAAAAACCGTTTTCCATTCATCACACTCTTTCATTCTTATTTGATGGTAACCACTTTTTAAATCAATTTTTGTGAAAATTATGGCACTATGCAATTCATCCAACATATCATCCAAGCGAGGAATAGGGTGACGATACTTTACCATTATAGCATTGATGGCTCTACAATCAGTGCACATGCGTCAGGTTCCATCTTTCTTTGGCACCAGAATTACAGGAACTGCACATGGACTCAAACTCTCCCTCGCCCATCCTTTCTTTAAGAGCTCCTCAACTTGTCGTTGTAGCTCTTTTGTCTCTTCAGGACCCATTCGGTAGGTGGGTTTATTTGGCAGTGAGGCTCCAGGCACCAAATCAATTTGGTGTTCAATTCCCTTAATTGGTGGTAATCCATTTGGTATCTCGTCGGGAAAGACATCTTCAAATTCCTGCAAGAGATTCAAAACACTTGGAGGTAAAGTGTTAGTGAGGTCAGGGGGAATAATTAACACTTCTTTGCACAAAAGTACAAGTACAAGTGCATTAAAATTTAATGCTCTCCTCACATCTTTGTTTTACAAAAAGATTATTTTTTCTCTCAACTTCTCCTCCTTTGGCCGAAATTTTTCTTCCTTTTTCTCTCTCATTAGGTTCGGCCATAAGCTCCTTTTGCTTGCCCTTGGCTTTAACCTGTCGCCTCTTGGCAATTTCTACTTCATATTCCTTGTGTAGCTTCTCTTGATCCTCACGGACTTGACTTGGAGTTAATGGTGCGAGAATGACTTTTCTTTGGCCATGCATGAAAGAATACTTGTTGGTTACTCCTTCAAAATTGACAACTCTATCATATTGCCATGGCCTTCCAAGTAGTATATGGCAAGCTTGCATTGGCGCTACATCACATAGCACGACATCTTCATATTTGCCAATGCGAAATGGAACTTGAACTTGCTTTGTGACCCTCACATCACCACTATCATTTAACCATTGGAGACGATAGGGGTTTGGATGCTTGAGTGTAGGCAAGGCAAGTTTTTCCACCATGAGCTGGCTTGCAACATTTGCACAGCTTCCTCCATCTATAATTAGGCTACAAACACGTCCATGAATATGGCAACGAGAGTAGAAGATGTTCTCTCTTTGTAAAGCATCATTGGCTTTGATGTGTGTAGCTAGGGCACGTCGAACCACAAGCCCTAGTTGTTCATTATCGGGGATTTCCTCCTCCTTTTCATCTATATCCTCAGTCAATGGTGGCATGTATTCATACTCACCCTCATCATCAGTGACCCAGTCACCATTGGGTAGAATGATCATGGCTCTTTGATTAGGGCATTGACTGGCAATGTGCCCTCTCCCTTGACATTTAAAACACCTAGTGTCCCTATTTCTTGTTTGGAAATTGTTGGTGGTGCGGGACATAGGCTTAGCGTCAGATTTGGCAGCTTCAATCCGCGGTTTTGGAGCATTCGAGCTAGTGGCTGGTTTTTCTTCCTTGTGGCTTGGGTAGATTCGACCCCCTTGAGTGGAATACGTAGGAATGGTCCGGATGGGACCCCTCCTCTTGTGACACCTCTCGATCTTGATGGCCTTATCTACTAAGTCATTGAGCTCTACATAATGTTGTAGCTTTACTTGCTCAACAATCTCAGGCCGCAATCCATTCAGGAATCGAGCCATGGTGGCCTCCCGATCCTCTACAACATTGGCACGTAGCATGAGCACCTCCATCTCTTTGTGATAGTCCTCAACACTTTTAGTCCCCTGAGTGAGGCTTTGAAGCTTTTGATACAAATCACTGTAGTAGTGATTTGGCAAGAAACGCTTTCTCATCATGTGCCTCAATGCGTGCCATGTGTCGATGGGTGGTTCTCCACTTCTTCTCATACTAGTTGTTACCTGATCCCACCAAACAACAGCATAGTCAGTAAACTCCACAACTACAAGTTTTACCTTTTGTTCCTCAGAGTAATTGTTGCAGTTGAACACGAGCTTAATTCTCTTTTTCCACTCCAAGTATGCATCAGGATCAGAACGCCCTTGGAATGAAGGAATCTTCAACTTAATACCACGGATGGAGTCATCATTGAATCTATTCTCATGCTTAGGTTGCCGTGGTCTAGTTTCAAATTCATCATTAGAGTCGTTGGATTCATGCACGGACACCTTACTTTGACTTCCTTTAGCACTTGGATGTGATGTTTCCAAGTTGTCAATTCTTTGGTGTAAAAGCTCCAATTTTTGATCTAAGCGGTTGATTGATTCTGAAAACATTTTAAAATCAAAGGCTGGGAAAGATCCCTCACCCTCGTTAGACATGATGATCAATAAAGAAAGTGTAAATTAGGGTTAGGAAGTCCTCACACACTCCCTCACGTGTATGCACTCAACCCTCGTGTTTACACTCAATAGCACTCTAATGTTCTCACCAATCACCTCTCAAGTCAACCTTGGCAACAACTTGAAGAAATTAGAGTTTCTTCTAGTGTAGACCAACTTACCAATTTAGAATCCGGTGAAATTAGGCAAGAATGGACAGAATTCAAAAGACAAAATTAGAAATTAAAAGACACAGCAGATTTAAGAACTAAGACTCACACGAAGAAATTAGGAAACTAAAACACAATAGATTTAGGAAACAAAGACACAATAGATTAGGAAAATGATGAACCAAATAAGTGCTCAACAAAAATAAGAAGGGTATGAAATTTAGACAAGTTAAACACTGGAAATTAATTCCCAGAACTGAAATTAACACCTAGTAATGAAAACAAACTAATACAAGTGAAGAAAACCCGAACCCGTGGTTTGGGCAATTTTGTTGCCTCGGATTTTTAAGGTTTTGGCTTGCTGGAATTTTGAGCAAATTTTGTGGATGAGTTCAGCAGCTTTCCAGGTGGCTTTTAGGCAGCAAAATAACTGCACAAACTTGTTTGCAAAAGAGCAGGTTTGGTCTAGGAGAAAGGGAACAAGTTGAGGAGGTTGATTCTTGTCCAAATCAGATTTGGAATTGTTGGTTTCCGTAACTGGTTTGGAATCCTGGCTTCCATCTACTTTAGAAGCCTCCCTCTTGATAATTTCCTGCTTTAGGCTTTCCTTTTCTTTGTTGTTTCATTTTTGTTTTTTTGTCAAGCATAGTTTCGGGTATCAAGAAAAGGGTAGAGTAGAATTTGGACAGCACCTTGCAAGCTTCAAGAACCGTTTGGAAAAAAAAAATTTCACAAGAAGAACTTCAAGATTTTTTGCACGGGATCAAGGTCGTCTTAAGTTACAATCAAGAAGGCTTCAAGATTCACTATAATTTCATCAAGAAATTCAGATTTTTGCAAGTTCACAAGATGGATTCACAATTTCCAGCAAGGTAGGTACGGGCAGAATCAAATTTGGGCAGAACTCCTTTTTTTTTTGACTCAAAGAAAACTAGATGCAAGACACGACACCCTAAGATAACAAACAAGAAAGACCCGACTCAACAATAACAGTAAGACACACGAACAAAAAACGCTTCAACAAGAAGAAACGAAACTAGACAAGATGACAAGACGATAAACGTGAAACTGATTTTTTTTTTTTGACACGGGCAGAATTGAAAGAGACAAGAGCGAAAACAATTGATTTAAACAAGAAAAATATATTTTTTGTTACCTCCAACTAGCTCTGATATGAACTACGTTAATAAGTAATGCAACCCGCACACGAAGAACGTAGGATCTAGGATTTGGTAACAAGAGTTGGAACACACAGCGGAAGACCTTCACCCGTTGAGCACTTGGACAACGAATGTTGGTATAATGGTAGAAGACGCCACAATTCAACATGATCTTGAATTGATAAGTCAATGAACTCTTAAAGAACTCTCTAAGGTATTCAAGTCGCTTCAAGGAAGCAAGAGAGGTGTAAAACACTCAAAGTAATTTTGCTGAATAATTCTTCTATTAAAATCGAAATAAGAGTGGCTTATTTATAGCCAACAAGACTCAAAAATCCTAATCAAACAAGGAGACTAAAATCGGCCAGCCTAGCATAGGAAACCAATTTACAAAATGAAATGGAAAGCTAGGGTTTGTTTTAGGAAACTACCAATAAACCTCACACTAAAGCATCTAGGAAACTAAATCTAACTTACTAATTAGGAAATAACATGAAGGCATTCGGCAAGGCCTTGTTCACACCTAGCCATTGCTTTATTGGACAAACAAGACTTAACTAACAAATGAAAAGAAATTAGATGACCGTTAGACGCACGCTTAACTGGTACCAACGCTTCTGTCCAACAGCACCTTAGGCGTGACCACTTGGCGTGGGCACATCTAACTAGTGTCAACGCTTCTGGTCATCGACTAAAGTTGCATTCCTTAGACTCGACGAACCCTCATGAACACTCAGCAAAGTGACACAAGGTAGTGATTGATCCTCCAAGTTGCTAAGTGGTTTGACACTCTCTTGAACATCACGAACCAACATGGCCAATTCTTCCTTGAGCCTTTTAGCTCTTGCACGCGTCATTGGGCCGTGAGGGACTTGAAGTGAGCTTGAAGATTGACCATTCCTTGACTCGACCTCCTTTGTGCTAGGATGATCCGCATCCGCATCAGGATTGGTGTAAGAGTCATGGTGCCTCGTGCACCATCCTCATGCTCGTGCTTGTGCATGGGTGTTGGCCCTTATTGGAATTGATCTCAGATTTTGATGATAACAAAATAAAATGATGATTTGGACTAATGTTTTTATATGAGAATTATGTTAGAATAGGTAGGGGTGTGCATCGAATTTGAAATCGGTAATTCGGAACTATGAATTCAGAATTTTTTGAAATTTGGACACTGAAAATTCTACCGATTTCAATTTCGAATTCATCAATTCCGATTTTGATTTTGTATCGAATTCAATTCGGAATTCGGTAAACTACCGAATTCACCGAATTTGGAATGTGTTATACTTAATTAATATACAACTAATTTAATTAGCATACAACTAATTAGAATTAATTAGACTTAATATTATTATTGTATAAAATAATTAATATTTAGAGGTATTATTATATAATTTAAATATTTTATATTATATATAATATTATATATATATATATAATATACGAATTCGAAATTGAAATTGGAATCCGATTTTCTGATTTCGAATTGTGAATTCGAAATCGAAAGTTTCGATTTGAAAATTTTAAATTTCGAATTCAAACCGATTTCACAATTTTTGAAATTGAAAACCGATTTTCTTTCCGATTTCCGATTTTACCGATTTCGAATTTCCGAATTGAAATCGAATTCGGTCGGTAAATCAGAAAATTTCGTATTTACACACCCCTAAGAATAGGTCTTTGATTCATTGGAGAAGAAAAGAAATCAATTCAAGAAGAATTGAGAAATTTTGCCTACTATCGGACGCAAAGGAATCGAGTATCGGGTGTCCGATAGTTAATGAGCACTTATCGAACGCAAGGATTGTGAGGGCCTCAAAAATTTATTTTAATATTCTTAAAATGTATTATTTTAAATAATGTTATTATTGTTAGTAATTCGTTCAATTATTTTAAAATCGTATCTAAACGAATTTTTTAGAAAATTTAAATGAAAATTCCATTTATTTATTTAATTACTTATTTAATTTATTTCATCTTGAGGTGACTCAATTTTATTTCACCCTTAATTTCTTATAGTTTATCAATAATTCGTTTAGCTTTTAAAATTTGCCCTTTTTACATTAATTAGACAGAAAATGAGAAAAATACGTTTTACGAGGTAAAAAAATTTGGACAGTGAATGATGTGGTGCTAGAGTATAAGGATGACTACCCGAAGGTTAGAAATGTAATCCAGTGATTAGAGGTGAATTAAAAAGAGTAATTATAACTAGGGATTCGAAATCATAGTTTAAGTTGGATTAACCTCCTCGGACTAGAGTCTTAATTAACCATTGTATCTTCTACTTAATTCACCCAAAATCACTTCAATTTGATTCCTTTTCATCTCTCCCTCCTAACCAAGATTAACCCTTTAATCCTTAGCTAAGTGGGATAATTATTTTCCCTCCAAAATTGTTAGCAAAGGGATTACTATTCCATGTTTGACTTTGGGGCATAAGACAAGCTTTATGTCTTGTCTTTCTCTTCTCATTTAATTCATGCAAAAATCAACACAAAATTCCTCTCTTCTTCTCTTCCTCTTGGCCGAACTCCCCTCCCCCTCTTCCCTTGAAAATTTATCAAATTTCATCTATCAAATTCCCTTCTAAAACCACCTACAACTTCCATTAATCTTGGCTTGAGCTTGGACTTCTTGGAGGAGCTTTGAGGAGTAGCATTTGGAAGCTTTAGTCTAGCATTTCTTGGGTGGATTTTTGCTCACTTCTTGGAGAAGGTAAGAAACTAAAGCTTGCATCTTTGTCTATTAGGCTTGGGAACTTGAGAGGTTGATAGAACCTTGACATTTGTTGATGAAGTTGATTCTTGTGTTAGTTTGCAATATTGGATAGTAAATTTCATTAAATTGCCTTTCTTGATTTTGGTTGAATGAGTGGGCTCTTGGACTCCCACAATTGTGATAACATGATTTCTAGCATGATTATTGATGCAATGTATGTATTTAAGTTGGAAATTGTGGTTGAACATTGGAGGAAAAACCTCAAGGAAAACTGGTTGGAAAAGGAAGAAAAATGGGGGAGAAAATTGCTGTTTTTCTTGTAATGTGTTGGCTGTGATTTTGGCAAATTTGAAAGCTTAATGTGAGGCTTAAATGTTGAGGGTTAGGTGGTTAATTTATCCCACACAAAATCCCTTCAAGAGTCAAGCAAAATTGGTGGTTTAGTGGAACAAGGAAAACTGGAAAATTGGGCTTGCATGCTGTCCGATTTTTCAGGCTGTTTTAGTGCTAAGTTTTGAGTTAAACTTGTATCAATTTTGATCACCATTGGGTTTAGGAAGGTTGGAACTGCCTTAAGTTCGAAAATGGGGTAATATGGTGGTGGTTCAGATGTGTTAAAAGCAATAAGAAGAAAAGGAGTGCAATCTCGCAGGAATGAATAAGTGTTGTCCAGTTCACTTTGGGCAAGTATAAAACTATCTTCCCATTCAAATTTTTGGTTAAATTTTAGTATTAACCTAGCCTATATATGGAATTATTAGTGTACCAAATTTGGTAATTTTTGTCTAAGAATTCGTCACTCAAATGAAGCCTAGAATAGTGCCCTGTAAATCTGGAAATCAGAAATTTCAGAATTTCGAACTAGCCCTGTTTGAACTAATATAATTTCTTGCTCGAGAGTCAGAATTGAGTGATGTTAGTGAAATTTGAAACTTCTTGCATAGTAATTTAAACTGTGAAAATTTCAGAGGTCAATTCATTTTCCACAATTTTTGGTGAATTTTCAAAGTTGTCTTGTCAGCCAACCTGTTATGTTCTGTTTCAGTACTGTAGCAGCTTGTTAAACGAAAATTTGGGCAAATTCTGTCCAGAATCTTAACTGGGTATCTTCTACAAAGTTTTATAACTTTTAAAGAAGTTTCCAACAGTATCAAGTTTGCAAAATTTGGACTTGTACAACTCAAGTTACAATTTTTCAAAGATTTCAACTCAAATTAGAAAGTTATCGAACTTACTTCCTCTTGAAATGAATTTGGCCGGTGAACTAGGAAAACTCATTTCCGTTCTCTTTCCATTATTTTAGGGCGAAGTGCTGATTTTTCATTTGATCAAAACTTGGATTCCGACCCCTACTTTGTCGGTGAGTTTTCAATATGTGTTACTTGCTTTAACTGTATGCATTGATTGAACGTGTTTCGTGCTTGAAAATTTGAAACTGTTAAGCCTCTCACTTAAAGGAGAGTATACTTTATTGCTCCCTTCTAAGTAGAGTTGGTAAATTAAATGTTTTGCCTGTATTACAAGTTGGAGAAGAAAAGTGTTATATAACCACTCTTGGCCGCGTCCCTTGAGTGGTTAACTGCTTAAATGTTTAAGTGTTTGGCGTGCGGGCCCGGTACGGGGAGTTTGGTGATTGGTGGTTGGCGTGAAGAGTCGTCTATTTGGATTGAAAGTCGACGAAGTGTCGACTACTCTAAATGTTCGTGATTTGTGGATTTGAGCTCCTGAGAGCCAAAGTATCCTCCTTGTGTGTTAAATTTAATTTTCCTACGTGTTTCATTTATTGCTTATTATATTATTGTTTTAAATGCATGTGTATGTCTTTTGGAAACTCACAAGTTTTTTAGCTCACTCCCGTTCCCGTTTGTTTTTTTCCTTAACTGGTGACGAGAATCCAGAGGCCTAGATAGAGCTAGTGCTTTGTTCTTTTGGCTTTTGTCTTGAGTATGGAGAAATGTTTTGTATATTCTTTTGGTGATGAATATTTTAGACTTATGAAAATGTATTAAATTATGACTCAAGGTTTTAAGTGTGTGTTTTTGAATTGATAATTGCACTGTAAGTTTAAATGTTATTTTACAGTCTCTAAAATTATTGTTGGTATAAATTCGGGGTTTCGCCCATTTAAGTTAGTATTACCGAATGCTTGAGTCCTGACCAGAGCTAGGCAGACAGCCCACCAACTCTTTAGTTAGCCTTAGGGGGAAATGGGGCTGTCACAAGGATCAGACGCAAAGTATGAGTATCGGCCGTTCGATAAATTAAAAGTGAAAAATAAGTGGCTACTATTTCTGTTGGACGGTTGGTTCAGATGCAGAGCAAATAAAGATGTCATAATTGAGCAATAAAGAAAAGAGATAGAAAAAGAAATGCAAACCAAATTTCCAAGTTGCACCGAACTTGGATACACTCCACTAGTAGCTTCTTCAATTGAAGGTGAAGCTAACCAACTTGTACAAGTGAAGGTTCACTCCTTCCTCACCCTAAAGGCCTTTAGTTGAGCCAAGGAGTTTTACAACTATCCTAGTTAACCCTCAACAAGCTATAATTGAAAGCTCACTCAACCAATTAAGAACTACTATTACAAGTGAGGCAATCTTCACCAAGGTTTTACTCCTCCAAATGAGTAACCTCACAATCCCCACTTTCCCCACACTTATACAACAAACAAAGAAGATTTCTACCAAAATATTCACTTGTAGCTTGTATTTCATGTAGGCAAAAGCCTCTTATCTTCTTGAACTTGTGAGTATTTATAGAGTGTGAGAAATGGCCTCAAGAAGCTCTCCAACGGTCTAAAATATGGCTGTTAAAAAATAGCCGTTGGAGCTATCGGACGTCCGATACAATGTTATGCGTCCGGTGCCATCGTCCGAAAGGTTCTTCTCAACGTCTATCGGACGGTCGATGGGTTTTGTGCGTCCGATAGAGTCTGTGTCCAATACTGATCAGAGAGTTTGGATTTCATCTTTAATTCTATCGGACGTCCGATGATGATGATATGCGTCCGATAGGAGTGTCCGATACTTCCCCTGTCTATCGGACGTCCGGTACTTCAGTTTGAGCATCCGATAGTAGTTCTTCTGAGAGTTCTCGATCTTTATCGGATGTCCGGTACTAATTTTCAAGCGTTCGATATGTTAAAACTTCTCAATTCATCTTGAATTGATTTATTTTCCTTTCCAATGAATCAAGGACCTGTTCTAACATAATTCTCACATAAAAACATTAGTCCAAATCATTTTTTTTGTTATCATCAAAACTTAGGATCAATTCCAACATACAACCCTACACAAGTCTCTTTATGTTCAAAATTTTTAGACCCTTCTACACTATTCTACTGGAATCTAGAATACACCAGAGATTTCTACAATATTCTACCTATTTCTAAACACTTCTACAAACATATAAACGCTCCAAAAGAAGTCCTAAACTTTGCCCATGGTCTCTATGGCATTATTCTTACAAGTTCCAAAAGGGTGCATTTCTATTACCACTCTAAATTTTTTCACTATGCCTCTTATAGGCAATATTGTACCTTGGCACGACCGTGTGAAGGATGTGTGTAGCCTTTAGAAAAATGTGTGAACTGTGACAATAGGATTCAAAAGTAGTGCACATCCATGATGTTGGAGTGTGAGTGAAGATTTGCAATATAGCAGTACTTATTACATTCCGAACGCAATTGTATTACCACTTATAAATAACAGAATAATGCTTGGAAGTGTTTCTTGTGAATTGAGGCTAGTGGAATACATTTATTGAAGCTGTGGAGTCCGTTTGGATTAGTTGTTTTTGGAGTTGTTTTTCAAAAACAGCACTGTAGCATTTGGGATGTGAAACTACTGTAACTATCTTTCAAAAACTTTTCGAGGGTGTTTTTGGGATAATTTTTTGTGGTATTTTTAAAAGTAAAAATTTATTTGGATCAATTTTTTGGGGCATTTTTGAAATTAAAAATTTATTTGGGATACTTTTTGGGGCATTTTTAAAATTAAAAATTAATTTTAGGTATTTTTGGGGGATTTTTAAAATTAAAAATTTATTTGGGGTAATTTTTAAAAGTATTTTTAAAATTAAAATTTTATTTGTCGTAATTTTTTGGGGTATTTTTAAAATTAAAATTTATTTGATGGGTGGTGGTACAGGTGGATTAATTTTTAAAAAATACCCCAAATAAATTATTTCAAAAATATCCCAAATAAATACTTAATTTCAAAGATACCTCAAATAAATTTTTAATTTTAAAAATGCCCCAAAAAATACCTCAAATAAATTTCTAAAATTTAAAAATACCCCAAAAATTACCCCAAATAAATTTTTAATTTTAAAAATACCCCAAAAATTACCCCAAATAAATTTTTAATTTTGAAAATACCCAAAAAATACCCCAAATAAATTTTTAATTTTGAAAATACCCAAAAATATTATCCCAAATAAATTTTTAATTTTGAAAATACCCAAAAAAATTATCCCAAATAAATTTTTAATTTTAAAAATGCCCCAAAAATACCCTAAATAAATTTTTTAATTTTGAAAATGTCCCAAAAAATTACCCCAAATTAATTTTAAATTTTAAAATGCCCAAAAAAATTATCCAAAATAAATTTTTAATGTTAAAAATGCCCCAAAAATAGCCCATATAAATTTTTCATTTTAAAAATGCCTCAAAAAATTACCCCAAATTAATTTTTAAATTTGACGATGCCCCAAAAATTACACCAAATAAATTTTTAATTTTAAAAATGCCCCAAAAAATATCCCAAATAAATTTTTAATTTTAAAAATACTCCAAAAAATTATTCCAAATAAATTTTTTAATTTTAAAAATGCCTGAAAAAATATCCAAAAAAATACCTCAAATAAATTTTTAATTTTAAAAATACCCAAAAAATATCCAAAATAAATTTTTAATTTAGATGGAAGAGGGAGGGGAGCTGCGGGGAGGGGAGGGGAGGAGGGGAAGGGAGAGAGGGGGGGAGAAGGTGGTGGTGGTGGGTGATAGTGTGGTTGGGGTGGAAGAAGAAGGGATAATTTTTTTCTTTTTGTATGAATAAGTTGTTTTTTAAATATTTGTTTGGATTGGTGTTTTTGAGATTGTTTTTTGTTGGTGTGTTACTGTAACATTTGAGATGTGAAAAACATTTTTTCAAAAACAGATCAAAAAATAGACAATCCAAACGAACTAAACTTCTCGCATTGTGTGTTTCTAGTTTCTATCAGTTTACTCGGTTTTAGAATTGGATCTTCTTGTTCCAAGTCTTGATTTAAGTATAAGTATTGTTTAGAGAATTGGAATTAGTTTGAATCATTGTTGATTCTATATTTTGCATGGTAGTCCTAATTTTTTACTTTTTTCCTTTTTTTTATAGCTGTTCTTGGTGTTGTTATTGGTACTATCCCATTGCAAGTATTTGTTTTTAGCAATAAACACATTCAAGTCCAAGAGTTTGTGTTGCTTAATGAAGAGTATGTGATTAGGATTTTAAGTTTGCTTCTTTGTAAGGTGGTTTTTAATTTGGTTTTTGCAATATTAATTTTGTACGTTTGTTTAGGATGTGACCTATTATTTTTGGTGTTTGGCAGGATTTCATGGATAGTGATGAGATGCATCTTTTGCAACTATTCGATGAACATCCAACAATTATGATATGTCAGCCAAAAATTAGTTATTTGTATGGTAATTGAGAGAGATATTATTAGAAGTTTTGTGTTAGTTTGGTTGTGTGATATGCGGTATCCAGGATTTTTTTAGCTTTTTTTAGCTAATAGTCTGAGCTTGTTTGTAGGTTCTTCGCTTGTTACATAAAACCAAACTATTATCATGTATAATCTAGATATTCCATAAATTGATGAGCTAAGGAATTGATAAGATGCATTATCAGAAGAATGTGCTAATTAAATCAAGAGAATGTGTATGTTCATGCAGTTATTGTTCAACTGGTCTTGCTTTTTTTTTATGTGCACTTTGCTTTCAAAATGCTGGTGGCAGCAAGTACTTGCTTATGTATTTAGGAGTGATTTCAATAGTAGTCTAATGTAATATACTAGAGTGGGTGTCCTTTTTTCTTCTTGCTTTAATGAGCTTAAGTTGTGAGGTTATGTGAGCTTCTTCGTATTGACTTATGATAAAATGTGTTTGGTTAGTGCGTTGAAGTGTTATATTGCGCATTAGTATAAAGAGGATAATATGTATAACCCTTATGTTGTTAATTAATATAAAGAGGATGCTATGTATGATGATAATGTGGATTGAAAGTAAGTGTTTAAGTAATGACAGTGTTTGAAGGATCAAAGTTGGGTGATAGTAAGGGTAATGAGTTAAAAATTTCAGTATTGTATGATTAGAAGTTAGATAAGAATTTGGTATTTTTGCCTAGGGTTCGCTATCAGTGGGTTTTTGAAGAAAAAGCTAATTGCTATATACATACAGTCTTACTATTTTATAGTAAGATTCAAAAGTAATATTTACATAAGTGACATTAGTGGCCCGCTTAAGCAATTCTATTTACAAGAGTAAGCGTAAGAAAATGATAGATAGGTATTTTTAATGGCTTACTGAAGGAGTTTCATTTAGGAAGCAAGCCTAGACAAAAGGATGCAGTTGTTTCTTCATGATTTCTTTGATAAGCATTGTAATGGCTACATATCTTTCACTAGTCTGGAGCATTTCATCTTTTTCTGATTCTTGGGAGGTGCTTTCCATTGGGGTTGATGGCCCTTCTAGAAGTTTTGTGTTTGCATATTGTGGAAATGTGCTTGTTATAGCTTCTGCTATAGCGGAAGTAGTTTGAGGAATTAGAATTGTTGACCTGCAGGGCTCCATTGGTGTCTAAACAACATGGAATGCTTGAGATCCAATAGGCAGACATACAAGGACAATATAGCATGGTGCCTATAGAATATCTGATTGCCTTGTTGCACTATGGAGATGGATGTAGTACTGCTGGTTCTGAAGATTTTGATTAATTGATTTAATATGAGCTATTTGTTGTTACGAGTTCAAATAAATTATAGTTTAGTAGTCAAGTTCATGCATCATATTTTTCCTTGGGAAATCAACATTGAGCAATTCATTCCTCTTTTTTCATATTAATTATAGACTCTGGAAATACTTGAGCAAGTGATTCTGTATAGAGATCCTCAACTGATGCTGTGAGCATTGAAGTTTTAGCAAATATCTAAATTTTGAACCGCAGTCTTTATAGTTCGTTGTTATAAGATGAATCATTATCATGCATTTAGATGTATCAGTAAGTTAATAGATCTAGAGAGACTACAATCGTTTATTATATTTGTTTTGAAATGTTGATCTATTTCTATGCTTTTAGGATGAATTGTGAGGAGTTTAGTATGTGTTTGTAGACAATAATATGAGATGTTAATGTTTTTGGATATGGAATACGACCGAAATTGCAGGTAAAATGCCCATTGAGAGCACCACCGTAGGGCTCAGACAAGCACTGTTAGGACAGCTCAAGAAGTAGAAGCACTGAGTAGTGCTTAGAATTCAAATTTCTACCTAAATCCAAAATGATTTAGCCTCGAATGATGGAAGAAAATATATTAATATTAATAGTCAAGTAGGATAATGTGCATTATTTTTTGAAGTGACAAATATATTTGTCTGTTGAAAATAGTGACTGGGGTAGTTACAGTCAGTTGAAACTTGTTTCTTTCTTAAGTGTTCATAAAACTTTATCTGATGTGTTAAAAGTTGGGGCCTGACAGGTGTTGAGTATGTACAATAATAATTAATAGACCTAATGCTAATAAAAATAACTAGAAGCTAATCCCAGGTACTGGAGTAGGGACTTCGGATGTGCAATGGGTTACTGGCTTCACCCTGATTCCAAGGAGTATACTTGATCCGATATACTAGGATTATCTAATTTTGTATACAGTGGCAAATAAGGTTGTCTCCACAGGGACTAGGAAAAATTAACTCCTTTTCCAAATGACAAGAATTGGGGGGAATTTTGAGAATTGTATGTTAACAAAATATTAACTAATTAACCAACTATGAAAAATAATTAAAAGAGATAATTAATGGGAAAAACTCTAACCAAGGAACTAACTGATCATTGATACAAATATAATTCCAACATTCATTGACAAACAGGTTTTTCACTGTCGATACGATCTGACAGCAGTCTCTCCTTATTGTTTCGATAGCCAAGATACGACCATTGACTATTTCTCTAATCCAGGAATAACCCTAGGTACGACCATAGGATTTAATTCCTAATTGCATTAAAAATTAGAGAAATCCTGTTCTAATTAGCAAACACGCTACGAGGGTCCATTTAAATTAGATTGTATATTTTCCTGACACAAAACCAATTGTGCCAGTTGCTACCGATATTAGAGTAATCAAACAATTACGGATTCAACTACTCTAATTAGCAAATAGATTATGTGAATAATTAAATATTGTACACCTATTCAATCACACACAATAATCATAGCCAATAAAGCAGAAAACATACAAATACCAATGAATAGAATAAATAAATAAAATCGATTAGATCTCACAGTAATAGTTAAACCAAATCCTCAGTTGTCCCCTTTACTAGAAATAAGAAATTAGTTCTCCATTAATGGAGAACAAGCCATGCAAATTTCGTTGAACGCTTCTCAATTGCCGACAACAAAGAAACGAACGAAGAGGATGATTGATGATTTTCCGTTTCTTGTATTCTCCTCGAGGCGCAAAAGAAAGCAAACGAAAGTAATAGCAAAAGGAAGATGTTTTCACCTTACGAAAAGAAAAAAACAAAAACCTAGAGAGTACTAATTGCCTTTTGTTTCTTTTTTCGTTCTCCAGGCCCACAAAAGGAGAGCAAGTAATAGTCTAAAGAAGTTGTTGACCAACAACGAAAAGAAGAGGAAAAAAACCTAATAATGTACTAACTCCCTTTTCTGTTTCTTCCTTTTTGCTTAATAACACAACTACCAAATTTTCCAGAATAACCATCCTAATCCACTTATAACTAGTCTTTTAAAATAAAGGCCAAAAGCTCTTTACAAAGTGCAATCCTTCCTAATTTTAATAGCTCTTGGACTTCAACTTGAATTAGGAAACTTCCTAGAGTCCACCCCAATCTTCCGGTCCTGACCTTGAGCACCAACTTGTCCACGTACAATCTACGTTAAAATCATCAATTAAACACGTTTTGTTCCAATTCCTACAATGAACATGAAATACCAAATATAAGTAAAATCAAGCAATTAAAGTAATATTTGGTATAAATAGAAAGGGAAATAGGAACAAATACACCAACAAAATACACCTCATCAGGGCCACTACTATTAGCTATATCTATAGAATTGAAATATGATGGAACTTTTGAATGTATAGAGAGTCAAAAAGAAGAAGCAACCGTAGGAAGTTTCAGCTAGTGATCCTGTAAATAGAAGGAATGAATTTACAGCATAGATATACAATGTAGAATGTCATTACTAAAATAGTTATGCCTTATTAAAATAAGTTGTATTCTTCATGAGATGATGAATTTTTAATTATTTTCATATGCTAAGTCTGAGAGTAAATCTCTATAATGCTTTATATTTGTGCTACTATTGGTGCATGGATAACCTGATGAGCCTTATCATAGAGCTTATCCCTAATCACCATTTATATATAGCTTGTACTTTGCGTGATCCTACAGTAAAATATAATTATGGTTCAAATTATGAAAATTAGATGAGGTTAAAGAAGAATCTATTACCATTCCTTTAATGCTGCAGCTACTAGGATTTTTGGATTATACAAAAGTAGAGTCGTTACTTGTGTTTCAACTGATATAGCTAGAGAGAGATAGTGCTTGATAAGGTGGCAAATCTAATATTGAGGTGAATGGTTACTGGTCAGTGGAATGACTTATTGTTTACTTATTGTGGTGTGAATTGATCTTTGGTCTTGCTATTAGGATGATTGGCCATTGTGAATCATTGATTTCAAAATGGCACCTTCAACAGCTAAAAACTCATCCCACATTGTAAATATCATCAGCTTTTTCGTGTGGAGAAATATCGAACCTTAGTATTCTATAGAATTTATGAATGGATTAAGTAGTGTGTGTAAGAGCTATTTTATACTTACTGATAAATAAAAATGACGAATTCTTGGATTGGTGTAAATCCTTGGCCTCTTGTAACTGAATAAGGGGTAGAGCATAGATAGCTGCACAAAGGATATCCGCAACAAGTAAACATAAGAGATATCAATGAGATTTTTTAAAGCTAGACAAATAGAATTTTTTTGAGATGCAAATCATAGATGTGAGAAAGAAAGTTACTGATTTTAGTGTCACCCATAAAAGTGTGAAGGTTGTTGAATGGAGTGAGTTTATAGTAGCTATCATATGGTAGCCTTTTTTCTGGTGGTGCTAGTTCAATGAAGGTCCTTTTTGGGATTGTGAGCTGATAGCTTGATGAAACAAGATAAAATGATGTTGTTGTCTTCATAAACCAAGCATTACCGATATAGTAGGTGTGATATAGCTAAAGATGAGGATCGACATTGTTTAGATCTCTTTTATAACTTGTCACTTGTATGCTATTATTCTGCAATAGGTAAGTTATAAAAAAAAATTTAGCGGATGATCTGGAATAATATCCTTATTTATATATCAAGTACATAGCTGATAATATCGATAAGTGTTTTTTGGATAGTATTACCAAACCAGTCTTATTATGTAGGATACACCAGCATTCGTACCAAATTGGGTTTTTTCTATCATGCAAAACTTTGTGAACCAACCTATATTTTTATCAGTGAGCTCAGGAATGAGTACACATCTTTCTTCAATGTTACTGCTGAACAAGAAACCAAGTTAGTAAGAAAAGTAGTTATAAAAATTCAATGATCTAATGGTTGTAAATCAAAGCATATTGAAAATATTGATCAACTTGGAATGCAATAGAGTAGCCAATGTATGGTAGATTCTTAATACTATGAACAAAAGCTTCATACTCAAAATACTCTCACAGAATTTGTAGCAACAGAATGCATAATTGAGCATGCATAGACTCGAAAAAAAAATGTTTCATTAGTTCTAGCCAATGCAAAATTTTCACTGTATATTTTTTGTTTATACTTTGTAGCTTTTTGAAATAGTGACATTCGTCTAATTAGAACTTTTGTATTACTCATTCCTTTTGCTTGTGAAAATACTACATACAACTACCTATGTGAGAACACTGGATCCTTTAAATACAGTTCAGCGTAATCAAGCATTTGACCTTGAGCATTGATTGTCATTGCAAAACAAAGTGTTAAAGAGAACTGTGTTCTCTTGAATGGAATCGAACAAAACTCATTGTCAGAGCGTTCTAATGGAATACATGTAATGAACACTAATTTTGTGAGGGTCTCAAAATTCAGATTTTATTTTAAAAATGCATAATATTGTTTATATTGTGTTTATTCATTGAAATATGAGTGAATATATGTTTAAAGTGAATATTTTCTAATTTAGAGAATTGTATACGAATTAATTACCGGTGTGTGGTTTTGGCCAAATTAAGCGTTAAATTTTGTTCCGAAGCATGGATAGTGACTTGGAATTGAAATCAAGTATATGTAGTGATATTATGGAGATATTATTATGGTTGGACTGTGTTAGAATGAAATTAAACAGTGTAAGTTAGATTATAGCGTTCGACGCGACATAAAGTGACCAAAAGTCACTTTTTCCTTAAATCATGGGATTTGCACCTTTTTGTCTCTTGAAGGCTTGACTTTTGGCTTCTTGGATCTTTACATTTTCAGCCACTTTTTGCTTGAAGAGAGAGGGGGAGGCCGAGAGCAACAAGAAAGGAGAGAGAGAGAGAGAGAAAATTGCTTTACTTCCTCCTTTCTTCTTCCTTTCTTCCTTGGAGCTTCAAGCCACCATTGAAGACCTTCATCCTCTTCATTCTTGCAGCCGTGAGAGAGGGAAGAGAGAGAGGGGGCTGGTCCGAAACTTGAGGGAGAAAAAGAGAGGAAGAGAAGAGAAAGAAAAGCTTGTGGGTGTGTATTGTTCTTGTTCTTGAAGTTTTTGTGGGAAATCACTAACAAAGCTAGTGGATCAAGGGCAAAGGTAGAAGCTTTTGGAGTTTGCTGGGCTTGGAAGCATTCTTTGGAAGAGGAACTCACAAGATCTTCTTTGATCTTGTTGGATCTTGATAGATCCGAAGGTATAAACTTCAAAACTACTAGATACAGCTTTATTAGTATTAAATATCATAGATCCATGGGTTACATCGGTAGAAATGATTATATCTGAAATGATGAAGTTGGGCTCTTGAAATCCCAACCTAGCTAGCGGACTTGAGGTGGATTTTAGGTAGCGGACTTGAGGACCTGATTGTGGATTTGATTGATATTCGTGAAACTAGTCATGATATGGTTAGGAAGTAGGTTTTTGTTGTTGAAAATTTTGAAGGAAAATGTATGAGGTGGCCGAACCCATGCTTGGTGATTTTAATGTTTGATTTCGAGATTTTGTGATTTTTCTTGAAGAGATTTTGCTTAAGAATATACGTGTTATGTTCATCCGCGAATGTATGTTTGAGTAGAGTGAGCTCTTGGATTTTAAATGATGAAAAGTGAAGCTTTTCATAAACTTTTGGATAAAAAGTGTTGAATTGAAGGATTCGAGGGTTTTTACAATATTGAGGTTAATTTCTATGAATTTTGAATGTAAAGACTTGATAAGAATTGTTTAAACTTGTGTTAAAGCTTTGAATAAGAACAAGTGTTGAATAATTGTGAAACAAGTGATTTTGAGGTATGAGACCTCACCTAAATTCTATAATAAAAAGGATTTGAAAAGTGATGGTTTGGGAGTACATCGGTGGCGTGTTATATTTGAAATGATATAGTGATTTTCAAAAGACCCATTGAGACATTTTATCATGTGAAATGAAAGCTTTTCCTTGAGGGAATTTTGGGGAAAAATATTGATTGAAACTAAAAAGTGAAAGTGAATTGTTTTAATTAATGAGTGAAGGAGGGTATCTTAACTATTGTTTTAAATTGTTTTAGGGGGTGTACAAGGAAGTGAATTTGATCCTTACGTGGAAGCCGAACCCTACTATTTCGGTGAGTTTCCATGCTTGATATGTGATTAAGTGAAAATGACTGCAATTGTGTGTAGTAAAGTGATTTTAAAGTGAAACATGGTTTTTGAATCCTCTGATGGGGTAGTGTGTACTTTACCGCACTTACCCTCATTTGAGTGAAAAATAATTGTGAAAGTGTAGTGTAATGATTGATGGTAAAAGTGTTATGCAGTGACTTATGTGTGTGTGTGAAAGGTTAGGAATTTCCTGAGACCTGTCGGTGAGCCCTTCGATTCGAACCATAGGCTAGGCCTAGGTCGAGAAGAAAGGGACGATCCATAGGGTTAGTGCAGTGATATATATATAAAGTGCAATGATATATGCTCGAGACTTGGCTCTTGCACTTGTCTCCGTTAAGAGCATTAAATCAGTGATATATAGATATATATATATATATAGTGAAATGAATTGTACTCTAGACTTGGCGTAAGGATTCGTCCCTAATACTGGAGAGTACACAAAACCAAGTGAAGTGAAGTGAAGTGTTATAAAGTGTTAAGTGTTTGGAGTCGGGCCCGGTGGGGGTTTTGGAGGAGTAAGGGATAAGTGATGGACTACATGGTTTTGATTGTGAAAGTTGATGGAGTGTCAACTACTTGGTTCGTGCATAAGTTTTGTGGAACTTGGCCCCTGAGAGCCCCCGTATCCAACATTGTCTTGTTAATTACTTTCCTGTCTATTTAAATTCCAAGTGTTATTTGTGAAGTGAATTTCTTTATGTGTTAAGTGATTTGCATGTTTTGGGACTCACGGGCTTTTTAACTCACCGTTTCCTATTTGTTTTTCTTTAACAGGAAATGAGATTCCAAGTGAAGATGCCATCCCTTAGTGTTAGGGTTTACTTCTGTTTAATGTTTTTGAGAACTTTGAATTATGGATATTGAGGGTTTTTGTATTATGGAACCTAAATGTATGGATTAAATGCTTTATGTATTTTAGGTTTGTAACTTTGAAGTTGTGGATTTGGAAGTATTGTGTATTTTAAAGTTATGTAAGGAATTTTAGTTGTTAATTATTATTGATCGTTTGAGTGAGTGAGTCCTGACGAGAGCTAGGCAGACGGTCACTGATACTCTAGGGTACACCCTAGGGAGAGGTAGAGTCGTCACAAATTTCCCCTGAAATGATCCACATGCTATTTCAACTTCAATCACATTAGTGCTAAATTCCTTGCATATTAAACGAGTTCCATTTGAGAGGTCCTCTGCTGGATTTATATTTCTGATCAGCATTATGGGACGGTTCTTCTTTAACTTTAGCTCATGTGGAGGCAATACCTTTGGTGTTAATATGTGAAGAAAATCTTGAGTCTCTTTATGGTGTTTGGAATCAATAATTTCATCAAAACTCAATTTTTTTATTTTTAAGGGAACTTATTAATGAGTCTCTCATTGATATCATGAATGAAATCATTTCGAGTCATTAGAATTGCTCAGTTCACAACGACACTTGGATTTGTGTTAGAGCTATCCATGGTGGGAAACACTAAATTTATCAATGCTTCAAACAATGATTCATCATTAATGAATGGCATGTTCATGGCTAATGGTATTTCAATTTGTGCAGCATTGTTCATCTTTTGTGTGCCATTACCACTGCTTAGTAGGAATTTGTAAAAATCAGGATCTTCATGAGCTGTCATAGTTTGCTCAAGCTTCAGATTTGTCTGTTGTTGCCATAAGGAAGATTTAACAACGCTAGCATCAATAATGTCCTCTTTCTAACCTTTTGCCACAAAAAGGTAGAGTTTTGCCACCAAACAGAGATTTGTCTTTCATAACATCTTGGAGCATCTCATTGAATTTTTCAATTGATTTTGCTTTGCCATAGTTGCCTTATCCCAAATATCAATATTGTTTATTTAAGGAGATGTTTAACTATGCTCGACCTTCCAATATTGCATGTCACACTGTCATCATATAGAGAGGAATTTTAAATCTTGAGTGAGCAGTTCAACCTCTAGGTAACATTGAGTTGCGACACCAGATGTGGCTGTCACAAGAGCAATACCACCCTTTCCTCTTACTGTTGCTAGAAGAACCTTATATAGGAAAGTTTTTATGATTCCTCTAAGACCATCAAGAAAGAAAGTCTCTACATTTTTGCTCAAGATTGCATTCATGATTTTCGCATAGGCTACTTTCTGATGTGTGATTAAGTGATGCACTGCTTAAATATCACTATCTGATACAGTGATGCTTTTTTTAGTTTGTATTTCTCTTGCTATCACTTGCTCAATTGTTGTATTTGGAATGTAGTTTTTGAAACCATAGTCCTTAGTGCATTTTCCCAATGATTGCAGATAGTCGTCAATAATCTGAAGAACCTTTGTTTCAACCCGAGATGGATCAAGAGACTTGTCTTGCTGGATATCTTCTAAGAAATCTTGATAATTTAGCCATAGCTGCTCTGGATTATTCGAAGTGGAATGAACCAATAGAGTAGCAAAAAGGTGCCTTAATGAGCTTGGCATCTAATAAACAGCAGCTTGTTACAAGCATAATTTAGCAGCGTTATCAGATTGTAATAGACAAAGTTTATTTGCTACTTCTTGAAATGTTTTATTTTGATTCCATCAGTAATTCTTAGGGCTTCAAATGATGTAGGCTTTCTCACATGCATAAGCAGCATGTGCAAATAATAACGCTCTCCTTGAGATGGATGAGCAGTAGCTAGCCTACCGATAACTTCCACATTTTGCTAATAGTCCCACTTCTTCACTGTTTGATTCCAAACAAAGTGTTCTGGGAATTCAATTTAGAGGTAATTCAAATATTTTGCATTGTCATCCATACTATTGATTGCAAAAAATTTAGTAAGCATAGTCCTTGAAATTCCGCAAGAGGCTTTGGAGTGATCTATTCTCAAGAAAATCTAAAGGTTGTTTATCTTCAAGATGTACTCGCAAAAGGGCTACTAATGGTTGCATTTCAGTCAACTCAAATGCAAATATACTACACATTGCCTCAGGAGCAGATACCTATCCTACTGTGACAAATCTATTAATCTCATCAAATGCTTGATCAGCTTTAGTTTTGCTAAGCTAGTATAGAATCTTGTCGTGTCCTTTATATATGTATTTATACATGTATTTTACAGCTTGGATGGTTGAACAGATCTCTACATTAAGATGATAATTGAATTTAGATAATAGATATGCATTAGAAGGTACAAACCATCTATATCTACATTATGTCCTTGAACTCTGACTGATTTCTTATCATTGAAGCACTTGTAAACTAGATACGAGTTACTCCTATGAGATGTTGATTCATTAAAGGTCTTTGGATATGAATCCTTGTGTCCAATATTTTTTCTCATGCAAGGAAATTTTGGATTCATTACTCCACATGGGCCATGCATCATATGCTTCGCAACAAGATCATGTAGATACTTCTAAGTATTTGGATGAGGAATTCCAGCACACACAATCCGATCTTATACCTCAACCTCAAGTGCATACATTTTGTTGCCTCATTTGAGAATATTAAGAAAATGGGTGTGTGGCAATCTATTCTCCTGAAACTCTATAACATATGTATATGTTGCAATTTTTTCAAAAATATGTTTCTTCAAGAGTTCTTTTTTAAGCATTTCAACTTTGGCTCTAAAGACTTGCAAAACCAAGTTTGGACGATTTTCTACCTTATCACTCTTAAGCAGTTCATTCTTGATCTCAGGCCAATTTTGGTTGTAGGTCATTGTCAGAAAGATATCTGGTTTTCTATATCGCTGCATCAAGTCCAAGACCATAGAATTCATATATCTATATTTCATGTCATGTGGTCCCCCAATGAATGAGCGAGACAGCAAAATTCTTTTTCCAACATTCGTGGATGAAGCTTCACCGTGGGATATGCTTTGCACTATTTCCTAATATTATCCTGTTCGTATGCGGTTTTGCTTATTAGTGTTTCAATGGAAGTCAAGCCTTGTTGATTCAATCTTCACATACATATCAACAACTTACTACTGAAGAAGTCGTCCTATTTGAAGCAACATTGATCGATCATTTTCATGAATTTCCAGGTAATACTCCTGGTAGGAAACAGTGTTTCTATTTTATTTTGTTCATCTGATAATTGATCAAGAAAAATAAGGAACATGAATTACTATAAAATGATCTCGTCGAAATATATTTCAGGTGTCATATTTTTGGAAATGTAAGATTAATTAAGTAAATAAATATAAGGGAGGGTAAGTAAGATTAAATAGGAAAAGTATATAAATTCAATGGAGAATAATAATTATTAGTATGTGTATATATATGGTAAGTTAGGTAAATTTTAGGTGTCTTAACGTATGCCCTATAGGCACCGGTTAGAAAAACCATTTATAAAAGGAAAGAAAAAAGAAAAATCAGTACATGATTTGTGCAAAAAAGAAATATATGTTAAACGAAACATATGATTTCCACAGAAATACGGAAGCATACGTTAAAAAGGAAAGATGAAGATTTCGATTCCCAACTGTATGTAGCTTGCAGGCCAAGATACTGAAACTATTGCTAACATGTTTACCACAAACAATTTCTTGCTGTGCCGATGTTTCTCAAACTTGTTCGACTCTTAGTTTATTAATGTTGGAAGAATAAGAAGATGTTAAGAATTTAGAAATTTTTTCTGTATATTCACGTGTATTGAGATTAATGTATAAAGCACCGAGTACAATCAAATCAAATTTAATCTAATCAAATCAAATATTTACATATCTTAATCCAATCAAATCTTCAGATGTTCATTTAATCAAATCAAATATTTACAATTGTAATATGATTAAATATGATGGGATTATCTAAGAAAGTGGGAGGTATTGGCTTTAGGAATCTCAAGGCTTTCAATTATGCCATGCTTGCAAAACAAGCTTGGCATATTGTTTCTAAGTCTGATTCTTTATTGTCTAAGGTTTTCAAAAGCCAAATATTTCCCCTCAACGAATTTTTTCCAAGCAAATATTGGTTCACGTCCTTCTTTCACTTGGAGAGGGATCATTTGGGCGAGAAAATTACTTGAAGCGAGATGTCGGTGGTGAATAGTCTCAGGAGAAAATGTTAGGATTTGGGAGAATAAGTGGCTTCCGAGGCCGCGGCATTTCAAAATTTTGTCTAGGCCCTCGGAGTCCGCCCTTCCTCTTATGGTCTCTGATATGATTCATTGGAGTGTTGGGAGGTGGAAGGAAGATTTGGTAGATTCTATTTTCTGGAGTGATGAAGCTGAGATTATAAAGCCCATTCCATTGGGATCTTCCTCCAGTCAAGATAAGCTTGTTTGGCATTATACAAAGTCTAGTCACTTTACTGTACAGAATGCGTACTATTTGGCCATAGATCAAAATCTTATTAATGGTTCAAGCATCCCAATGTTGGTGTCATCGAGCTCCAATAATAATCCAATTTGGCTGAAAATTGAAAGTACCAAATAAAATTAAAGTCTGTCTCAGGAAGGCTTGCAAGGATATTCTGCCTGCCTGTTCTTGTCTTTGTCAGCGACAGAGTCAACTTGAAGATATATGTCCGATTTGTACAGCTCAAGGGGACGACATTTCGCACACTTAATCAGGTTTGGGCATTAAGCTCTTTGCTCACTGCAATTTCCAAGTTTAAGCAATCGAAAGGTCCACTGTGGATTCAAGATATGATTGTTAAGTTAGAGGATTCTGTTTTTTGAGAAAGTTGCTGTCATTCTTTGGGCTTTATGAGAGAATAGGGACCAGAAAGTTTTTGATAATAAGGGGAGAGATCCTTTAAGTATTTCTATTTTTGCTCTTAACTATATTAAAGACTTCCAGAATGCTATTCATAAGTTAACCAATCAATCCCATGCTCGTAGTTCTCTGGCACATTGGCAACCTCCTTCACAGGATTTCATTAAAGTTAATTTTGATGGAGCAATTTTCAAAAAGTTGAATGCCGTGGGTTTGGGTGCTGTAATGCCTAATCATTTAGGTGCATTTCTTGCGGGTTCGTCTAGATTAGTGTCTGGTTATAGTTGTCCAGTTATTGCAAAAGCACTTGCATGTAAGAAGCCTTTTCTTTTGTTGCTGGTTTTAGAACTTCTCGAGTACTTGTTGAAGGTGATTGTAGCTCAGTTATTCAAGCTTTGTTATATGATTCAGAGGACCTTTCTGTTACCGGTGCAACATTGGATGAAGCTAGACTGATGATAAGTTAGCTTCAAGAATTGGAATTGCTTTGGACACATAGATCTTGTAATCAATCAGCTCATGTTTTAGTTAAGCGAGCTAGATTGGTAGGACATTTTGCTTGGAGTTCTCCTCCTCACTTTACGTATTTTGCCTTAATGGCAGATTCTTTTAATTAATGAAATTTTGGTGTTTTCTTATCCAAAAAAATGATGGGATTTTTTTGCTTTTCTAATTCTATGATGAAATATGTTAGGAATTAAGACTAAAAAATGGCCCTTCATTGTAAGTGTTAGGCACTTAAATTTAACCTTCTTTTCTGTAGGGAAGTTTTTTAGTTTTTTCCCATATTTTATGTTACAATCTATCATTAATATACTGGAAATTGATAGTCTTTTTTGCTATTTAGGCTCTCTTTGGGATTTCCTCGAAAAAAGAAACTGAGTAAGGCTCAATTTGATAACCCAATTCAGGTCTTAATCTTAATGACTTCAGACCTTTATCCCTCGTTTGGTACGTTGGAAAGGTCTAGAAAGAAAAGGTCTTTCCATTCAGAATTCTTTTCCTGCCAAAATGGAAATAGGAAAATATTTATCATTCTAGTGTTTGGTGACCAAGTCAGAATGGAATGTGAATTTCTTTTCCCATGTCTGGTATAATCATATTGAGAAGTCAAAATGGAATGGAAAAAACTACTATATTGACTAAATTATCCCCGAGATATAACATTTTACACACATCTTGATTTAGAGACAAATGAATTATTAATTAATAAAAAACTTTTAATAGCATAAAATCATAATAACTTATTAAATAAGAACATAATTTTTTAATAGCGTATAATTATAATAGGTGAATATTAACCGTAATACAATTTCAATAGGTGATACCAATTGTAACTAAATTAAAATTTTAAATTGCATGCATGTTGAATCCCATATATTTCTCATATACGTTAAACCCGTCATTCATGAATGTTAAATTCTCTACCCTTGATTTGTTTTTGAAGGGTTTTAAGAACTATTTGAAAATAGAAAAATGTAATTGTACCTTAACAGATGATCTAGTGGGTTTACCCTTTTCTTTTCTTTTCTTTTTTAATCTTTTTAACTTCATATGATTGTATTTTGGCATGTTATTGTTTGTTTGAATTAACAAATATTATCATATAATCCAATACTGTGAATAAAAATATATTAAAAATGTCAACTGAATATTTTATTTCAAAGTAAAAAGAAAGAAAAGTCATTAAATAGAATTAGAATTATTCCTAAGTAAAAAAGTAATAGACTTATTAATCAAACTCACAAAATGGACCTAATATTTGACAAAGAAAATGACAAATTAATATATATGAAAGCTAAATATATACACAGGAAATAGAGATATAGAATATAAAAGGATAATATTGACTCCTATAATTTAGGTATTTCCTGGACAAAGTGGGATGAGCTTTCCCTAAATTTTTGTAAGGAATGGAATTCCAGGAAAAAGTTGGAATAGGCTTTCTAGGGGGAAAGGGCTTTCCAACATAAAATGTCCATACCAAACACGAGAACAAAATGGAGAAGTTGGAAAAGCCTTTCCATTCTAGGCCTTTCTAGTGTACCAAACGAGGGGTAATGGTGTTAAGACTGTTTGATAACAAAAAATACTACATCTTAATGATTAAGTGGGTTTGAATTGCCTAAGCAAAATGGAGCCAAAAAAATAAGTGATAAGTTTATCAATAATCGCCACTTAATAAAAAGTATGCTCAGATGTTAGGGTTTAAATACAATTTTTAGGACATAAATAACCCTTACCAAATAAAACACAATCACCTTATTTTTTCCTCTTGTCTTTCTTCTACCGTCTTTCTTCTCTCTCATTCTTTTCTTTCCATCATCGTTCTCAGTTTATCAACCTCATCTCCAAATTTTTTTTTTTTGGTCAGTTTTCATTTCTAAGAAGTTTACCCATTAAAACATTCAATTTTTTAGCATAAAGGTAAGTATTAACTTTATGCATATGCTTTATTTCTACTGTGTAGTTGTTGTTCATACTCATATTCAATAAAAATCTATACTTCATTTATGTATTTGATTTATACAATTAATGAAAAAATAATCTTCCATGATAGAAATAGAAACGTAGGCAATCCAAATTGACTAGAAAAATAATCTTTGAGAATGAAGAAATTGTGGTACAAAATGAGCAACATGCTGAAGATAACCCAAAAAATGCAGAACACGGAGGAGGATCTCGACAAGTTGATCAAACTTTTATGATCAACTTACGTGAGCAAATTAAAAATCAACATTTTTAACTTTTTTGATTAATTGTATTTATAACATTTGATAGACTAGCATTTATATTTTATCAAATAAATTTGTTATATTATAATTTTATTTTCATTTTTAGCTCATTCTTTTTCTTTTTTTAATAGTTTATTCTTTTTCTAATAAATAATTCTTATTTTTTTTATAATAGTTCATTCATTTTTAGTTCATTCTTTTTCTAATAAATAATTCTTATTTTAAATAAAATTAAATCATATGTACTACTAGTAAAATATACCAATATAGATCATTTATAAATAAGTCAATATAAGGAAAAAATTGTAAAATATAAAAAATTCAGCATTCAGTCGTCTATAATTATCAAACAGGCATAATATGTTCAGTGTTTAGATTCAAGTAAAAGTTGTATTAGATTCACCACTTAACAATTCAGTGACTTAATGAATTCAGATTTCAGATATCTGATTTCAGACTTTAGATTTCATATTTCAGTTTTATCAAACGGGGCCTAAGTCTAATTTTTTTTAAGAAAAAAATTAGCAAAATTTAGTCTAATATTGTGACATTTAGCTTTGTGCAGTTTTAAACAAGTGTTATATCTAGTTATATTTTATTATCTTTAATCAAGTCAAAGAAAAAGTTATCTGATGTACAGGGCTTACGAAAGCAAATTCCAAAGAAAACAAATTGAGGGCGGTAACTTATAAACCTAGATGATGATTAAATAGTATAGCTATTGCACCTGTTATTTTAGCATATTTTTCACAATATGGGGATATTTGATAATCCTGTGAAGTACTTAAATTGATGAATTAAGTGCTTTTTATGTTTTACTTTGTTTGATAACAAAACTTCCATTCATCTGAACACACGACAACTACTTTATTCCTATACAAAATGATATCACTTAATTTGCTGAATCCTCAAACTAGTACTATAACACTCACTCAAAATTCTTGCTTCCTATTTTTCTTTTTTTCATCTTCTTAAATACAAAAATTAACTTGCAAAAGTGCAAAATTAGAAGAATATTACAGTCGCTCTCCTAAATACATTTTTTAATACTGTGTTTTACATAAAGGACTAATATGTTATAGAGACCGTCATTCTAATTTCTAAGAGTGTTAAGTGTGATTTTTAAAAACTTGGGAGGCACCATGTTTGATTAGGGTAAATCTCAGGGGAGGTTTATGAAATTATCCCAATAAATAATCTCCCAGTTCCATTCCTTTGTTTCACTATTTTTATCTCTAGCCTCGGACAGTTATTCATCTTTTCTTTGCATAATTGAGTTGCATATTAACAAAAGCCTTGAGGTTTCTTTCACTCGTTTGGATTCACACCTTCAGGTATGGATTTGTTGTTTTTTGGAAAAAAATTATTATTGTTTCCTAATTTCATTTTATAGAAAGATGATTTAAATACTATAAAATGTTTTGATTTAATACATAAAAACGAAGGGCATTTTATAGAAAGATAATTTAAATACTATAAAAAGTTTTCATTTAATGCATGAAAACTAAGGGCATTAGTGTTCAATAAATGTTTTGGACGTGGATTTACTATGGAGACGTATGGATTTAACTCCT
Organism: Gardenia jasminoides; assembly: GCA_013103745.1. NCBI lineage: Eukaryota > Viridiplantae > Streptophyta > Magnoliopsida > Gentianales > Rubiaceae > Gardenia > Gardenia jasminoides. Next base: position 2,004,415 of record CM023101.1, read on the forward strand.
CCCTTTTGTATTTCTATTAGTTTATAAAATTTTGGTTGTACACTTACATTATGTAACACTTCAAATCCATCTACCTCCATATAAATTTTTCTTCGTGCTTTTTTTTTTTTTTGGTCTAAAACTCTTACCAAGCTCCAAATTCTTCATGTGTGTGTTTTTTTTTCTTTTTAAGATTTTTCATTTATAGTAATTGATAAAATATTGGTTGTAGTTTACACTTTGTAACATTTCAAATTTAAATTACTTCAAATTCTTTCAAAAATTATGATACATGCACATTAGGGAGGGACACTTCAATTAGACTAACGGAATAATTGTACAAGGCAGCATTTTACTAGATGCTTGTTCAAATGGTAAGACCCAAATTGATGCTAAGACACATAAGGTAATATCCTAATTTATGCTAACTGAAATAGGATAACGTCCTAATTATGCACGCTATGTAACACAAACTGTAATATTGATTGACATTACATTGGTACCACTATCTAACTATATTAAATTGATACCAAATATATTTACAAATAACCTAGACTAGCTGCACAATATAAATTGATGCTTATTAATGTGCGTGGGGTATGCATACAATAATAGAACTCAATCCACAATTAAGTTTCGAATCATGAGGAACTGCGGATTGATCATCAATGAACATAGAAAGGAAGATCAGGTGAGGCATAATGGTTGAGTGGAGAAAACTATTTTCGAGATTTGTATTTGCAACTTCTCCAACAGAATATTATTTCACTCATTTCTGGATGTGATAATGTAATATTAATTTTCCTCATTATAGCCAAAAGATTTGAAAATCAGGGCACTGTTCTCTGTTTCTAGTGGTTGAGTTGTTTTCAAGCCACAAAGTGAAATGTATAAAAATATCAAGGAAAGTAATATTGCTTTATTATGTATCTTGCATATTTCAAGCCACAAAATTGACATGGGCGAGGGGCAACATAATATTCTTAACAATTTTTATGCATAACTGGAATTGTGGACAGTTAAAATAGCAAACAGATGTCTGATTTAACAATAAGCAGTCAAATGCTACCATAGTTTTCAAATCAGCCAATCTCAAGTACACAGACCTGAAGCCATGATCACAACACTTCTTTGCAGATCTTAATTATCTGATTCTTTCCAAGTACCCAATCGACACCTTCATGCCAAAACATGTCAATATGCTTTGGAGATCTGTATAATGTGCTCCAATTAAATAGTAAAAGCAATGACAGGAAAAATGATGTTATCTAATAGCATTTTCTCATTCACAAACTGAAAGATAAGGACAAAAAGTAACTTAATACCCTCGATTGACCCCAATAGTAAATTTTAGCTTCCCCGTCCAAATTACAATAGGTTCAAGAATCTCAAGATATCACTCAGTTCCACTATCCATCATGCAACCTCAAATTTCTATGAGTACTAGCTTCCCAACGCATAAACTTTTTACTCATATGTCAAATGCCCCAAAGCACAATTTTCAAGTATATTACAGCAGCTTAAATATGATCTCGACCGCAATAACCATTCAGTATGTGACAGTACATTAACAACAACCCCATTCCTTTCAGAATAGAAACTACTCAAAATCCCAAAATAAAATAAAATAAAAAATTTAAATAAAAAAAAACTCCGTTCAATTAAGCTACAGTAAGCACCTAATTATCCACCGGCTAATGTAAGGCTGGGGAGGACAGCTGCAACACCAAGAATTTTAGAAATACTCTAATAATCATTTTAAATAATTAAATATTTCATTTATATCCCTGTAGAAATTAGACTTTGCCCCCAGCATTTTGAAAATCCTTCTATGTTCCCGTATAGCATTAAAAGTTTTCACCCATATCATTGTAAATATTAGACTTTGCGTCCCAAACTTTTTATGAAAATGCAAGGATGCCCCCCTCAAATATACATCTTTAGTAATTTTGCGCTCCCCCAAAATCTCAACTTCTAGTTTGCGCTTGGTTGAAACTTCTGTATTGTATTTTCCTATATCAATAAAATTCCAACCTACTTACGAGAACAAAAATAAAAAAAGAAAGTGTTTCCTTTGAAAAAAAATACCTCAGTTTCAGGCTTGTAATTCAACTAATTTTCTTAGATAATTAGCTAATATATTTAAATTGGGAAGAAACAAATCAAGTCAATGAGGTAAAGATTTTATCAGTCTCATTATTCTGATTACATGCCTTATAAATCCGGATTTTTGAAATTTGGAGGCTTCACGGATTTGCCATTAAGTGTCTAATGTGGGGCTTATTATTGCAACCACGTTTGCTGATCAAAATTTCAAATTGCTCCAGTAAAGAGTGCTCTAGCAGCTTAGCTTGGGACTCACGAGGAGTGCCATGTTGAAATTTCTAGCTGGCGACTTAGCCCATCAATGTTGAAGAATGGAACACATAAGATTATATTAATACAATGTTTAGCATCCCAGACGAAAGATTAACCGGAGAAGCATGCAAAGGCTAGTAGGTTGATTTCAAGGTGGGAACACTAAATGGAGTAATTAATCACATAAACCACACATCAGCAAATTAATCCAAGTCTATTTTATGTCATCACTAACAGGGAATACCAGGATACAACCTGTAGTACTAATTGATACCAAACTAAAAGAGAAGACCTAAAGAAACTAAAACACTGACTCCTTTTCTCCCTTTACATCTTGCAAAAAATACATACCACAAACATATGGTACTAGCATAATTTTCTCCATTAACACTGGGTAGAGAATGTTTATGCACCACATTACCCTAGAAGGTCTTGTAATTATGCTGCTGTGCTACACTTCCTTGGTTGTTGTCGTGCTCATCATCATCCCCTTCATTTTCTTCAAAGATTTCAGCAGTCCAATTATCATAAACACCCTCCTTGACGTCTGACTAGGTGTAATAGACTTTTTTGGTGTTAACAATCACCACTCTAATTGCAGAAAAATCAATTGTTCTTTTGGGTTGTCGGATTAGTCCAATATCTATGGTACTCTATGCAAATCAAAAGGAGGAAGCAGATTAGCATAAGAAAGGAAAGGGTCAAAGATATAGCTAGGTCAGGAAATTGGTAACACACACAGCAGATAATAGATTTAACAATAGTTTATATTCGCATCAAAAAAAAAAGTTTATATAAAACATACCAATGCCTTATAATAGTAATAGGATTTTGACAGCTTCAAAAAAATAAGTTTCAGGTTTGTAATCCCCCAAGTTCCTTACCTAACTTTTTTTTGGATAAAAATGATAATTCCATTCTATTATGTACACTATTAGTGGCAAGTACAACAAATATGACACAGATAACTAGTTAATATAGGTAATTTGACCAGAAACAATTTCGGTACATACAAGAAACAAATCAAATTAGTGAGCTAGTTTAAAGAGAATATGATTTTGATAGTCTTTTCTTCTGATAACATGCCAGATAAATCTGGATCATCTTAGAATCAATTTGTGTAAATATTTCTATAGTCTAGGCAAAAATACCGCACAACAATTGGCTGATGATCTGAAATTTGTATGTGCGCTCTAGTAAAGAGTACTTTAGTAGATTAGTCCTGGAGTCTGGATGCCATTTGAAATTTCTTGTTGGCTGTTGCGCTGAATGTGTTGAACAATGAAGAATGGAGCATTTAAAACTATATTAATAAATGTTAGCTCAGAGAAAAGATTAAACCAACTAGCAAACACAGGAAAGTACGTTGGCTTCATGGAGGAAAAAACTTAGTGGAGTAATTAATAACATAAATCACACATCAGCAATTAAATTCAACACTATAATAGTGTCTCATTACTAGTAGGAATGACAGGATACAGCCGGTAATACTAGTCGATACCAAACGCTATATAAGCCAACAAATTACCAAGTAATTTGTCAGCCTCCAAACTAAATGAAGAGAGTTAAAGAACATAGAAAACTATCTCCCTCCCTTCCTCCCTTCATTTCCATCTAGCATAAGATTGATACTACAAATATACGGCACTAAGCATAATCTTCTCAATTTATACTCCGTAGAGAATATAAGGGCACCACATTTCCAGGTTTTGTAATTATGCTGCTGGTGCTACACCTCCGCCATCATCGTCGTCGTCATCGTCATCACCATCCCCTTCATTTACTTCAAAAATTACAACATTCCAATTATCATAAAAAACATCTTCCTTGACATCTAACTTGGGGGGAAAATTTTTCTTGCTGTTAACAATCACCATTCTAACCAGAGCAAAATCAACTTTCTTTTTTTTTTTTCTTTTTTCCTCTAGTCCTCTGGGAATGGGCTTTACTTTTGGGGAGCTCTCATGCTGTGTTAGGGGCACCTATTTATAGCTTAAAGATCAATGGCATTACAATCTTGAATCTTAGTCCGTACTATTTGTGCATGAGCTGTCGGTCTTGGATGTCTTCTTTTCCGGTATGATTTTGTTCTCTTGCATAGATATTGTAGTAGAATCCAATATGGTGGCCAAAATGAAAGTGAAAAGAAGAAAAAGGGCTGACCTGGTGGACTTAGTCTCCATTCATTTTTCCTAAATGGCACCAGAGGTCCCCATGCATGGGGAGAACTCATGCAAAATGGCTGCTTAACACATCCCACACGTGGTTGCACAAGTTTAGGCACACTCTTAAGTTGCATTTTCACGTGCAAGATAATGTGGCACTCACTGACCAAAAAGGCAGGTTAAAGAGGTGCAGAATTTGACAATGTTGGATCTTTTTACTGATGATGGACTTTGAAATCAAAGGTAGGTCATAGCTGGAGGCTAAGGGATTTGATTAGTCAAAAGTTGTAGTTTCCTTTGTCAGGTTCCAATGACATGAGAGATCTCTACTTGAAATCTGTGAATTCATTTGAAAGTGGTATAATTACACACCCTTTTCAAGTTGCAGTCGAAGGAATCCAATGAATTAGAATTAATTTCAAGAATTATCTGGGACAATGTGAGTTGGGAGCCTTGAAACTTTAACAATTTAGGGATAAGCTAATGAACTTGCAACCACAACTCAAAATGCTTCCTAGGTTTAATGCTAGATGGCTTCTATGGTTAGCCAAGATTTGTACCTTGAATATGTCCATTATGTTGGAATTGTTATGTCACCTTTGATTTTGGTGTCTTTAAGTCAAAGTCTAAAGCATGCAAAAGAAGCAAGAAGTCCAAACACAGCCAAAGACCAATAGTGTACTCGAGCACCTTCAATTTTTCCTAGATGTGATTGCGCAGTCCAAAATAAGTGTTACCTGAACCCTCTTGTGAAAACCAATCAAGATTCAAGAACACTAGAAAAATCTCACAAACAATCGGAAAATTATCAACCAAAAATATGTTTTACGACTGAATTTTCTGATATGAATAGCTTTGGATATGCCTGTCTTGCAGGTTGCAAAGTTTTGAAAAAAAATGTAAAATGTAAAATGTATTAAAAGTCACCAAACCAATCTGCCATTAGATTCCAGCATGGATCCAACTCTCAAGAGAACCGGATCTTGGGCCCGACTGGTTTGCGTCATTATCTGTCAAACGGTGGTGGATCCAGCTCAAGCATGCATGGATCAGGCACCAGTTTCTCCCACCAGAAAAGCAGCTTTAGCCCAAAATTCATCCAAGCACCTTCCACATTGGTGTTCAGCCAAGTTTCATGTATATATCACAATATATACAGAAAAAAGGGCTATTACTTTTGTCAATTAATTTTGTGTATATTGATAGTGATTTTTTACAGTAACAACTCTGTATGCATAATACATAACCCTATAAACTTGAATTTTTGTTTCTATGCATCTATCAAGCATCTAGAAACACTAGTCTATAAAAACTGTTACAATGAAAATGTAATAAAGAAGTGTAAGAACGTGTATTGCACTTGTTATAAAAGTCACAACAATATAAAAGTAATACACTTGTTATAATTTGTAAAATGCACGTGTATTGCCAAGGTAAATTTGTTTTCATATATTGAACATGTATAACAAAATCAATTGTCACCAATCATTGATCACTCACGAGTAATTAGTAACAAACCTATTAATCTCTTGAATTTTTTTTTCACCGATTAAAGGCATACAATTTTCAGTTCATCACTCTTTCTCTTTTAGGTGCTTCTTCTTTTGTGTTCTTCAGACTTTGGGTCTATCCATTTTTTATTTCAATATTTGTACTATTTATCTCATTATATATACAATAAACTATTCTCTTTTCTCAAAACAATACGATATAAAACAAAAACAGTTTTCTTCCCAATGGCAAATTAACTTTGGTTATTTACTTTTTTGGTGTTGAAGGATTAAGTACTAATTATTTCTTTCTCGCCTTAATTTGGATTTTCTTGATATATTTGAAGTAGATTAATAAAATGCTAGTGGAGAAGACAATAGGTGCCATAAAATTTAACTCAAAGATCTTATCAATAGAAGATGCTGAAGCACGAGGTTCAAATTTCACTTTCAACTTAAATTACTCTTTCAAGATTTTGACCAAAATATACACCTTTAATATTAATTCAATCAATTAATTGGAGGGTTTCCTAGGAAAATCTGAAATTCTTATATAGATAATAAGCATTAGTTTAAACTTTAAGGGTGAAAAACAATGCAAAGTTAACTAAGACAGCAGATAGAAATAACAAAAAACTTTATGCACTCCTCTTTTTAAACCACAAATAAGAAAAAAAATTTCAAATAAAGTATTTCAATAAATTAGTATTTCTTGAGGAGAAAAAACTCAAGAATAAATGTTTGCAGTGATAGTTGCAATGAACCAAGTACAAAGGCCAAGTCTCCTGAATTTTCCAATTGGCAATGGGTAAGTTTATCACCAAGATTTAATCCATACATGATGTTGATACACTAGAAAAGCCCAAAAAAAAAAAGGCAATCTCCTGAATTTTTCAATTAGCAATGGGTAAGTTTATCACCAAGATTTAATCCATACATGATGTTGATACACTAGAAAAGCCCCAAAAAAAGGCAATCTCTGATATTTCCACCATTTTTTCTTGTTGAATTTATTTTTTTATCATTATTTTTCTGGTCAAGCTTCTTAAAGCTGATTTTCATAACTAGAATGCATTGTCAATTTAACATTTTTTACAAAGGAATAATTTTATTTAAACTGCTAATACTATCAGCATTTTTTCCCCTTGCTTATATTCCTCACCTTAAACATAGTGTCGTAGCCAATTGTCCAACAGCATTTTCTAAACCTGCAAATCCATCCAGTTAACATGCCTTTAAAGAATAAAAAAGAATCCATTTCTCATTTGCATCATTATACATCCATTACACCGGATTACTGGCTTCAGAAGAATTGCACTTAAAAAATAAATAAATAAATAAATAAAACCATACATCTATTCGGATTCAAACGAGAGACTACCAACACAAGTTGAACTTTTTCCAATTTTGAAGCCATTCCTAACTAGCAGACCTTTGTTAGCTGATGATACATACTGGTTGCACCTTGACCTTTTAATTAGTTAATTGAGAATTCTTATGTCTAGCAAGTCTGATTCCTTCCCATGTCCGAGCTTCTTCATCAGGCTATTGTCCAGGCGCAGATTGTACACCAAAATTTCGCCTCAGGTTCTTGATGGTGCAAACTACGTACTAAGATTCTAAACAAGAGATTACTATTACAAGGTGGATTTTGTCCAAAATTGAAGCCATCTTACCTAGCTGACCTTTGTCAGTTGATTATACATACTGCTTGCACCTTTATATTTCAATTAGTTAACTGAGAATTCTAACATCTAGCAAGCCTGACTTCTTCCCATGTATGAGCTTCTTCATCAGGCTGTTGTCTAGACAGAGATCAAACTTTTGTCCCAGGTTCTTGATGGTGCAAGCTACCTACCTAGGTCTTGCTTGGCGTTTTTCTTTCGGTCAGCATCCCCAAGTTTTATTTCGCTAATTGGCTTCTTAAAAGCACCAGTCTGTCAGCTTGTTGTCCAGATTTTACGGAAAGACCTCACTGGATGCAACTCCACTGGCAGTTGGATCATCACCTTTGTAGTTAAAGAGCAATTAGTTCCTGTGTCCCAAGACAAACTTCATCACTTCCTAAAGAGAGAATGAAAACAGCCTCTGAAAGAATGGAGGACACAATACTCGCCTGGTCTTTGGGTCAGCCTCATCTGGCCTCGAGCTCCATCATGAAGGAGGTCCATGATGCCACTTTGTCCTTGAAGACCTAGATAGACCTGCATGACACAGTGAATTGAATATTCTACTCATGTAGAAAGGAATTACGAGCAAAGAATTAGAACCATTTGCTTTGCCAAAGCAAAAGGAATGAAAATGGAATTGTAGAAAACACAAATAAGGAATGCCAATTCACATAAAACTGTAGAACTTTATTTGAGTTTATCCCCTCTATTATATGGTTAGGCAACCTTATGGCCAGTACCATGGCAATAGCTCACATCTTCTTGTTGCATTTTCCTTTTTCTTTTCTTTTTTTTTTTTCCGGTTTTCTTCCCATGGCATTCTAAGACAAGTAGGTAAAGAATGAACAATGACCTACATCTTCGAAAAGCTACTCCAAACTCTCCCGTTACATAAAATGTCTGACCTCATTGTCAGGGTCATCCAAAATGATAGTTTAGAAATTACACAATTCCCACATCCAAACGCCCCCAAGACCAAGTGTTTGGTCAACAAAATGATATCTCTATGACAGCATTCCATTATTATATCTTATGTCTCTATGACAGAAGTCATACACCAAAGTATTAAGCAACATAAATACATGGCAATATTTCAACAAATTCACACCTTTGGTTGTAAAAGAAATAGAGATACCTCCTGACACGTGAAACAAGAATACCAGCTACCAGAAGCCATGTCTATTTTCCAACCACATTCTTCCACGCAAGCTTCATGATCTGTCAACAAGTAATCATGTTTCAAATTTCTGATAAATTAATTACAAAAAACAAAATAGAATAGAAGATAGCATAGTCACATAGCTTACTCATCTCCCAAACAATAAGAGCAGCACAAAATTAAAACTTTCACATGAATGAATAAACAAAATAAAATATTTCAGGTTTGTGATTTACAAAATATATGCAACTGTGGGATCACCTCAACATCATGGCAGATGGATTATACATAAGCAACAAAATTGAGAATCATGCTTATTTTGTTCATTCTGATAGGAGTTGATGCAAGAATCATCCCTGTTTACCATTTGAACAAAGTGGCGATAGCAGATAAATATCCCAATATAAATTAGGTCACACCTGTTTCGGCTTCTAGACCCATTTTTTATGGGTTTTTAATAGAGTTATAATTGATTACCATACGTACAAGAAATTTGTAGTAACAAATTAGACTTTTAATTCAGAATATAAACTTATATAATATGTCTAACATTCATGATTAGGCTATTTATGGTATGTATATGGTCCAAATCAATGGACAAATACAAGAGTATGTTTAGATATGGATCCAAATTAATTGGCACGAGAAGATTCATTTATGAATTAATCAAGCCAGAACATGCTGGGTCTTTTCTAGACCAAGACAATGGAAGTAGCTACATCAAATTTCATATGAGTTTGATGCCAGTTTCATCTTATGCTCTAACTTCATAAACCTTCCCATTCCCCACCCCCTTTTTAGGCCATCAAAGGTATCCTTACATCTAAAGCATCTATAGATGTTTAGAGGAGAACTTTACAATGGTTGCAGCCTTGGGAAAACTTCAGCGTGCCAAGAGGTAGTAGTGCCTCTTTTTTGTCCACTCCATCACTGTGGATCTGACAAGTACACTGTCGGCAACACAAATTTCCATAGGGTAATACCGGAAAAAACAAAGGAATGAATTAAAATTAGTACCTAAGGCCAACAGTTCTACGAAAAATCATTAATCTCCTAAAAGAAATGAAGCAAAGAGCAAACAAAAAGGTTGACAGGAAAAAGTTTATCAAACCCGGATGGACAAAACGGGCAAAGAATCTGGTAGATCATGAATTCGATGATTGATTGAAATTGACTTCATTATTTTTGATAAGCAACAGAATGTTATATCCTTCCTTTTCTTCTTCTTCTTCTTCTTTCTTTTGTACTGTCTGCAAAAAGCATTTTTCGCCTCTGTACCACCAAGAGAACAATCACCTCGGCTTACAGAAAAGATTGATCCATATTTAAAGGCAAACCCTACAGCAAACTCCTGGAGATTACCACCAAAAAAGCAGCTTATTTACAAAATTGACACGTTACATTTATGTATTTGGATTCTGTCTTGGCTCATATGGTTACCAGCACTAAATGCATTCACACTTGCCTACTGCTCCAACATTTGGACATAAACTCACTCTATTTTCACTAATTTTGGAGGGGATTGAATGGTTGTCAGGTACAACTTTCCCAACCAATATACGCCAAGGATTCTTCCAACAGGAAAAAATTCGAAATATACAGTTCATAGCATGCCACTTAACTCTGATATAACTGACATTTACAGGTCCACAAGAACAGTAAATAAATATGAAATGTACAATTAGGTTTTTAAGTGTTACAACTTGTTCAAGAAGCATTACATCATTCAGGAATGGCTGTGTTATCATTATTGTATTGACAACTATTACTGCCCCTTCTCCCACCAATTTTCTCAATATTCTGAAAATTCAGTCTTCTAGATTCGCTTTACTAAGACAATTTTAGAAAATTTGGTTTCCTAGGGGTAGGGTGCCGATGGTACCCAGTAGATCAGAGATTTTCATACTCCACCAGCACCTGTAAAATCCCAATTTGCATTCAACTCCTCTCAATTGGTTCCAACACCAAAGTGAGGACTAATTAAACATGAAAATTCTAGCTCCCATCTTTTGTCTAAATGGCTAACTAAATTCTGAAACAAGGCAAGTATAAGACTGCTTGACAATCACTCGAAAGGTCAAATAATATTTTTGCATTGAGTATTTCCACATTGTCAGCAACTACTCTGATACACCAAGGACATAACTTCTCCAATCCTGTGAGCTAACATTTGGAAATCCAAGAAACCAAATTCCTAAGTTGAGATGTAATGAAGAAAGATATCTCACATTCAACAAAAGAAAGCAATCCCAATTTGTTCTCTAGTATGACACTGCTCAAAATACTAACTATATGTTCAAAATGACCCAAAGAAAAAAAAAAATCTTCGAAAATCTGATTCAGAATATGAATAGGAACACTAATCATGATGTGTTCTAGAGAGTCCAAACATTCTGTTTTGGTTTGGATACTAAAAGTTTAAGCAGTAATGATTAGATAAGAAAAATCTAAACTTTTCAACTTGCAGTTAACCTTTCAAATTTGTATGATAAGTTCTGTGGAAAGTTGGAATCATTTGGAGCTACCTCTTAACCAACAAACACCCAAGACAATGATCTTAATGTTGTAATTTAATAATATCTTGAAAAAGTTCTCAAAGAAATAGCCAAATAAATAAAATAAAAAGAGTATACCAGTGAATACCAAATTTACATTTTCCATCAGAAAAGAGTTACTTTTTCTATCCAACTTGCTTCTCAAAGCCCTAAAGTGAATATTGACTATATTAAATAATATAACTTGAGGAGAAGCCTAAGTGAAGCCACAGGAATAAGGTTGATGATTGCATAGACAAGGTAATTAGCCTTTCTAAACCAACACATGCTGTAAAACCCTGCTAAAAGTATATTGTGGCAGTTTTAATTGGTTTAACATGTAGAGATTTACTAAAAGTACAAGGTAGAACAAACTAACCAAGATAAGATCAATAAACTATTTTAGAGAGGATTAATATCAAATAAAGAAATACCACTTAAGTAGCCCAAGAATTGGAAATAGTGCTACAATAAACTGTAATTACATATTAACGGTCCATCAAAAGCTTTTGTGGAGGTAAATTGAAAAACAAAAAAATTATCTCAATCATTTGAATTGTGTCTACAAGGACACTCTGGAGTCGTAGATTCATAACCACCAACCCTAATGTCAGAATGTAGCTTTTATCTCAGTCAATAACTGATTGACATAAAAAATTATAGGTGATACTTTTTAAAGCCTTCTCAATACTATACAGAGGGATACAAACACAAAAGGAAACTTGTAACAGAAGCATCTAATGTTTCCTTTCACTCAGGAAACGTATCTGGTAATTACAGTTTAGGGAAACTTTTTTTGGAAAGGAACTTCAATTACGACATCTGCTGTCATGATCAAAATCCATCTGGTTGTAGTTCGACAAAAATATACAACTGATTTTATATTATCATGACTTTCATGTGATTAATCTTCAATTAGAAAGAAATATCAGCAACAAAGACATACAAATAAAGCAAGCTAATCCAAACTTTCCCTTCTATTCGAGATTTTAGTTTTGATGAAGGATAAGAAAGGAAAGGAATAGAATATAGTACTAAAGTGAATGCTGCAAAAACTCAGAGACCTGTGGAAAACACATTTTCAATACGGATATAATGTGTAGAACTCTTCAAAATTGATTCTCTCTAGTCCACTAGGTTTTTCAGAATATCTATTCCATATTGAAGAACTTTTTAAGTTTGCATAAAGTTCAGAAGCCTCCTGTAAGAAAGTAATGACTTATGCAGAAAATAGTTGAAGGCTGACAAACTCGTTCCAATTGCACATGCAACACTGGCTGAATTGTCCAATTAACTTAGCCATTTCCTCCTCGAACTTAGATTTTTCAGGACATACTTGTCAGTTAGAAATTATTATGTGAATCTATCTACTGCAGTTGTCAACCTATATTAAGCATCGTCACAAAACAGAAAATCCTTTTCACCTGTAAGTTCCTTCTTCTTTTTTTTTTTCCTTTTCTTTTTTGGTACACAGGGGAGGCAACGCCTCTTAACAAGGTACAATTCGTGGGATAGAAACCCCCAAAATATCAGCCCCTAGAATTTCTCTCAACGCCCCCAGAGGCTCTTGCAAAATTCCTTCCGCATTTTGGTCCCGTATTCCAGCTTTTGCCAAGAAATCTGCACTTCGATTCCCTTCCCTCCACACATGCTTTAATTGACAATCCCACTTTTTACTCATCCATTCTTTAATTTGCCTCACCAGGTTATAATATGGTGAGGTGGGCTCTATTTCCTTAATCAAAGCCAGCCCTACTGCCGAATCTGATTCAAGGATGACCTTTCTGTATCCATTGGCCCATGCAAGCTTTAATCCCATCAGTATAGCCCACAATTCGGCTGATATATTACTAGCCATTCCCAGTCTCTCCGAGAAGCCCCCGAGCCACCTGCCCACATCATCTCTGATTAAACCTCCTATTGCTGCTACCCCTGGATTTGTTTTTCCTTTTCTTTTGGAGGTACTTTGACTTTTATTCTTTTAGTCCTGTGGGGTTTGGGGACAGGGTGGAGAACACTTGGACATGTACTACATGCACTAGTGAAGTAATTAACGAACATAAAGAATAAGGCTAATAAAGCATTTTGAATATTCCTTCAGCCTTGAAAGCCAAATGAAAACCATCTATTACGACTACCCCTTGCAACCATAACTCTTGTTCTATACTCTGTTTGGTACCAATATAGGGAAAAAAAGGTTACTTTCAAGGAAAGCTCACTCGAACTAACTGTCATTTCCTAAAAACAAGACCAAAAGCCCCTTCCAAATTCAACAAGATAAGCAAAATCTATCAAATCTTTATCAACAAAACATATATAGAAAACCTGTTGAGGTATATTTGGATAGCTATGGCTGAAAAAGATTCTGCACATATGACTAAATCACTTGAAATAAAGAGTGTTCTCATTTGTGATGCATATGTAGAGCAAGGCTTCTATTTAATGCTGTTAAGGTACAAGCATTTCAAAGCCTTAACAGGTAATAATGAATGTGGAAGTAAGGTTAATCCTTAAGATAGTTCTCCAACATTATTTTGTGTAGTGCATTTTTGCTTTTCTCCTCACTGATGTAAGGACAATTTTAAATATCACTGCTTGTATTACATAGGCAGAAAGTAGGGAATAACTCAATTTCTTTTGACTTGATTTCCATTCTAATATTCAAAAGCAAGTTTAATAGGCACTATAGGGATAGCTCCAAATCTGACTTGTTGAACTATAACCGTTTTCCCACCCATTTTTGGAGGAAATTTTCGAGGAAATATTGCTGAGTGACCAATACATTACTTGCTATCTGAGTGTAACGAATGGGCTAAAACGTTTGTTGGGAAAAAATAGAGGAGAATTAAAAACTAAAAACTGAAAGGAAAGAAGTTTGGCACAAAAACTGAAAGGATGGACTGGGCGATTGTGCTTTACTATTTAACTAACAAGCTGATTACGATGCTTTAATTCAAGTCAAATCTACTGAACTAGAGATCACTCAAGTTTTGGCTTAAAAAATTTGAACTCCAAACGCAAGGTACAAACCTAGACTCATTATCAAATTAGTGAACCAAAGAGATACCTTATCAGAACCACATTGCACTGTAGCTCTGACTCTGACTCGTTGAACTATAACGATGTTTCCACTCATTTTTGGAGGAAAGATTGCTAAATTATCATTAGATAACTGGCTAATTTGAGGTACAAATGGGCTAAAACCAGTATGTGCGTGTGTATGCAGATAATAAACTGATGTACAAGGCAACGAAGTTTGTTACTAGAACTCAAAAGATGGACTGGCTCGGGATTTGTTACTAGAACTCAAAAGATGGACTGGCTCGGGGGGCTTTACTATTTAACTAATCAGCTGATCACCATGCTTTAGTTCAAGAGGGGAACTACTCATTAGAGATCGCTCAAGTTTTGGCTCAACAAGAATTAGTAGTCCAAAGACAAAGTTGTAAACCTAAGCCCATTTATATCTAATTAGTGAATCACAATAGTATCTCATCAGAACCTTTTCTAAGTACTTGGGCTGCATACTCAGCTGATAATTATCCCCCTTCCAGTTACAGCATTTTCGATTTGTTACCAATAAAATGTCTTGCAGGCAATAACCAGAGGAAGAAGTAAGGTTCGAATCATGAGGAACTGAGGATCAACAAACATAGAAAGGAATATCAAGACGAGGCAGAATGATTGACTGCAGAAAGCTATTTCCAAGATTTATATTCGTTACTTCTCCAACGGAATGCTATTTCACTCACTACTCTCTATGATATGTAATATTATTTTACATCAATTACAGCCAAAAGATTTGAAAATTATAGCATTATTCGCAGTTTCTCATTGTTTAATTGTTTTGTAGACCAAAATAGATTGTATGAAAAATATCAAGGCAAGTAATATTGCTCTATTGTCTTGCATATGTCAAAGAGACAAAATTGATCTGCGAGAGAGGAAATATAATATTCTTAATAATTTTGTCCTAGTTGAAGTACAGGACTAATTAAAATAACAAATAGATGACTGATTTAATAATCAGGCTGTCAGATGCTTATCATAGTTTTTGAACCAGCCAATCTCAAGTACGTAGATATATAAAGCCATGGTAATAACACTTCGTTACAGATTCTTGTCTTCAGAAATAAAATTTACTTATCGCGCATGGGTGTGACTTAGTGTCTACAATTCCTAGCTTTTTAATTTATGCAGCACAGGCACATGAAACGTATATGGATTAAGTTATGATTGCTATGGTAGGGCCTGTAGTCTCTAGAGGTATATACATTTTTTCTCAAAGATCACCAGGTCAAATATGTATTGCCCTTAAGGTGAAACATCAAATAACCACATGAACTTCATTTAGATTGAACTTTCAACTTCCACAACTCAGACCTTTCTGGTAATGTGTTGTCCACTATATCAGGATTAGAACCATAATCTAGTTTATACATCAATCAGGACCAAATAATTTATACACTAACATGCCTAGAAAAGGCCATTTTACCACCTCATCAATGATTTAAATACTTACCCTATTGCAATGGGTGAACAGTTAATTATGGTATCAATAAAATACCAGCCCCCAAGTTTGTTAGTTTAGCTCCCAAGAGAATTTCTGAAGTTCTCAAGCAATGGAGTCAAAGCAGCTCTGCAGGTCTTTCTGGTCCAGGATTGGCTTATGATTAATAAAGTTCTAGCTAGATCGGCATGCATGTGTCCTCTCATTTGAGATAAACCAAACCATTTGTTTAAACATTGTTAATACTGCACTGCATCAACATGAAGATGTTAATAATTGTCTTTTCAACCACGTAAATCATAGCATGATAGCATGCACATTAGCCTAACAGAAGAAAGTAACTACAAGCACACATGAATGATGATGTGATCAAGAAAAAATGATGACATAGTATTATACATGAGGTGATTCAAGGCAATTGCATAGGCGACGGCTTAAGAGGCAGATAATAAAATTAGATCAATGGACAAAGACTAGCATGAACCTGAACATACAAGCATTTGCAATAAGATGCAGATTGACAATTGTTACAGCAAGTCAATTCTGTTCCATCACCCCAGCATCTGCAAGAATCATCTTTGTCAGCTATCTCTTCATTTTAACAGTTGACAGGCAGCCATTCTGGTCTTGTGTTCAGCTAACCAACCCTCAAGCTAACACAAAGCAAGCAGCTTACCATGGAAAGACCAAAGCAAGCATGATTAAGCCCGAAACCAGCATGCTTCCTGAACTCAGAGGCTGAAATCACCTTACCCCAATATTTGCCAAATATCCCATCATAATTTACAAAGCTCTCTCTCACCACAATGTCAGTCTTCCAGTCTCTGTACTGAATCATTTCTCTTAGGGAATACATCTGAGGAAATGTTACCAGGATAACATTTATATTCTTCCAGAGATGGAACCTTTTCCACAACTCCTTCCAAGACTCTGAAGAGGCAATTTACAAATGCCTTTCTGGTACTTTTGTTTGTTCAGGCATTTCAATCTGCACATAGATTTTTGGTAGGTAAAGACTTAAACATTTTGTATTTCATAATTGCTGAAGTGAAGAGATTTTCATCCTTAAGATAGTATATCACTGTTTTTCCAGATCCACTTGGCTCATGCTTTTCCTAAAAAAGTACTCAGGAACTTCTGGACCTGGATTAAAGCTAATTTCATCTTTACTTCCAATCCAGCTCTACAGGAAGTACAGACCCCTATTTTTTTCAATAACAGATGCATCATTACTACTAGATTTCGAACAATCGCTGCTACAGCTAAATCAACACTAGTGGAATCATACTCTTGTCGCACCATGTTTTATGTTAAAGGTCTCATCCTTTTCCCTTGAAGCTGACAGATACATATATGCCACTTCTCACATGCAATTCCTCATGGGGGTCAGATATTTGGTCACACACAAGGATCTTCTGTCTTCACTCTGGGAAACAGTTTGAGATCCTCCAACTGGTGCATGCACACTTTCAAAACCTATTGAAATGTCAAAAAAGAAAACACCAGTTTTCTCCTTGTACAATCGAATGCACAAGTTTTCAGGGAATTATTCTGTAGCCATCTGATCCTTCACCAGAAAGACTCCTAGATGTCATAGCAGGATGACGAACAGTCTTCAGTGTATCCCTGCATCATTGTGCCATCTGATGAGATTCATCAGACAATAAAGCCTGGTTAGACTTGAGAAAAATAGGTTCATCTTTCCTTTTACTTTCTTGTCCTTCTTTAAACAAATAAGAGAGTTAACCACTTTAAAAGGACAAACTGCATTAAAGAGTTTTCCTGGAGTCAGAACTGTCTACTGACAACCTTTATGTATTCCCATTCATATCAGGATAATTCCCCGTTGAAAAATTGAAATCTTCAAAATCACATCCTTTCTGAGTAAAATCCTCTTTTGGTACCAAGACCCTCTTGGGTCATTACTGCTAAACCCAGCTGTTTGGAAAAGAGTTGTAAAGGCAAGTGAATTGTTGCAATCACTCTTTTTTCCCTCCCATACAGAGCAGGTTGTAAAGGCTAAATTCTGTCTGACATGAAGAAATTATAGCCCTAAGGGATCAGTTTCTGACCCCTAAAAGAGAAGCTTCATCTACCACAATTCAACTTTCAACAGCATGCAGTAATTGTTCAGCAATAAGAATGCGCAACTATACAACTCTGTAAACAGTAGCACGGCTATGCAAAAAAATTCCTCGGAAACTTTCATTAGCTCTATTATTCTACTGATTACACAAATTTTTAAACAAAACTGTCTAATTATCTTGTCTCCATACTGGAAAATTCCCACAAGATGGCACATGTAATTTTCAGTATAAAGAGACGAAAAAAAGAAAAGAGAATGTATATTTTGAAGATAGCAGTTGAAGCACTCCAATATAGGAAGAAACCAAAATCATTCCACTAGAGAAGGAATGAAAGGAGGTTCCCAAGATCTGAATATCCAAAATGTAGAAAGTACAAATACAATGAATTTAGACAGTGTATGTACTAAACAACACGCAAATGTTTTTATCTTCATGTGTCTCCCCTAACACATGAGGGTGCAAAAATGCATAAAGTGTGCGAGCATATGTGTATGCGCGTGCGAGTGTGAGAGAGAGAGAGAGAGAGAGAGAGTGTGTGTGTGTGTGTGTGCGCAAAATCAATCCTTGAAAAAGTACCAAAGTGCTAGAAGTTAACCTACTCAGCTCGAGCACCAAGAACGAAATTCAGCTGATTAAATTCAATTTGATGATCCAGATGTACAAATCTAGAGATATAGTTGACAGATTAGACTTATGCACATATATACACTCCCAAAGAGAAAAAGAATCCACAAAAAGCATATCTAAGCCTAAGAAAAAAAATCCCCCAACTCTCACAGATCTGTAACACAAACATGCAACTACATTCCAAGCATATAAATTGAAGATCCACAACTCTAAATTTTAATTGAAGCATAAAAATTAGGTAATCCTGCCTTAAACTATCAGAATTACTGATGAGCGACTAGTTTATTCAGATTCATACAAACATTTCAGAATTACTAATGGCATCTAACAGCCTTTCTCATTCACAAGCTGAAAGACAAAAACGAAAAGTAACATAACACCTTGGACTGACTCCAATAGCAAATTTCAGCTTTCATTTCCAAATGACCATAGGTACAACATCACAATAAATCACTACTCATTTCCACAATCTGATCAAACAACCTCAAATTCTATTCATACCTAATAGCTCAGCTACCCAACGTAAAAATTTTTACTTATATATCATATCCCCAAACTACAATTCAAGTTATCTCAGCAGCTTAATTATGTTCTCCATCAGAATAAATCTCGAGTATGTGACGGGACTAGGAAGAAAACCCCTTTGCTCCCAAAAATCAGAGACTTTCAAAATTTAAAAAAAAAAAAAAAAAAAAAAAACTTCCATTCAATCCAACTAAGAGACTACATATGAAACAAGAGAATTAATGAAACAAGAAAATTAGCAAATGATACCACTGATTATCTTGCTGATGAGACGGAAACTAAGTCTGGCCAGGCAGGCGCCACTTGGGCGCATCCAAACCCGCTTGAAATCCCCATAAGGCACACAACTTTATTCCTTTATTGCGCTCCAACTGAATTCCCATCAGTTCCATTGTTACTTTCTTCTAGTGCTATTGCTAGTACTGAAACCGGTTGTTTTATCCAAGGCAACAAAAATCTGAACTGTGCTTAATACAACTACATTGATATCCGAAACCCTGCTTGCAAATTGAGATAAGACCCAGAACAGAAGATATCTTCAGGGCCATTGATGAAGGATGAGAAGCAGAGAATTTGGGAAACCAAGCCACAGCCAAAAAGTTGGTATTTTTATGGGAAGAAACGAACTCCTTTTAGCGTAAACAGCATGAGTTGTGTTCAAACAAAAGAAAGAGCAGCCGGAGACTGAGATTTAAAAGTGGATTCTTGGTGGGATTTCTCCTAAGGTTTGGAAAAGCCTCGAAAGTTGTTTTCTTGCAGAAAGTACTGTACATACAAGTATGAGAAGAGAAAAGGACGCGGGCCGGAACAGTTACCAAAAAACGGTTCCAGACTGTTTTATGCATTTTGCAGAGCATGTAACATCGCTTGTATAGGACGTAACTCATTTTTCACGATGTATAATTATTGAACAAAATTTATGGGTCCCACACACAGTATGAAAAATGATGTACAAGAAATGATCTAGACCACACATTTTTTTTTTTGGCCAAATCTGGCCATGAACCGTTCAGGAGCGGTCCTTCTGATGACCGCTCCTGCCCAAATCCAAGAGAAAACCTCTCTGTCGCGCTATGTATTTCTTGGCGTGTTTGTGTGTGCGTTGGTGTGTGATGATTAACAAAGGGTTAACTGTTAAGGATGTTTTCGTATTGGTCGTTATTGTTAGTTAAAGGCGGTAATCCAAATCCGAATTCATTACCGGGCCATGGTGTTGATTCTCTAAAAATTCGTTAAGTCTTCAACTTTTTAATAAACTGGATACGCCTAATGCACATAAACTGGGCTTATAGCTCAAATTACTATAGTCATCTTCATCAACATCACCCGATTGTTTCAGGAGTTGTCTGCCTTTCATCTATATTTATTTCTCAACTATTTTAGTGCCGCTTTGCTTGTGACATGTTTCAAAGACTTGGCCGAGTCCGAGACGACTCGACTATCGAAATGGCCTAAACCGTTCTAAAACGGTTCCAAATCAATTTTGAAAAAATCAACTCGTCAGAAATTGATGAGACTTAACCAACTCGAATCGAATCATCTCCGAGATATGTGAAACAGCAGAGACTTCCGAATCATCTCAGGTCAATTCGGCAAGACACTCCCTAGAAATTTTGTTATTTTATTTAGTTTATTTTTCTTTTATATTTTGAAAATTTATTTGCAATTTTTGAAATAGTAAATGCTTTAAAATATGCATTTCACAGAGACCGTAACTGATATGTTGAAACCAATATGGAACATCGTAAGCCACGACCACAACCGCGACCGCGACTTTGAATCATGCTTGTGACTATCTTGGCTACTGTAGCCTCATCTAGAACTGTAATTCCACATGTTCTTTCTCTTAATGTCTATCCTTCTATTGTTCGATCCTGCTTGTCTATAATTGTTACTCCCACCCCCATGAAAGTATTTTTTAGTTGCCACTAGATTTCAATCCTGAGATTTGATCCTTCCTTCGCTATTTCTTGCATCAGGTTTGTGATTGGGCAGAATTGTAGCTATTTCTTCTATGCTCAATTGTTCTTGCCTTTCCATTACCTCCTCCAACTCAAGCCATTCATTTTGAGTTTCTGAATAGTCTTCTAAGGGTGCTGTTCCTTATTGTTAAACTCTATCATTCCTGTTTTTCCAAGTGTGCCATCATATGTTTGCTGTGAAAGCCACACATGTTGTTCCCTTGTTATCTATTCCTGGCTTCATTTATAGTAGCCCATCAATTTCTGAAATTCTATTACTATTCTTGAGCTCCATCCCACTGTACTGGTGCAAATCTCCAAATCTCTTTGGCTTTACTACATTCTAGCAAAACATGTTCTACTGTTTCCATCCCATTCCCACAATGACTTGAAACGAATCTACTTTCTTAGTTCTCCTGTACATAAACTCTTTGACTGGCTGTGTATTGTTCAAACACTTCCACAAAAAGATTTTGATCTTGTGCTTAATCTTCATCTTCCATAGCATGTTCCAGACTTGACTGGTACTAGTATTCGAACTGGTTCCCACTTCATTTACTACTTAACCTTGAGCTCTTGCTTTTGTAGCTGCAGGTTATAGCCTAATTTAAGAGTATACTCTCCCCTTCAATCACAAATCTAATAGTTCCTGTCTTCTCCGCCTGATATACTCAAGGATCCACTCAGGATCTTCTCCAATGTTTTTAGGACCGGACCAGACTGGCCAGTTCGACCGGTCGAACCGTGAACCGACCTTGCCACCGGTCCAATCGTATATAAAAGCTGGATATTAATTAAAAACCGCAAAGAACCGTTCAAACCGTCCGAACCGTTTTGAACCGTATGAACTGCTGACCGGCGAGTTTTGACTTCAAATATTGACTGGTAAAAATAAGTGAAAAGTAAAATATAAAAGTGCCAATTAAAAGAAAAAAAAACCCTACAAGCAAGTATCGGACCTCTTCTTCTTCTTTTCCACCGTCATCTCCAAGATTTCATCTGAGAAAACTCGGCATATCCTCTCTTTTCTTTTCTTTTTTTTTTCAATTTTTTCTTCCTAAGCGACTAAGCCTGAAGTTTAACATCTAACTATCTAAGGTTTTTGAGGGAGACGGATTTAGGTTTCATTTTCTTATCAGCGGCGAGGGACTTTGGCCGACCTTGCTCTTTGCTAGGCTACTCATTGTCAGTAGCCTCCATGTGCTCATTCTCACTTTGTCAAGCAAAAGAATTGAGGTAGTAGATGAACTAACAAGTATAGTACTAATTATAGGGATTTTTTATTTTTTATTTTTTGGAAAAATATTCCATTTTTGAATTTTTAAAATATTGATTGTTTTTGGAATGCAATTTTTTCTTCAAGATATTTTTTCATTTTTTTATCATCACAGTTTTCAATCATCAATTTTACTTATGTAAGAATTTAAAAGCTTCAAATGCAAAGTATGGACCCCTGCTCTCTTTCTTTTTCTTTTTCTTTTTTCTTTTTTTATTCCCCTAGGAGAATGAGCTTATAATTATGTGGCTTCTGTTAATATTGGTAATGATCAAGCCTGCAACATGTAGTTTCTGCTGAATAAAAGTTCAGACCTTTTGCCCATTGTTCCTGTATTCATCTTTTGTCTTTTCTTCTGATACATATCCATTTGATCAATTACTTACTAGTGATGGATGGTTTTTTGTCTTTTTGATCTGAACTCTATAAGCTAGCTGATAATAGACAGCATTGAGCTTGCGGATGAATCTAGCTCGGCTTATTATTTTCATAATTTTGTCTTAGTCCTTTGTTAAGATAAACAAATGAGAACATCCACTTTATTTTATTTTATTTTATTGTTTGTAATTTGTTTAATTGTTGTTTTGAGAATAAAGGCTATGTTATATGCATACAGACGTCATAAAGATGTAAACAATTAAAGTTACATCTTAGCTGTCGAGCTTTATGTGGTTCACCTTCTTCAAAAGTTGCTTTATTAAGGTTGTCTGGATCAGCAATTTATGGAGCTCTGATTGCTCTTTATTTTAATTGCTTTCAAGATTTTTACTCCTCTGGTTGAATTCAGCTTCGTTGTGAATGACATGCTAGCTTATCCAGTCCTTATGACAAGGGAAAAAAGTAAAGAACCAGTCAGCTTCCGTCACAAAATACAAAACCTTAGCTTAGATAAGTATGTTAGTCTATTCGCAGTTAAGAATGCAAAGTGTGTTATGGCCTTTCACTATTATTTTCCCCTAATTGAAAGCTTATTAGAAATTGTTCGACAAGAATCTTAAGAGTTAATTTTAATTCACTTAGCGTCCTGGGTTAACTACTGATTTCTGAAGTGCTCGAGACCTGAGAAGGAGGAGGAGGCCCAAAAAAAAAAAACAAGAAGAAGAAGAAGAAAACCGGTGAACCAGCCGGTCGGACCGTTTGAATCGCAAACCGCCCCTTCTACCAGTTCACTGGCCGGTCCGAGTTTTAAAACATTGATCTTCTCTACATCTCCTCTATTAAAGTACCTAAAGGTTGAATTCCTATTCCAGCATTGGTTACTGATCAGTTCGTAATTCACACTTCTCAACTCTCTATGTAGTTGGCTTTCCTTGTGGTGTGTCAGGAATCCACCTATCCTCCCACATGTTTGTGCTTCTACCATTTTCAATTCTCTTTCTTAGCTCTTGCTTACTCAGGTCCCTTGCTTCATGAGGCATTTCCAAATCCAAGAGGCATTACTAGGTACTTTGCCACATAGTGTCGAGTTGGGGCAATTTTAGAAGTATTTGACGTGATTACCCTGACGGACACAATGTGGCAAGAGTGACGGCGCTAAGTAATATACTTATTCAAATGACTCAATAGTGGATTGTGGGCAGGGTTTTCAAAATCAAGATTTTATCTTGAATTGTTTTGTATTTTACAGGATTAGGTCGTAGAATTGGGTTGTAGGATCGATCGATTTTGGCAAAAATATAAAAAAATAGTCTTACCAATAATTTTGAGGTGTGCAATTCACATGTACAACAATAAATAATGCAACTCATGTACAATCAATATAATAGTATTGTTAATTAAAGTTAAAATTATATTATCTAAAGTATTTAGGGTAGTATAAAAATTAGATAAAAATTTTGAAACTACGTGTGACATATTGTAAATGAATTTGATTAAATTAAAAATATTGTTCTTTCTTATTTTGAATTCAGATACAATTATTGGACAAGCTAGATGGAAAAATCGTCTTTATGTACATACATACATACATATATATATGTATATATCATTTAATTATTTATTAATGAGATAACTAAATAACAATTGTTAAAGATTTGTCAATTTTTATTGGTAAGGAATTAGTATAAGATAATTGTGTAAGTTTAAAGCTTTTTTAATTTAATTTCTAACGCAACAAATAGCATTCAATTTTGAATTTTTTATACAAATTTATGGTCAAATTATTAAAATTTTTATCATAGTCTCTTTAAATGGTAGGATTGAATCAGGATCGGATCGAAATCGAAAATTATGATCTGAATTGTAAGATTGTAAGATCCCACAATCTAGGTCAGAATCCTAATAACTATGATTATGGAGCACAAATAGCGATTACTTTCAAAGCTCACGAGTGTTTGACATGCTTCTGTGTTTTTGTGGATCTATTTGTTTGTGTATGTTATGCACATTGCCAAGCATGAGAAAGGCTTATTAGCAACTCAACTCAACACAAAATTGGTGGATCATCCAAGTAATTAAATGAAGGGTAGTAGTGTAATGTGTATGAAAAACTTTTTGCCAAATTTAGAAAGTGATACAAATTTTGGAACAGACAAAAAAAAAGTATGACACTTTCAACAGGATGGAATGAGTATTTGACTACCAAGAACAAAAGCAAATAGATTTTTAATTATGCAACTATTATGCTCTAATTTTAGTCTATTAGTCATGACTTTAGCAATAATTCTATACAAAACAATACACAGACTGATAGGTCTATAATGCTTAAAATTGTTAGGATTCTGGAGTTTTGGAACGAAAGAAATGAAAGTGTGGTTGATGGACTTTAAAGGATGACCAAAATGAAAGAAAGATTGGATTGCCTTTATCAAGTCCTACTTAATCAGATTCCAGGATTTTTGAAAGAACATGGGGTCATACCATAAATACCAGGAGCTTTCTCAGGACACATTGAGAATAGACTTGTCTTAATCTCCTCTTCCACCACTTCTTTAGTTAGACATTTATTCATATTTTCTATTATAAAGTGTGATATACCACCCTCCAGTATCTAATTCAAGTCACCACTGCCAGAACTAGCAAACAATTTTGCATAATAATCTACCACTTCTTTGTTGATTTTATCATCATTTGCAGTCCATGTACCATGATCCCTTTGTAACCTCTGAATCCTTTTCCTTATTTCTTTCACCCATAAGTGGAAAAATTTTGTATTTTTGTCTCCATCTTTTAAGCAGTTTAATTTGGCTTTCTAACTCCAATAGTCTTCTTCCTTGTATGCCCCTTTCAACTGCTTTTTAAACTCCATCTTCTCCTTCCTTCTCTCTACCTCCACATCTTTTAGTGTCTCCAGCTGTTGCTTGACCTCTACAATTTTTTTCGAGGAATTTGATTGCATTGAGTTTCTCCACTTGAACAGTGCTATCCTAAAATTTTTAATTTTTCTGGTTACTTTGAACATCCTAGATCCATGCTCCTCCTGCTCCCATGCATTTCTGATCACATTAGTTACACCTTCCTTCCGAAGCCACCTCTTAGTAAAAAAAAGTTCTCTTTTTCCTCTTCCTTGGGTTAGGAATGGTATCAATGACTAGCATGCAATGGTCAGAACACAAGAGTCCCCATGAGCGCAAGTTACTTTGTCAAAAATGTCTGGTGCCACTCCAAGCTACAAGGCCCTCTATCTAACCCCCATCGTACTTCTCCATCTTCTTCCCAATTGTTGGACCATGTCCATTGTTGCTCTTCATATCCTATGTCTATCATTTGCTTTTTTTGTCTAGTTAATAAAGATTGTAGTCATTTGACTATTTGAGCTACAAGCTCAGTGTACATGCATTAAGGATATGCCAAGATGAAAAATTCATCGTCCCCTTGTAGCAAGTTCACTTATATAATTTTGTGAGCCTTTGCACATGATTGTATATTTTTACCTAATCAATTAAATATTTTTATCGTTTCGAAAAAAAAAATATAAACATTCTCTTTTGTTACTACTCCTTTCATTCCATTTTATATGTCATGGTCAATTTTGCATACAATTGAAGAAATTTAATTTTTGGCCAATCATTAAATAACTCGTTCCATGGTTGCCCCTTAACTTAAATTCAAATTTTATTGGTTGTTTCCAAATTTTTTGAATTTTACATCAGTTTGTTAGAGTATTTAATGTTGAAATATAACTTTAATGCTCTTTTTGGAAATTGAATTAAGGGTAAAATGGGGAGGTTAGTCTTTTTTCATTTTACTTTTAAGACCGTAACAAATAATTTTGGATAAATCAAAATAGAAATCAAGACTAACAAAAATAGAACAAAGGGATAAATACTAAAAATGACAATGCAATAGATCTTAAAACCATGACAAATAATTTGGAATAAATCAAAATAGAAGTCAAGGCCAAGAAAATAAGACAGAGAGAGTAGTGAAAAAGACAATGCAACGCATATTTATTATCAACACAAAATGGACAAAGTAGCTTGAGCAAAGAGACATGGCAATTTCATATGCTTTATTTAACGTAGTCCCACTCACACCAAAAAAAAAAATTGTAGTCCAAATTTTATAATAACATAGTAAGCACTCCTAAAGAAGTGACCATTTCTGGTAAAATAACAGTCCACCTTATCCTTCCCCAAGATTCTACTTTAGGGGATTTTACAGAATACCTTCGCCTCCCCCAGGAGAAAAGTAACGCGTATAAGAGTTGGATTCCAAAATCTATCTTGGAATTAATGAGATGACTGATTAATGTATCCCAAGATGGAACCTTTTAGAAGATGTAAACTTAAAAGAAGATGGCCTTGGAATGCATGGATCCTTCAAAGCTCTGATTAAATGCAAGTATGAATTTTATTAACAAAATCAACATGGAAACTCAACATAGTGAGAGCTCTTACCAAGAAAGTAACACTCCATCCGATCATAGGCCTTGCTTATATCAAGTTTCTCCAACGTGTATCCATCTAAATTCACAGATTTTGGCCTAAGAAAGTGATTTAATTCATGCAACCAAGACACTATCAGTAATTAAACGACCAGGAATAAAGGTGGACTGATACTGAGAAATAACTTGTGCAAGAGTAACATACAAACAATTAGTAAGAATATTACATACCAATTTATAAGCCACGTTGCACAGGCTAATAGAAGGGAATTTAGAGATAAATCCAGGATGTTTGCACTTTGGAATTAGCACAATATGAGTGAAATTAAATCCGAATAGAACTGGCTGTTATTTAGAAAAGAAAGGATGTAATTCAACACGTCTTTACCAACTACAAACCAAAATTTTCAGAATTGGTTGCCCTTGAGCCTTGATAATTTCAGTCTCAATATATGGTTTAATTAACTCCCTTTTCATCATTTGTGGCACTCTAGGGAAAATTCTATTAAAAAAAAAAGGCAGGTGCATAGCATCCTCCACAATACTCAAAGAAAAGAACAACTTTCCGAAATGCTCCAGAATAAAGTTTTTAATGTCATTTTATCTAACAGTTAAAAATATCGTCTTTTACCTTGGTACCATCTTCCCTCACCATTTCTTATGCCTTATCTCAATTTTCTCATGTCTAACCAGTGTTGTTAGACCCGAATCGGATCGGCCAGTCGGACTTGTCGGACCGTGAACCGGCATTCTTTCCGAGTTGGTTAGTAGCACAAAATCACTTTACTCAAAAACCAGTTAAAACCATTAAAAACCAGCAAAACCAGTAACCCAGTTTGACTGTTGACCCGGTTCTTAAACTTTTCTTTCTTATTTTTTTCCAAACATGATTTAAGTTACCTAAATTGTAAACCTTTTGTTTATTTAAAGGAATAAGAAAACCGACCCACTTAGTGTAAAGACAAAAATCACTCACATTCTTAAATGGTTTCTAATAGTCGGATCGTGAACCGACATTCTTTCTGGGTTGGTTAGTGGCACAAAACCGTTTTAGTCAAAAATCAGTCAAAACTGCTAAAAACCAGCAAAACCAGTGACCCGGTTTGACTGGTTGACCCAGTTCTTAAACTATTCTTTCTTATGTTTTCCAAACATGATTTAAGTTACTTAAATTGTAAAACTTTTGTTTATTTAAAGGAATAAGAAAACTGACCCACTTAGCGTAAAGACTAAAATCACTCACATTCTTAAATGATTTCTAATTTAAGAAGTTTTTATCCCTACCATCTTATCAATTTATCATCATTGATTTCAACTTATATTAGAAAGACATATTTCTAATAGAGTGATCTGAAATTAGATATAACTTACTTTAATTTACTTTTTCCAATAGTTTTGAATAATGAATATATTTTAGACATGAATTCAGATTTTTATAATTTTTAGGTGTACATTTGATAATAGGCCTAATATTTTGAAACACTTCGTGTATTTTATCAAAATATAACTAAGAATTTAATTTCAATATTTTTGAAAAACTTACAAAAATATAAAATAATTATGACATCATGCTTACATCAACGAATTTTTTAAAACGGTCCGACCGATCCGACCAATTGACCCCTGACCTAGTGGTATAGTCGAGTCATTATCCGATCCGGTTTTAACAACATTATGTCTAACTGATGCATTGGCACAAAAATAACTGAAACTGGATGTAGGGCAAGGACGATCATTCTATTCCTGAGTAGTTTTGTCAAAATCCATAAGATGTAACCCATTATTTTTCGGGATGTAACTCGCTTTTAACTAAAAGTGGATATAGAATAAATTTTTGTGAGATCCATACATGATGTTAAAATGATATACATGCAATAATATGAGTTTTAAGTTTCTTTTCAACCAATCTTGACCATTGACTATTCAGGGATACTTATTATGATCGTCCCTTCCCATGTCCCCCCATCAACCAATGCTTTTTAGGCACACGTGGGCAGTCCTCAACATAATAGCAGATAAATGTCAAATAGGATCTTTTTAATGGATTAGCATCCCATGGCTCACTAATTAGTGTTAGAGCCACACTCTCCTTGGTTTAGATGAATTTGGGCACTGGACTAATGGAAGGAGAGCAAGGACGGGAGACTTGGCGGAGGTAGAGTTGATGGAGACACCTATAATAGAGTGGAACTTTCGGGAAAACAGGCTTACCAACTCCATCTTCTTCTTCAAGCAGTTGAGTCTCACTGTCATCCATGATCCACCTAAGTTCCATCTTATTTCCTTCTCTGCACGCTGTGCAGGGATTCGAAGACCACTCCTTTGTGTACTTGTGTTAGGATTTGGGGTAGCAAACGCAACGGAAAAATAAAAATTTTAAACCCCCAAAAACCCACCAGGAATCACCCTAGACTTATGTATGACTTGAAGAGGGGGATAACAAGGATTACCTTAATCCGTGTGACATTTCTCTGACTCGTTGGAGAAGATGAAGACTCCCTTGAGCAATCCAAGCGTCCTGCCTCTACTGTAATCCACACTAGAGTGATTTTGGATCGTCTCTACGATCTGTGTGGGAGGGTGAAGAAGGTGCTAGCCTATCTCTCACTCTCTCTTGGTTTTTTCTCTTTAAATAAGTTTTCCAGAAGAATTTAGCCTCTTCTATTTTCCTATCAGTTCTGAAACAGATGTATCGGATAGTCTGTTTTATTGATAGGATAGAGAGACAGAGAGAAGAAGAGATAGGGTCATGTTGTTTGATTCAAAAATCAAACAATGTAATATATGACCCTCTCTCTATCTTTCTGTTATCTGACAGATAAGAGATAATTCTTTTATCCTATCTGTCAGATAGACCCCCGGGATTTATTTTCCTTTGCAATTAAACCCCAAAAGATTTTATTTTCAAGTCTCTACTTAGACACACACAATTTTTAATCCAGAATTCAGTTCCTAAACGTGTGATCCAATGGGTTCCAAATACACTGGCAATAATTATGAATTATAATTCTCAATGAGAATCAGATAAAATAAACAACTTTATTTTATCATTAATTACAATAATTAATTCATTCATAATTATAGATTGTGAGCGGTGTCTAGCAACACATCACAATCACTCAAATACTTGAAATTAGTCAAGGGAATTTTGACCTAACATTTCCATGGAAAATTACTATGTAATTATTATCCTTTCACCATCGATATCCTATTAATTAGGGAATAAGGAACAAGTGTCAATTCCCTAATGACTAATTAATTTGCTAGTTCTCGGAATTAACTCTAGATTAGGTTAACTTGAAGACATTCTTCAATTAACTTAATGTAGTCGACTATTAAGGTTAATTTCCCACTAGTGGCCTTTCTGGATATCAATTCCTACTATTGGAGTGGTGAATTCTTTCTTGATCACTCACTATCTTTTCATACTTCACACTACCCCCAATTTCTATTCTTTAAATCACTCTTAGTGAGTAACAAGCAATAGACTCAAAAGGTAGTGATTCACATTCAAGATACTACGGTGATCTCAAATCTAGGATCATTTACACAATTTTCCATAAAAGATTCAACCATTGGCACTAGATAGATATCCTAATGGGATCTCTGAGTGGATCGATCCAATGAACTTGTACTTTACAATTCATCTACACATTAACTTAGGTATTCCTATACCACGGTTGATGAAAACAACCACTACTTACACTAAGTAGAGGCTAACTGTATACTAGTCTTTCCGTATTAATGATGTCCTATCTCATTAGTACTATGACTAGGGAAATTTAAGAATATTACTATAAATGTGATTGATATCTCATAGTCACCAACTCTTGTGACTATCATCACATTAGTCAATATTCTAAGAACTTTATCAATTATATCTAACATTTAACAGATAAGGTAGAAGTTCATAAAATACAAAATTTAATAAAGAATGTATTTAAACAAAATGATTATTTTAGGACATACATTCCAACAACTTGAGCATCTATGCCGGCCCAAACGGTTAAGCCTCTGGAGCTCTCTGATCAAGCCCTCAACACAGAGAAGTGTAGATGAAGGATTGCAGGATACAACTGAAGTAGGGAAGTTGGCAATAATTAGAGATTTATATCAACATTGGAGAAGAATCTAAATTCATTGAGCAAGGAAGATATTCTTATCCCAGATTTCTATGAGGAAAGCTAGAGATAACAGAAACCTCGGTAGAGGATATTCATGGCTTATCTGCTTTGTTTCGACAGTGCTCTTTTTGTCTGGTGAGGAAAAACAGTATAGATTTATGTTATCAATTTAGTTCTTATGCTTTAGGCATGTCATGGTGAAGAACGTATTCATTTGTTTCCTTTGTGCTTCAGTGCACAATTTATATAGTTTGTTTGGAAAAAAAGGAAGGAAAGGAAAGAAACCGTTTCAAGGGATAGGAAACCTTACTGTTACATTGGTACCTTGTGAATCATCAGTCTAACGGAATGGTTTGCCCCTCTTTTTATTTTAATTTTTTTTCTTGTTTGATTGCGCTAAAGTTTGATTTGCTCAAGAATTTTCGATCAGATATTTTGTTATTAAAAGTTGGATAAATTATTTATAACCCCCTTGTGATTTTATATAATGTTAGATAACCTCCCCTAAAGTTTTAAAATAACCACCTAGTGCCCTTATAATTTTATGTAAAGTGTAAAGTGGACGAAATACACAATCAGTTATGGCATTTATATCAAACCGCTCTAAAATCGCATGTGACAAAATCATAATATCTATAAAATCCCCTTATAGTTTGCATAAATTTCGACTTTACCCCTTAAGATTTTTACAATTGTTCATATAATTCCCGTATGCTTTTATATAAAATGGTTAAGCAATCAATTGATTTAGTATTTAAGTAAAGATACTATTGTTATTTTATCTAACGATGTTATATAAGCTATTTTCCGTCAAAATTTCACTTTGTATAAAACCATAAGAGGATGAAGTGGATATTTTGAAATATTAGCAGGGTCATATTGCAGCAAACGAAACCACAAGAGGGTTATACATAATTTACCCTTAAAAGTTTCATTAAATTGAATCGAGGGGCATTACAAACTTATCATAAAAACGGTAAGATAAAAAACTATACCATAATCTGTCACACTGAAACATTCCAGTTCCATTATTTCTGTATTCACTGTCAACTCTAAACCCAGCCAAACATCAGAATGTTTAGTTACAAGATGACTGACGTCAATGAAACAGTTCAAATACCATTTGAGAGCGAATTCAATCAAAGCAGCTAATGCATGGTACAGATACTATATTCACAAAGGCATAGCATTCAGTTCAAGTTGGCAATCAATCGTCCATAAGCTGCGCTATCTGTCTATCTGCAGAATAGATGTCATCTATTCATGCTTCCTCCACTTGAAGCTTCCCCTGGGAAATTTGCTAAGGAACCCAGTATCCAGATTTTGATAACGGCCCTGTAGCCGTTCGAGGACATTATATACAAAGCCATCAATCTGATCTTCATACTTCTCATACAGGACTGGTAGCGTGTGGGCACCAACAAAGCCTTCAAGACAGTTTTTACATCAGACGGTAAATAAAGAGTAAGAATCAATATGCAAGAATAGCTACTTGAAGAAATAGATCAAATTTTTCTAAGCCATAAAGAACACTTTTACCACATACAACTCATACCCTGCATAACAAGTGCATGACTAGCATTTGATCAATTCATATCCCACCCTGAAACCCTGCCAAACCCTGCTTTGCTTCTCCATTTGTTGGATCGAGGTATTTGATGTTAGCAGCCCATCTTTTACATGGAAATCTTAAATTACTTAAGAGTAGCAAGATAATATCTCTCAATTTTAGGATAATCTGACAAGCAAAAAGACATTTTTAATTCCTTCAGGTATTGTGTTTCTATAGAAGAAAATAGTAGTTTTGCCCATTTCTTCTGCAAAGTAACTAAGAATACTCCTCATATTTCTGTTCCTATTAGCCAAGATATTTAAGTTGATCGAATTTGAGCTTGGTGTGCAAAATGAAGGATTGCTGATTTCTCATCAAATAATGCAAGGTCATGAAAATAAACAAGCTAAAAGATGGCCAGTGCATGAAGAGACACCAACATCCCATGCATATAGCAACCAATAAGGTGTCAGTTACGTCAACACCAAATATACTGATAAAGTCACAAGTTTATAAAACTCAGATCACTTACCTAAAAACAGAATAGTCATGAAGTTGCACCAGCTTGAAATCACAGCAACAGCAAATAAGCTCAATGCAACCTAAAATGAAGGAAAAATACTGACTTTTAGTTGCCTAGAAGACATATTAGTTAAAAACAGGGTTACTACAACCTAGACTCATAATGAAAAAAGACATAAAAGTTTCTTACAGCATTTCATCTGATATAGTACTACAAGACCAAGTTTAAGATATCCTTAAATCCCGGAGAAAATAAACCACAGATCGGTGTTATAGAGATTGACAGATGATGTAGAAGAACCCTTCAAGTGATGCTATAATTGGAAAACCAACATAAGACTATAGGAAGCAAAAAAGACCAGTCAACAAGCAAAATTTTCAAGATCATAGCAACGGGAATAATATCATTATGGTTCACTGAAAAGGAAGTAGAACATCCTCAACGCTGTCTGCTGCGCATGTTCCAGTGTGAAGCATTTGTAGCTTCTTTATTTCACACAAATAAACAATGGATGACTTTAAATTTTATATATATTTAATAAAAAAATCATCACCCACATAAATCATATCTATCTTTTGGAGTTCCAGAAACTGCAAAGCAGCAAACTTCATGCTTAACAAGAAGGTGAGCGACATACAGTGGTCCTACAAGGCAGGGACAGGGTAGGTTATGGACTAAAAGTCTGAACCCACAGTAAATGAGACAATGCACCAAACCAGCCATCGGGGATTGTGTCCACAGTGGATTAACTGACTTTCAAATAGGTTCTAAGTACCAAAATGGATACAGTATCAAGATGGCAGTCACTCGCAGGCCTAAACATTTTGAGTGTGGAAATTAAAATATTACAAACATCCTCAAAGTTTTTGGACATTGAAATATGTTTTTCCCTATTATCTTATTATCATGCCCCTAACTAGGAAACTGAACTTCTATAGGACGAGCATTCTTCAAAATTCCTCTCAGTCATCAACCTCTTATTTCACAATAACTAAGTTCTTCTAGAGAAGTGATAAAGTGAAAGGAAATGATTCTTCGCATTAAACCTCCTCAACTTCGCTATAGTAGGTTCCTCAACTCCTTACTGGACAATTTACCCACACACCAAAAACTTACTAGCCCCTATATTGTTGCTCAGCCACAATCTATCCGTTGGCTCACTGGTAATGTACTGGTAGGTTTGGTTGCACACAGAAATTTAAGTTCCATAACAGATTTTCATGGTCAGAGCGATAAGCCAACTGGGATGTTGGATGCTCAAAACTACCAAGGTTTGAAGAAAATTGTAATGGTATTGAAGAGAGGAGAACACATCAAACTTACTCAGTTTTTAAGAAGTCCTGACATGGAATGTAAGTGGAAGCTTATGCATGAATTGTTTATGAACTCAGTAAATGGGCAATATATTCAAGAGAGCATATATGTAGAGGAAAGGCCATGACGATATGTTTCTTACCATCAGAAACTGCTTGACGTCTCCTCCACATGCAATGTCCTGAAGGAAGCCCAGACCATGGTTGACTTGAATACTTGTGGTCTTAGCAACATTGACGAAAAGCTCCTCAGGCAGAACAACACGTGGGACTTCAGAACGAGATCTGTTGCCATTAAGAATCCAAAGTATTAGCATAGAGCATCAGACTGATGAAAGAAAAGAGTTTAGGGTAGTCTAAATGGAAAGAGTACTTGTTTAAAAAGCCTGATGCATTTGACCAAACAAACTGAGCAAGCATAACAAAAATCAGGGCAAAGCATATCAAAGAGAGAAAATGGTAGTTGAGCCATTCAAAAAGCACCCAAACGGCTGTAGCACCAACAAGAACACCAGCTGAGATCTTCTTGTTTCTCCACAACAAGACATCAGCAGCTATACACACAGGTTAACAAGACATGAGATGTAAAATTGTCTCTAAGGATATAATTGTAACACAATGATAAACAGAAAGAACTGTCAGAATGCACTTACATTTCCCACCCCCTAAAAGATGATGAACTGGTTTCTGGCGCCCAAACAATCTCTTTAACTGAGAAGAGACTGAGCCTGATTTCTGCTCCTCAAAAAATGACACAGATTTATGTTTGGACACACCATCAGAAATTGTTTCCATGATGTTGTTCACAAGATCCTCAGCTGATATTCCCTCAGGCATCTTTAAAATGCTGCAGGAAATGAATAAAGAAAAATCATGAGAAGAACATATTTCAATAAACATCACTGCAAACCAAAAAACAAGATAGCAGATGAAACAATAATGTCAGTTAATTAAGTGTAGAAATCCAAGTGTAATAGGGAAATCTGTTAGCAGACAAGGTTCGTAAATTATAAGCTAAAGGATGAGAGAGCAAGTTAATTGATTCAAGGGTACTGAAGCAATAATAATAGTAGTCACCAACAATTCCCAGTTCATAACCAAGGCTGAATGAGGTATAGTTTGTAAAAGGGAAAGTTATATCATAGCTTTGTTCTTAGGAACCGCACAAGTCAAAAATACATTGTAGGGAACAGGGACTGCTTTAGAATCAATATTAAAAGACGTGCAAGAAACTTGTAAATGAATCACTGGAATTAGCATTTTGGAGTATCATAGAATTGGTTTGCTCACCCTTCATATGCCAAGTTTTCAACCTGCAAGCATGCTAACCAACCCATAAGATCTTATTGGCAGCAAACTTACATGTGTGGAACTGGCACATTCCAGTTCCAGAAAAGCATAGGCTCGAAAAGCCATTAAAACAAAAGGAACTGAAACTCAAAGGACTAGTAATGGAATTGGCTGTTCCTTCACTTCAAATCTAGCAGACAAAATAAACAACTAGACATTTTGGCATATGAGACATGGTTGTTTCATCTAATTTCAATAACAACTTTGCACACTCCAAACAGTTGCTATAACCAGTAAAGGCAAAACCAAGACATGCTTCCATGTAAATCTTGGTCATTAACAGTGAAAGAAATACAACCATCCAGCTTTTATAAAAGCTGCTGATAACATTAAGGATTGTACTACTTCTAACTTAGAAGGAGTAATCTACTGTGCTCCTAATCTAAACTGCACCAGTATTTGGATTAAATGTGAGAGAGAACATGGTATACACATGTTTTGAATACAACCTATTATGAGGCGTATGATGAGGAAAAAAAAAAGAATGTATAAACACAACCTATTTAGCAGACATAAAACGGGAAAAAACTGAATGTGGAGATTACTTAACAGAACCTTAAGGGAACCTCTTGGAATTGCAAGGGCAATTTATATGAACAGTTCACACTTTAATTCGGTTTTCTACAGACAGTAAAAATTCAGACTAATTATATGCCCAAACTTCAATGCACAAGAACAGCAAAAATGCAGTCCTTAAGCATTTTAAAGGTTCTAAAGGAAGTATCGCAAAGCTTTTTATCCTATGTATTTCAAAAGTCACTCCCCTAGTTCAACTAACACTTCCCAGCACCCACAATTATTTAAGCATATACCACGCACTCATACTGGTATCTTCCTGGCTCAGAAACAAGCACTTAGAAGAAGAAACTCCATAAAGAAGCCTGCTAACTTCACAAAGAACTATTCCGTTTCCTCTTATCCTGAATAGGCAACTAAACCTATCGATTAAAAGGCAATTAACTTAGAAAAGGGACTAACACAAAGATATCAACTTTCTGAACAAAGTTTTCACGATTACTCGAAAAGTGGCTTTTGAGGACAATTAAATTGCAAGACAACTTTATCCAAAGCATTAAACCACAAAGAAAACTCAAAACATGATAAAAGGAATCCCAGATGAGACCACTCTCAAATCATCACATTTACCAAAAAAAGGGACAAAAAATTGCAAAATTTAGCAAAAACACAAAACCAAAAAGGCCAACCCACATAATAAAAGTTCCGTAGCACATCCTAAAAATCCAGTCTTTATTAAAGAATACTACTAGTATGAACCAACATAAGGATAGCCCAAAAACCAAATATTAATCATACCAACTAAATTAACAAGCTGAGTTCAAGAAACACTAACCTGCAAGAAGATTACAAGAACAATGAACTGTACACAGCCCAAAGCCAAATCGGTAGAAGATATTGCAGTCTGTTTGAGTGCGTGTAGTGCGTGAAAGGGAGAGGGGAAGGGGCCTAAATAGCGTGACAACAATCAAATATTTGGAAAATAGTTTGAATTGTTGAGAATCAATGAATGGAGAAATCATAGAAACTATCAACCAACTGAACAAGTGGCAGGGGTAGGGGTAAAATGGTAAATTCAGGTTCTTGTCAACTACTGGTCCAAAATGATTCCATGTGGACAACGTGAGGACAGCGCCAGAGATAAAGTCAGAGGAAAATAGCTGCTTTGACCATAATTAATTACTGTAATTAATTTTTTGATTAGTGCTAATCAGCCTTTTCAGGGCTTTAAAGTTCCAAGATTTGGCGCTTGCTCTTTGGGAAATGGAATACCACCAACTTACAACGTATCCAAGTAGTACTTTTCAGTTTTCATTCTCTTTTAGTTGCTTTTAAATAATTATTACATACATTGGAATAAAATGTTATCTGAAAATTTTATAATCGACAATAATATTTTTGTGATATAATGTATGTTAAAAAAATAGTTAAACAAAACACCGTATACATTTTGTAACGAGACAATATGAAAAAATCAATGTATGCTTTAAGTTTTTGAATTAATCAATGGAGTTAAAGTTGCAGACACAAGGCCTTTAGGCTTACTACTGCTATCTTTTGGGCTAATTTCTAAAAAAAGTGGCAAAATTGAAAATCGTTCAAAAAATGGGGTTTCGGGAGGATGGAGTACAAAAAATACCGATTTTAGCCTTGGTTTCTCGGTGAATTTTATTTTATTTCATAATTTTTGTTCTACTTTGTCGACAATTTTTTTTAAATGTAAAAGTGAAACCCAATCTTTGAGATGCGGTTTCTTGAGAAATAGAAACCATTTACGCATTCTGGTTTCTCAAAATTAATTAAAATTAGGAAAAGCATAATGTAAGTTCGGTTTCTTTAAAATATAGAACCAACTTCCATTTGCGGTTTCTTTGGTAATTTTTTTTTTTTTTTGGTTTCAGCAAGTTATTTTGACGTTTTTTGAGTGTGTTTAGGGTTTGGGAATTAGGGTTTAAGGTTTTTAGGGTTAGGGTTAGGGTTTATGGTATTTGGGTTTAGGGTGTTGGGTCTGGGAATTAGGGTTTAAGGGTTATTGTTTAAGGCATTTAGGGTTATGATTTTTGGGTTTAAATTAGTTTTGGAAGTTTAGGATTTAAGGTTCTGAGGGTTTAGGGTTAGGGTTTTTAGGGTTTAGGGTTAGGGTTATTTTGACATATTGTTGATTTAATTGACGCATGGACAAGTATTTGTTTTTTATCGTTCAAATGAATTCATTTTCAATTTTGAATTGTACTTGTCAAGTGCGAAAAATTGATTTTAAAAGAAACAGCATACTTTAATGTTGTTTGCTGAAGTTAAAAAAAAACTTGAAAAAGGAATTTTGGGTTTAAGGGTTAGGGTTGTTATTTGATTATGGTTTAGGGTTTAAGGAATAGGGTTAAGGGTTGATTTTTGTTTAGATTTAGGGTTTATGGGTTTAGGGATTAAGGTTTAGGATTTAGATGAAATTTGGCAAATTTTGGAAGTATATGAGTACTTTCAGTATTATGAAATTGGAAAATTTTATAGAATAACAATTATTTGATGCAAGTAAATGAGAAAATGAAGTGCACATAAAGGAAACCGTGAGGGGAAAAATGTAATACGAAAAATTGTATATGAAAAAAATTAATAATGTCAAAAAATATATCATGTTTGAACTGTGGTAGTACGTTTGGTTAGGCTTAGGTTGTATATTAAATAAAAAAAGATATATGGACGGTTTTTTTATGTAACATACTTACACTTGACAACTTTTCCTCTTTTTGTTAAAATTGATAATTTTCTATAAATTATTAAGGTTAATACTTATGTTATTTAATGCAGTTAAATTTGGATGGCGTAGAAATGATTAGTAACGAGGAACAAAAATCTAAAAGGGTGCATAGTACAATAGAAGGGACTGTTAAGCGAGAAAATAATGAGTAATGAGTCATGAATTTCATCAATGGACATGCCTCCTTTATCATGTGGGGTGGAAGAGCGACCTCCAATGGACCCGCCAGCCCTGTTGATTTTGCTGCTGTAGACGGACGGATCTCCTTGGTTGCATGTGTTCATCCAAAGCAACCTGTTCTTCAGCTTCAACAGTGGGGTCCGTGACTGGCGTCTTTCCACACCTAGGACAAGAGAAATCAGCAGACATAGCTGAAAGAGTCGGATCAAGAGTAGAGAAGTCTGCCATCGACGATCCAAAAAATGTAAAAATATCTCCATAATTGTCACCACTTGGTCATCGGACGGAACAATGTATGTCCTCCACCGGGATGAAGATGTGTCACCCCTCATTGGGTACATCAAGGCATGAAAACAGGTGTGGTAAGAGAATCGGTGGCAAGCGTGGAATGTATGGAGAATCGATAGTATGGTGAGGAGCGTGCGGATAGAGGCGTCCTCGCATGAAGAGTCCGTTCTCGCTGCCCGGCGCCGCCTTCGTCCCACGTCCCACTCACTTCCCTCGGTAAACGCTCAATAGGATCCATAGGTTCGTGGACGTGGACATCCTGTTGGGTAGATGGCCCGACTCCTAGATCATCAAATGTACCACACGTCATTGGCCGCTCACGATTCACATATGACGGGTTTTAAATGCTTGATCTCAGATAGATGTGAGTCGGGATGTTCACATCGAGTCGGATCGGATGGATCGGCGTATTGACCGCAGAACCAACCCTATAATGGACATCGATCAACTTTGTCCATATAAAGTGTGGAAAAGTTAATAAACTAAAGATTTATAGGTACATAAATAAAATGATGTGATTTAAGAAGCGGATTGCATTAATAAACTAACCAAGTAATTGAGCCGCATCACCTCGGTGGCCATCAACTTCGATGGGTCCATGGTAGCTCCAATATATCGGACGGTCCGCTCATATACCAAGTCATGTAAGAATGTCTGAACCTATCCGGATTGAATGGATCACCATGAACTAGGAATCTATCACGCGCCTCCCAAAATTCGATCCATGTCACATGCTCTTGTATCCAATTCCATCCAGCACACTTTCCGCTAACCTATGCAACTTCTTCTCTCAGATCCGTGTCAGCGGCATCCCCAGAATAGGCTGGTGCAAGCCAAGCAGACGCATAACTCTAGGCGGCAAATGAAACTTCGATGATATCCCAAAATATCAAATGCTGCCAAATCCGTCTACCTGGCAAGACAAGAGCCTCAGGAAGATCCTAGTATGGCTCCCAAATAAACTATCATTTGAGATATGCATTAAATTACAATCATCCCAATTTACAAATACTTATTTAAAATCTCAATGTGAATGAATACCTCATGGGGCGAGCATGGTGAGCTAGTCTCTCAACATTGAAACCACATCGTGGTGTATTTTATGGTTAAGCTTTGTGGCCCACCTACCTCTCTAGGGAAGTCAAAACCACAATGTCTGCCAGATTGAATAATGGTGGGGCGAATACGGGGAATCCTCTCCCATGCCCATAGCTGTTGGAAAAGTTATGCAAAAAAACATACCGAAAAATCTAAGAAATCAAGCACCATTCAAATTGTTGTAAATATTCAGACGAGTAAAGAAATTTGAAATTGATTACTTACCTGTAGTAACATGTATGGCCCAGCCGTACAACTCTGTGAGGCTCTAGATGCTCGGCATAAAGATCTATACAAACAGGCTAATGTTGCACTCCCCCAACTATACCGATGCAAAGCCTCAATGTCTCGAACGTATTGCAACCAATGGCAATTGACAACGTTACCGCATGTATCGGAGAATAAATGTCCCCCAAGTAGGATAAGCGGTAGCATGCCGAACAAGTTCCTCGGTAGCGCATTATTGGGAAGTAGGCGATAAAGAACGATATAGGTCGCAACATCAGCCTTCCATCATTGAAATCCGCATCAGGATCGGTTCTAAACCCCAATAACTCCTCAATAAGAGCACTCGCGGTATCGACAATGCGATCAACAAGGGTGGCAGTAAGCCGTCAACTTCGTAAGCCCATAAAACCTCAACATCACGCAAGGTAATAGTAGCCTCCCCATAGGTAGATGAAATGTATGAGTCTCACAGCCATCTCTCAATAAGGCGATGGCGGTCCATGGTCCAGTTCAAAGTGGCCTGCGCGTGTAACTCCCCAAAATCCGTGATCAGATAGATACTCTCGATCCAGGTGGATTAAGCTCCACGCTATCCAAGTCTCGAAAGAATCCATCAGGCAGCTTGAAACTCCTTCGAAC
This sequence comes from Gardenia jasminoides, assembly GCA_013103745.1. NCBI lineage: Eukaryota > Viridiplantae > Streptophyta > Magnoliopsida > Gentianales > Rubiaceae > Gardenia > Gardenia jasminoides. The sequence continues at coordinate 2,046,147 of CM023101.1, forward strand.
ACCTAAAAAATACAGCTACGGATCGATGCTTATCCCGTAAGTAAAGTACACTTTCAGTTTTGAGGACCCCGTGACGGCCCGATAGATGTAGAAGCACTCTCCATTTTGCGGGGTACCTGGAAAAAATATCACGGCGTTACAAGCATTATACTCTATTTCAAAACGAATTCATTTAATAATTTACAACTTGCAATTATGATTGTTGAGAGTAAATAAATGCACACATGTATTTATAAATAACGCATATTATATAAATGGTAATAAAAAGGAGGTGTTTCGATACTTTCATACACACAAATAACATAAGCAGCACACACATGGAACAAATAACATAAGCGATGCACGCGGTACAATTGACACTTAGATAAATCATTTTCTACACATGAAAATGACTAGAGTATGGACAATTAGTGGCATTGTGACCCGTTTGTGAACAATTACTGCACCGGCGAGGTGCATCCGGCATCGACGCATCCATCTCGGTGTGCGTCTTTGTTCTCGTGGGACCAGGCGTCTTGCTTTGATCCTATTAATATCATAATTGAGGCGTAGATCGGCGGTTCCCACAATGAGTGTCCCTCGGCGGAAAAAATTGCCCTCAATACACGCCTTGGCTGCAAGCGTGTGGACATAATTCACAAGATCGCGTGCTACGGTGCCAGATTTGTAACAAGTAGCAATGACGTGCGAACATGGGAAACGAAGCTCAATCCACTTGCCACGTAATGCGGTTCCGCTTCACGAAAATGGACGATTTGTGCACTTGAACCTTTGTGATTTGGTCTGCTCCCTGTAGTGATGCAGTAAATACCATTCCTCTGGTCGTACACTTGAACCGAATGCGTCCTCGCTTTCAACTCATTTGCCACAAAAATGTCCCACATTTATGTGGGCAACGACGTGTCAACCCTGATGGCCAATTTGCGTTTTCTGATGAACAGATCTACGGTCTGATTGAAAGTGTACTGAACGCATGCCTTGATAGGTAACAACCGGGCTTTACGCATGAGATTGTTAAAACACTCTGCCATGTTAGTCGACATATGGCCCCACCGATATCCGCCATCCTTACATAGAGCCCACTGCTCTGGTTTGACAGAGCCACCATTCAACCAATTGAACGCCTCCTCGTTCGCCAACCAAATTTGTTCCATGAATGCCTCATATTTACGTGGTTGGTTCTGAGAGCCGGCAGCCCACATGAGATCTTTAAGCCTAATAGACATAAATAAGAAAAATATTAAGTGAAAAAGGGTTTAAGGTGAGCTATTATATGAAAAGAGTCAGGGTTAACATGTAACGTACTTCTGATTCTTGAATTTCTGTGTGAAATTTGCTTGTACATGGACCAAACAGTACCGGTGCACTCCAAAGGGTTCCTTCCACTCCGGCAAGGTCTTCATTGCATGCATTATTCCTTTGTGCCGATCAGAGATAATACAAATATTTTCAACATCTTTACACACATTTTGCCGGAATTGATGCATGAACCACGACCAACTGCTATTGGTCTCCTCATCAACAAGTGCAAAGGCTAACGGAAATTGACGGTTGCACGCATCGAAACCGATGGCACATAGGAGTTTTGCCTTGTACGGGCCCTTCATGAATGTGCCATCCACACAGACGACAGGTTTAAGATGTCGAAATGCCTCAATCACGAGTCCGAATGACCAGAATACATAGTGAAAAATCACTGTTGAGGCTGTACTTTGTGGATGGTGCTCCCAAACAACAATCGTTCCAGGATTTGCCGTAACCAATTCCTGCATATAGGTTGGGAGTTGAGCAATAGAAGTAGGTCAGTCGCCGTACATAATGTCTATGGCATGTCGTCGAGCGTACCATGCCTTTTTGTATGAGACATCAGTGTGGAAGTGGTGCTTAATTGCTGTCTGAATTTCCTTTATCGGAAATAGGGGCCCATTTTCAATGTGATTGATGATGTAATCAGCAATGATGTCAGCACTCAACTGACGATGGTCATTGCTGTTGGACACACGGATGCATCTGTGCTCTTTTACGAAGGTAACTATCTTCCACATGTTCTGGGTGCATCGTAAAGTTGCCTTCAACTGCCAATTGCACTGTGTCTCCCCGGCCGCCGACTTGCATCGGACATACCAGGTCGTTGGCTTGCTTTCCTTCACTTTATACTCCCTATTCTGCTTGATCGACCACAACTTAACGGCTCGCTGAACGTGTTTCTTTGATTCAAAAACCATTCCTAACCGCAACTCACATTCTCGATCATCCCACACATTCTCGACATCCCTCATGAGGGATCAAAATTCATGGCTGCATTGACACCATCGCTATAATGTAGATGCGGCTCAAAAATAATGGATGACGGTTCGCTTGGACCAGCCTCGTCTATCTCGTGTGACGATCTTGGTTGGATTTCAAGCTCATCAATTTCTTCATTGTAATGCCCTAAAGCATCATCTTACGGTTGGAGAGGGTTCATTATCAAAAGGGATCCATCCATGGCGCTTTCTCCGAGATTATGGTCGGAGGTGTTATAAGCATCGACGATCCATCACCGCATTCACAGACTATGTAATGCGTGGAATTTCGCACACGCTTGTTTGTTCCTAGAGCTTCTAGAACGCCACCGGACTGCTTGTTCGCATGGTGCCTTCAGATTCGACTGAAATTGTAGCCTAGAATACTCATCGGGTCCACGGCTTGAACCACCAACATAGTCATGCTCGTGGAGACGCTCGACCTCCACATAAATCTCACGACCGATTGGTGTCATTGATTTCATGTGGTACATCAAGTCAATGTCATTCTCACACTCTAATCAATTCGCAAAGGCCCCTACCCCACACAATTTCTAAACCACAAATGCAACTTGAATTCCCGCTTATGTAGCCCCATGTAGGTGTACACTCTATCAACCAATTCTTGATAACCTATTCGATCCGTCACCAATTCTGCTTTCTTACACCTTGGAGGGTCATACGAAAAAGATCCGCCAGCGTCAACTATTTTTCCTCCCCAATAAAATTGAAATACTAGGGCAAGATTCGCCGACATTTCTTGTCTAAATTAACAAATAGTTTGTGTATGCTAAGAGAGTAGATCATTGCATATGGTAAAACAATAATGCATACAAGATATAGACGACAAGAATTTAGAACAAGCGATGCAATACAACTCAACGTGAATCTAGCATACCATTGTAGCGGTAGCATATAACAAATTAATGCAAAATCTAATATAACAACCTAGTGAAATTAAGTCGATGGGAAGAGGTAATTAAACAGATAATTACTGGCAAATACTATACATTTATGCTTAAATGAGTAACTCGATAATTTACTGCCCATTTACGCTTTTTTTCCAAACCATTTATCCGCGGTTAATACGCTTATATTCAGTCTCATAATTGGTTTTGGTCCAATATACTTTTATTCCGACGGCTACTTGGGGTTTAGGGTTTAGACAAATATATTAGGGTCCAATCATCGCACCAACTGAATGTAAATATGACAAACCACACCAACTGATAACTTTTAAATTTATTTTCTAAGTTAAAAAATGATTTTTTTCCCCTTTTCTTTGTAAGTTTTACAATTTAGGAATTAATGATGGTAATTGAGATAATGGTACTAATTTTGAGGTGTCGAAATATACAAGGTTTAAAATAGTAGAGCTGGTTAAAACTAAGTTTGTGAGGTTGTGCATATGCAAAATTTTTAAAACAATTTAATGAACAAGTAAATTGAATTTCACAAATTCAAGAGGGCGTTTACGATAATCCGCTCAAATCTTTTGCCATTTAATAGTTTTTGTTACCCAAATAATAATTTCAACGAAGGTATATATTATTTAATAATTTTTGTTACCAAAATTATAATTTCAAGGAAGGTTTATATAATTTAATAGTTTTTGTTACCATGCATTGTTGTTCTTGGAACTACTCCTACAACGGAAAGTGAGAAGCAACTACTACTAATAATAAATGTTCATGCAAATACTCTTTACACAGAATTAATGCCTTAACGCAAAAAAATAAGAAGCCTAAACGAAAAGTGCACTTGGAACTACTGCTACCGTGGCCAAATACTACAATATACCACTGCTTCATTTGTTTGCTTTCTTTCTTTACAAGTTTTTTTTTTTTTCCTTTTCCTTATACGTCCAGTGGATGACATATTTTAGATAGATTGTGCATCATGTGAAACCCAACCCATCGCACATTTTAACTAGATTTACAATGTCAAAGCCCCTATTTAAGAAATTTAAAACAAAACAGAAAACACTTCTACAAAAAATTAGAATGGAAATAAATTCATGCGAAACCGTGATATCTCAAAATCGGACCTATTTTTTGTAACCCATTCTTCCGGGAACCCACTTTTGAACGATTTTTAATTTTGCCACTTTTTTAGAAATTAGCCCTAGATTTTAGACTAACAACAATATGATTTGGAGTATTTTAATGGCCTACCAGTTGGGCCTGTTTTCCTCATTAGCTCATCCCAATCGGAATTATACCTTTTTTTGTATTCAATAAATAATTTAAAGGGCCAAAAAAAAATATAAACCGTAGCCAAGCAGACGGTTTCTCTAAGTTTTTTTGAAAAATCTATATTTTTATACATGTGTGTATACGGGAAAGTTCATATAAATTCTTAGAAACCTGTAGCTAATTATTGTTGAATCTTCTCATATTTATAACAGATATTTTAAATAACTACTAACAACTTTCAACAAATGTATATAAACTAAACATTATGTAACTACAAGAAATAAAATGACATAACACATTTTCATTTCCATTTAACACTTTAACATTTAAACTACTTCAGTGCAAAATTTATACTACTTCATTTGAATTAATATTAAGCATCCAAATTGCTTACGTGAATAGTTCACTGGAATCTCGTCTTCTTCTCTAGCAGTTTCTGAAGGTATCTAAGCTAAGCCCCGAGAGCCACTTCAGTACTTTCACAGCAGCAGCAAACCTTCAAGGAATTAAAAAAATCAATTAATGACTTATACGTTATTTCTTCACTACTGTAATTTAACCTAAATAAATAAAAGCTCCAAATGAATTTAACCTTCATTGCTTTTCCAAGATTTCTTCACAGCAAGCTCACTCCTCTAGCCCTTTGATCGACTCTGATGCAGCTCCTTCTTTTATTCTTCTTCAGTTGCCGGCTACTTTCGAGGTGTTTCGGAGTTCACTATCAAACAGGTGAACACTGAGGCTTGTTTTTCACTTAAGGCCAAGATCCATTGGGCATATAAGCAAGAAGAACGGAAATGAATGAAAGGGCGAGAGGAATCGGATGCTTGCTGTGAGTGAAATTATGTATGAAGGAGTTGTATTTATGCTTCAATGATGAAGTAGGTGTCGGTCTGAATTGCATGTCACTCAATGAACGTATTACTGCATGCATGCAACTTCCAGGAAGCCTGAAACGAAGACGCAACCATCTTGTCCCTTTGTGGTCAGACGCATGCTTGTATTGGAAATGAAAGCTGGGCTGAGATAAACGGACCCATCATTTCAACCACACTGAATGCTAACTAAGAGACACGTGTTGTCCTTATTAAACCCCAACCTTGCTTTTCTGGTCAAAAGTAGTAGTCATCCGCAGCTGCCCGATTCCTTTGCTATTCAATCACGGGAAAGGCACACAAATATCAGCAGCTGCCCGATTCCTTTGCTATTCAATCACGGGAAAGGCGCACAAATATCAACAGTGCAACCAGACTTCAGGCACTGAAAACGCAGGAGAATCTCTGCAAGCTCCAGTTCATGAATTTCAAGTGTAACATTCCGATTTCTTAGATTTTTTTTAAAGAATTGAAAGAAAGCTGAAATGCGGTTTCTTCAAGATTGAAGAAACCTTATCTCGCCTTTCGGTTTCAACCGGGCAAATTTTTTTAAAGTTGAAGAAACCACAAAATGAGATGTTTCTTCAATCTTAAAGAAACCGCATTCAATACTGATTCTCTATAAAATTTAAACTCCCTCTGACAAGGGAAAAAAATGGATATAAAAACAAAATAAACGAGAAACCGCATTTAAGAGTTTCGGCGACCCTACTTTAGTACTCCCGCACCGTGGAGCACTAATTTCTGGATGATTTTGATTTTTGACCTTTTTCTTAGAAATTAGCCTATCTTTTGAACTAAGAGATAATTGATTTTTGGAGAAAATTCCAAATTTGTGATGAAATTTTTTTTTTTTCTACATTAGGGGTTGTTTGTGGACAATTTTCAAAAAGTAGGTATTTCGCATTCATAGAATGCGAGTTTTACGATACTCGCATTTTATAAATGCAAATTATGTTTTGTTGGCCACCCAAAAAGAAAAGAACGAAAATTGATTTTCCACGTGTATCTCGCATTTGCAAAATGCGAGTTTCTGTGAATCAAAACCCACTTCCCGGCAGTCACCCTCCCCAGCCCGCATTTAAACATCTATTTTTTTCCCACGCTTCAGGGAATTATTTTTTATTTTCTTTTCCTAAAAAATAAAACAACTTCGGAATGCGAACCCATATAAAGTCGCATTTGCTAGGAATTATTTTTTTGTTTTTCTATTTTCCATGAAAACCGCAAGAGGTTAATTTTTTTATTTTAATAATTTCCAGGAAACTCGCATTCTTCAAATGCGATCTTCATTAAATTACGTTTTTTATTTAAGAATTGCGAGCTCATTTATGATTGCGATTTTTAGGACATTAATTTTTTTATTTTCACAATTTCTAGAAACTCGCATTTGCTAAATGCAAGTTCCTGTGAAATCGCATTCCTCAAATGCGAGCTTAATGATTTTTTTTTTATTTTCAATCATTTCCAGACAACTCGCATTTGTCGAATGTGAGTTCAACTAAACTCGCATTCTACAAATGTGAGTTCTATGGAATTAACCTTTTTTTTAATTAGTATTTTTCAGTGATCTCGCATTCAACGAATGCGAGTTCTCTGGAATTAACTTTTTTTTAATTAGTATTTTTCAGTGATCTCGCATTCGGCGAATGCGAGTTCTCTTGAATTCGCATTTTGCGAATGCGAACATCACTGGTCGGAACTTTGCAGCCAAATCACCCTTTTTGCAGAAAATTTTTAAAATCCATCACATTCTTTGAAATTTCTCTTGCTTTTTGTCAGCAGCATTGTCAGTGCTATCTTCAAAATAATATGCAACGGTGTAGCGCTGGTGCAATCCGTTGCTTTTTGTGCTTCCTGGTTTTAAGCTGTTCTATGAACATCTTGTTCTTCATGTTTTCATGTAGGCTAGCTAAGGGTAGCTCCTCATTCTATCAAGCAAAGAGAGCTTTTAAAAAAACTAGAAACATACAGATAAGGTATGGTTATGTGTGTGTGTGTATGTGTGTATATATATAAGTGAATAAAGATAGTATCGATTCTAACTTTGCTGAAGTAATCCATTGCTTTCACAGCAGTAAATTCAAGCAATGTCTAGGCTTGTTGTCGAAATTTGAAGCTGTAAGCGTACCGGTGTGATCAGTAAGGTCAATATCAAAACGGCATTTACAAGGAAGGAAAAGAATCAATACATATGTAGGACATGAATTAGTTTAAGAAATATTTGTTAGGTATAGTAAACATGTTTCCTTGGCTGGGCAATAAGTTTCTCATTGCAGTGGTTGCAAGTGTAGGAGCATCCATAGTCAGCTGAGGTAAGGCGCGTGCACTTTACACATGCCACATACCAATACCTTTGTAGCATGTGTTCAAAAGAAAACATACATTTGACCCATGAAACCTTTTAGGAAAAGAAAAAATGTTAATTGATTTATATATGGCAGCAGAGCCAAATAGAAACACATTCAGTAAAAATGTAATGGTTGGTAGGAACTTGCCTTTTCTGTTGGCAGAACATCTCTTATAGTAGTTAGCTTTTGTTGAGGTCCATAAAACATCTCAGGAGACTGGTCACTATATGGCTTATCCCGGACAAGAGCAAATAGATCTTTTTGATTCCTTGATGCCCTATACATAAAAATAACAAGGAGCAAGATGGATAAATATTAAGCAGTAACTAGCAGCTAAGAATATGAAGATGCATCCAAACACCGATGGCTACCAATTTGTCAGCATTCTTGCATCGCCAACAGGTGGATCAATAAGAATGACTGAGTCATTTCTTGTTTAGAGCGCTATCCCTACCACAAGTATAACAAGAACATAAGTTGGGGTGGAATAAGAGTAGTATTCATTGATTCTGTAGCACAAAATTGATTAACTATTACAATCACCATTGTATGTGACAACTTTAAGCCTGCGGCATATAATAACTGGATGTTTGTTAAGTTGATTAGCAATTTGCCTGCCCTCATTTTCAATGAATGTATTTCACAAAGATAATTCAGTAGGGATCATCCTGATGTTTAATTATGAAAGCGCAAAGCATTTGTTAGGCAAGGCTATTAAATGCTTCTCATTTAAGCCTAGAATATTACAAAATATAAACAAACTGCAAACTCTTTGTTCACAATTAGGAACCTCTAGACAAATGACTAATTTGATTCCTTTTTTATCTGCACAATAGGCATCAAATCAACAACCACAGCCATAATGTCTGGCAAATACAGTAAAAAAGTAAGTAGGGGTACTAATGCACAAAAGATCATACAGTGACTGGATTATAACTGATTAAAACAATGAGGCAGACTAACCAACAGTGTGAGACTTTGAATCAGCATATCTGGCCAAGTCTTTAAAGCTTGTAGGATCAATTTGGGATAGCAAAATGGTGGCTACCTGTTCACTCAACTCTTAAACAATAGTCCGTTCACTTATCACCCGTTGTACTGTAAGACCATTGGTTTGATATTGCTTCTCAATTTCTCTAACATCAGCATTTGATATAAGATACTTTTTAAAAACATGTAGTTTTGGGCCCATTTTTCCAATAGCAGCATTAAACATTATTCCCTCGACTCTTGATCCCTGATATTACATTCATACTGCTATTTTAATTCACAGCTGTAGGATATTAGCACAAAGCAGCAACTAAAAAAATGTACTATATAGTGATCTTGGTACCTGAGAATCAGCAAGCACCATTTTTTGGTATCTTGTAGGAGACTTCTGTGAAGAAGCTATATGCATTTTTTCTTCAATAGTAACATGGGCTAACCATCCCTTCATTTTTGGCTTGATATCAGCAATGCACAGTAGATTAATCATCCTGGGGTGAAAAAGCTTTGAGTTACTATCCATGGTACAACCAAAAAAAAAAAAAAATTGGGTCGTAGAAAATGGCTAAATAGGAAAAAAAAAAGAAGATAACTTAGGCAAATAACATTACTAATGGAGCTAAATTTTTATGCTACCTAACTAAATGAAAATCACTGCCTAGCTAATTGAAGGACTTCATGACAGACAACATTCCTAATGTTAAACTCAGCAACATCTCGAAATGTTAGTGGTACTATTAACACTTTGACATCGGATAAAGTCTTTGCACGAGAAAGGGCAAACATATAATTGTCCATGGGAAAAAATGGGTTCGTGCAAGTAAATTCCAACATAGTCCAAAGTTTGCCCCTGAGTTTTGTTAATTGTCATCGCAAAACAAAGTTTGATAGGGAACTGAGTTCTCTTGAATGGAATTCCATTTTTTTCACCATCAAAGGCTTTGAGAGGAATCTTTGGTAAGAAGACCCTGTTGCCATGATGCTGTCCCACAACTATTTCTGCACAAATAGTATTGCATTGCAACTCCCTACATATTAGCCTAGTACCATTACAAAGGCCCTCCATTGGATTTAAGTTCCTCAAAAGAATCACTGGACAGTTCTCCTTCAAAATTAGTCTATGAAGAGGCAATCCCTTTGGATTTAAAGTATTGAGAAAGTCTTCATAGTCTCCCTGGTCCTTTTTATTAAGGGTTCTATCAATACTTGTGTAAACATGTGCCTCTCCAGAAAACCTATCAATAATGGTTTTGTTAGCATCATTAACAACAATATTTGTTGCCGATAGAATGCACCGGTTTATCATTTGATACGGATTAGAAGAATACACATCCAAGTCACTGAATACATATTCTATTAACCTGACCATCAAAGCATAAAGTCAAAATTAAAACAGGGAGGGAAAGAGGATAAGCTAAACCAATATATACATAGCTGATGTGTTAATATTTGATAGAATAAGTTTTCTTACTTGTTAAGTGAGGTTTCCTTTCCATCATAAGGTATCACCATATCCTTACACAAAGATATCCGACAGTTTTCATCTTTTGATTCACGGCCTTCACCTATTCGTAGCAAAAAATCATTAAAGACGTGCATAATAGCTCTCATGTTTGCAGTTAAAGTAATTTTCTGGAGAGTAGCCCAGAGAGGCGAGCTGACGAAGCTTGACTGAACTAAACTATCCCTTGTTACACTCTGAATGATGGGCAAAGTTTGCCTGAAATCACCTCCGAAAACAATTATTTTTCTATCAAAAGGATCGCTTCATTCCATTATATCTTTGAGCAACAAATCGAAAGCTTTTATCGTTTCTTTTTTAGTCATAGAGGCTTCATTCTACAGTATGAGTTTGGCCTCTGTAAGCAATCTAGCAATAGAGCTTTGCTTACTAACTTGGTAAGACTTAGCTACTGACACATCAAGTGGAATTTTAAAGCACGAATGCGCAGTTCTTCCTCCGGGGAGAATAGACGTAGCAACACCAGATGATGCCATAGTAATGGCTATGTGACCCTGCGATCGCAGTGTAGCAAGAATCGATCGATAAAGGAACGTCTTTCCAGTCCCACCAGGGCCATCAATAAAAAAGCTCTGACCTTTTGTAGAAAAACTCGTTTCATGACAGCATCATAGGCAATTTGCTGACCTAGATTTAACTTTGAAGCCAAGAGCAAATCCTCCTCTGTGACTTGGATACTTCTTTCGGTTTCAATTTCCTTTGTAATTCACTGGTCTAGCATAATCTATAGATTATTAGGAACCAAATGAAAATCATTTATACTTTTACCCATTTGTTCTAAAAATTTATTGATTTCCTCAAGAACAAGCAATCTGATGTAATCAGGAGCATACCCAGTTAATGTTCTACTCCTTTGAAAATCCTTTGAAAGCTCGCTCTCATATTTTTCCCACAGGGATTTTGGACTTGATGAAGAACAGAAAATTAGCATTACTGCAAATTAGCTCCTAAAAGAAGAAGGCATCTGAAAATTTGCAGCTTCATCTAGAGTGTCTTCGATGTATGAATCAGACTGGAGCAAGCCTATTTCAAAAGTAGCCTCTCTGTAGGAACTCATACGTACTCCGTTAACAGTTAGCAAATCATCAAACGATATTGGCGCATGGACATGTGATAAAAAAAGTCTCAAGAAGTACCTTTCTCCTTCTCCAGGATTGACAGTTACTAATCTTCCAATGACCTTTTGGCGCTATCTTCGAGACCAACGTTTCTTGGATGGCTTCCAAACAAAAAACTCAGGAAACTGCTTATACAAGAGTTTCAAATTCTTCGCATCATTATCTATTTGGTTCATATGGAAGAATTCAGTCAGCATTGTCTTTGAGAAGTCGACATCATCAACTAAATCAGCAAGATTAGTTTTCCGATGGTAATAAACCATTTGCTCTACAGGTAGATAAACCTGTAGCGCATAAACACTTGGAGTCATTTCATTGAGAGCAAACCAAAATATGCACCAAAACGCCTCAGCAGCAGCAACCCATCGGCCAAACTGGAAGTCTAGAATCTCATCAACATCTTCGAAAGAATTCTCTAAATGGATATAGAAGCTAACGCGGTCATGTCCTTTATACACATACTTGTAAAGGTACTTCACTAATTTGACAGTAGAATAGATTTCAACATTCAAATAGCAATCGAACAAAGCAAGGAGGTACGCATTAGATGGAACCACTCACCTATTATCCAACAAATGATCCCCCACTTGAACGCGGCGGCCATCCATCCTTCTTTTGTAGTGAGGGTATCCATCCTCTGTATAGGTAGTGTACTCATTGAAATCCTTTGGATAGTGGTTCTTACAGACGCCATCCTTCATGCATACATTATCCTTTTTTAATGATCCACATTGACCATGCATCATGTGTTTGATAACAAGATTGTACAAACAATGTTGCTTAACTGGATCTGGAATTTCAGCTGAGACTGTCATGTCGTAAGATTCAGGATTCAACGGCTTATATTCGGGTTTCAGAATAACTAACATGTGAACATGAGAAAGGCCTCTCTTTTGAAATTCAATTACATACACGCAGGCAGCCACTTCACCAAATATCTTCTTTTTTATAATTTCAGCTTTTAACAGCTCTAGCTTTGCTCGAAATATTCTTGCCACCAAATCTGATCTATCTTGAGCTTCTTTGCCATATTTCAGATTGTCTTGTATTTTCTTCCACATCGTATTGCAAGTTATGGTAATAAACAAGTCAGATTTTCCACATTTTTGGACCAAAGACATAGCATCAATGTACTTTCTCCTCATGTCTCTTGGACCACCAATAAAGGAAGATGGAAGATAAATCCGACGACCAACCTTACTTCCTTCATTCTATCTAGTGGAAATGCTATCGATTACGTCCTTAAGGATTTCAGTTCTAATCTCCTTTTGCTTTTTCCTGTGGAATTCCAGTACCTAGATGTTTCAATTTTAATTGCTACAAAAGCCTTCGAGTGTGCAAGAACATCAATCTGTCATCATCTCGAATCTGAAATTTGTAATAGTAGTACTTTTGAGTAGAAATGGTTTCACGTTTCTTCTTTCCTTCCTCAACAACTAACACAAAAGGAAAGGCTAAACATCTCAGAACTTAAAAAAACAACTTGATCATTAAATGGACCAAAAAAAATAATGAACACTTCAAGGCAGGCAAGAAATAGATTGTTACTTTCTAGTATCATGGACAATAGCTCCAGGCAGGCACTAAAAAATAGATAATAAGAATTCACCCAGCTAACAAGTTGAAAATGAATAAATAAAAAAGGACACAAATCTTGCAAATGTTGGAGACACTTAAAATTGATATCTTGCAAATGCTGGAGAGGCATATCCTGCAAAGGCGTTCTATAGATATCATTGCATGAGGTGTGTGTAAATATTTTGTTAGTGGAAATAACAAGGGTTTTAAATTAATTATTCCACTATTTGGGCTATCCTGGCAGAACAAATAATAAAAATTTAAAAAAAATTGATGATGGCATTAGACTAAATGCAAGTGTGTGGTCACCATGAACTGTAGATAATTAGTGCTGAGCAAGAAACACGTAAGCTTACGTTGGGGAAGCAGAGATCAATAAGTGTTTACAACCAATGATCAAGTCATTGGAGTTGGACTTAGATTAAATGATGCTACTACACTTTAAAAAAAAAGAGATAAATGATGCAGCTTATCGTGAAACATTAGGACATGAGATTCTTTCTTCTGTAATTCCAAGTCAAAATGAAGAAACATTTTGGCATAAGAACATGAAAACATGCAGAATCCATTATACAGAATCCATTATAAACTAAACTGACTCTATTCACATTGAGACAGAAAAAGAGTATTTATAAAGTGAAGCCACTGAACTACTACAATCAAAGAAAGGTAACACCTGTAGAAAAGAGACAAAAAAGAACAACTTTAGATCTTCTCATCCTTAAGTAAACATACAAGGGAATAAGCACTAATGCCATAAAACAAGTCAGAACCGGACAACGAAAACATCCCAACAGAGATACCAAATCAGTGAGAGTGAAGACGAATATCCCAGCAGAGAACACAAGGCAGAATAAATCTAAAACAGTGCAAAAGCAGGGGTAAAAAATATCTTCATTTTCTACCTGAATAAGATCATCTGCACTCCCAATCTAAGATAAATCAACAGAACCAGCATCATCAGATTCTTCTCTTTTTTCTTTTGTGCATGGAAGTGTTTCTCGGATATCATAGTCCCAGCTAACACCGCGTGGGAATAATAGTGGATATTGAAGAGAGTTGTAGCAGGCAAAATAGTGCTGGATTCTGTGGCTTGTATTCAAATGGGTATATGCTTGTATATGTGCATCTTTATCCTGACTTTCACTATTAGACTTGGTCCAGATTGCAGCAACTTCTGAAGAACTTGGTACATTATATAAACGTTGGTCAAGCCCTGGATTGCAATGAAGGAAAATATTATGGTCATCTAAGTTAGGAAGATCTCTTAGCCGCTTGAAGAATTTGGTATAAGGGTTCCTTTCAAGAACACCCATCGGGAGCTTAAGCGTACTCTCCCACAATTTGGGAGAAGCATCACGCCGCTTAGAGAGTTCCTCATCCTGATCATAGAAGTATAGCTAGATACCTGTAGGAGGCTAGCCATTCGGTTTCAAGCTATTCAGTAGATGATAAACCTGTTCCTGAACCCGAAAAGTGTAAACTCTCTAAGTATTATTCATCAGATTTTTATCATACTTTGCACCAAAGGAGGTAACTCCAAGGTTGTTATAAGTTTGGACATTTTTCTGGAAGTTAATACATTCTTCATCTGTATCGAAATAAACGCGAAAGAGGTCGTAAGGCATAATGGAATGCATAACAAAGACCTCGCCTCTTGTGCAGCAAAAGTTTGGAGGTTCTAGATGGAATCGTTTGGTGCCACAATGCTAACAACTTGGTGCATTAGGAAGGACCAATGATTCAGAGGGAATCCGACTTAGACAAGAAAAGCTACCTCTTGTAGTATTTCTTTTCTCACCTGAAAGAATAGAAAAAATTGAGACTTGAATAAGGAAAATACAAACAAAAGCTCAATATATTAGCATTTCAAAGTACAACTCAGACACAGAGACAAACATAGACAAAATCAGAGCATAAAAATCCTGAGCGAGAAAAATAGCAGTCATAATTAGAAAAAAAAATCACGATGAACTAAACCAAACAAAAAAAGAAAGAATAAGAGGTATACAAAATAGCATTTTATCGATAGGGTTTGAAAATGCAGCCTAGTGGATTTTTGAAGACCAGAATTCAAAAGAGGAAGAGAAGACAGGGAAAAAAAAAAGAGAGAAACAACTGAGTCGTACCTCTAGGATGCCAATAGAAGCAGCAGACACAAGGAGCAACGCAAGATGGTTAAACGCTGAATCAAGATCTATCAAAAACCACTAACTAAGGAGATAGCCAACTAAATTCCCAAAGCAGCTCAGATCTACTTCTATTCCGCGCTAAGAAATCAAAAGGAGCCCTTATTAATTCCCCCGCTGCAAAGCTAAAAAGCAACACACAAACAGTAATCTCGATCCAACACAAAAGAAACAATGACAGAGAGTGACAGAGAGCACAGCGGTAAACGACGTAGTGCAAAGGGTCCTTTTTTATTCAATTTATTTGGCATCTTGTGTTGATAAACTCTCGTTTCCCTAACTCTAGGGGAAACGATGTCGTGCCACTTCGCCTTGACACACTCGGGGCGCACGTGCAAAGATGACCAAGACGAAACTCAACAAACACTGCATTCGCTCTTATTCTATATATGTTGAAAATAAAAAGTAAGAAATAATATCCAAATCGTTACATGGTTTTTCTAAATATAAATTATCACATTTTTGATAACATCTCTATATTAGGGAGGAATGAAAAAAAGATCCAAATGTCTCTTTAAACATTGGTTTTTTTTCTCTCTTTACTTTCTACCTAGATTTGTTCAATAATTTGGAAGTACAATTGGGTTTTGAAAACTTTTGTAGGTTCACTAAAAATCCAAATCTAATGACCTAAAGGGTACTCGAGAGAATGACATGACGCAAATGATGTATCCATCATTTTGCTCCTGCAGAAGAACCAAAGAACAAGATTTAAAACCTTAAAAGCTAGTCTTCATTCATTCATCTAGAGGGATAAAACTGTTAACTGATTTGAATGGTTTATGTTAAATTATATTTTAGTTAAAACCACAAGAAGTTAAATTATATGTTTTCGAACCACAGGAAGTTAAATTGAACATTAATAAATCCCATATCTCTCGAACTCAATTAGTTTCAACGATTTCTATTAAATTTTCACTTTAGTAAAAAGTTTAGAGTGTCGTAATGTAGGTTTTTGAAATTGAGGAAGTTAAGTTGAATATAAGAAAAATCACAAGAGGTCTCTTTTTGAATTTTCTATAACTTCGTTCTCCTTCCTCTGTCAGTCTACGAAACTGAAAATGGAGGCAGCAGTGAAAGATTGGATAAAAACCAACGAAACAGCTCTAGAAATGTTCACTAGGCTCTTCACGGAGCGACCCTTTTTGCCGCTGCCTCCGCCGCTTCACAAGCTTCCTCTCCGTCCCGGAAACGTCGTCGAGGTTGCCGGCGCCCCTTCTTCGTCTAAAACTCACATTTTAATGCAGGTAATTTATTGCAATTAGTTCTTGCATTTCTTCTTTTTTTTTTGGGTTAAATCATAAATATGCGAAAGTCCATTTTCTCGAATTTTTTTTTCTTGGCAAATTTTGTTTAGGCTGCGATTAGTTGTATTCTGCCTAAGCAGTGGAAAGGCTTCCAGTTTGGAGGCATGGAGCGGTTAGCTGTTTTTGTTGACTTGGATTGTCGGTTTGATGTTTTACGCTTTTCTCGATTGTTAAAGCACAAATTAATTGAAGCCAATAGCAATGGTAAGAAGTCATCTGTTTCCGTGTATGATTTCAGTTAATTTCTGTATAATGATTTTAGATGTTATATGGCAATACAATGGGGATAAACAAAGCAATCCAATCTCATGTTTTAGTGTTGAAATAAAAATGTTCTGAGATAACAATGACGAATTAAATTACAATGAAACACATTTAATGTAATGTTTTACTAGAATAATGTTTCATTTACGAGCAGGGTAATGTGGCCTTTTTTTTTTAAAACTACACTCAATGGGCCTGGATGCTAACCTCTATTCGAATTCGAAATTCTTGTACATGTGACATGCATCTAGGCCTGCTGGTGTGAAAAAATCTTTACATTGTTAGTATAGAAAAGGTTAATCGTGTTTGATTCCCAAAAAGAGACAGAAATGTGAAGATAGAAAGGCTATGTGATTTGATGGATTTAATAACATGTACCACTTTGTCGTCTTCCTATAGTGCGTTGTGGCTGGATGAATTTGAAACTTATTCAATCTTTGGTGGTTTGTTCAATAACTCAGATATGAAGTCACAAACTCAACATGATGAAGAATTATTTGCTGAGTGCATGGGACGCTTCTTATACATCCGTTGTTATGATAGTTTTGAATTTCTTGCCACTCTTAAGGTGAGTTAGTAAATGGGAGTTCAACATTTTTGAGCTCCAAATAATACTCTCCTTGCGTGCGCGCGTGTGTATATATACGTATATTTATTTATTTATTGGACTGAAGTTCCTCATTGTTCTGGAGCAAGCAAGTTTTAGTACATGAAAAGCATGAGTTAGTGCACCTTCCTTTTGCCTGATATTATCCTTGTAGTTTTTTGAGTTTTTGGAATCTTTATGCTCACTTATGTTGGAAGTCTCCAGAACTGATAGGTGAAGGAGGAGAGAATGTTGACTATAGTTTGTAATCATGCCTTGCATCTTTATGGTGCTCAGGATGAAAAGGGGAAAGGAAAAGGACACTTCTGCACACAGAATTATACAATCTGGCTTAGCTATGCAGAAAAACATTCTTGCACACATGTGGACTCAGAATTATACACTTCTTTATAGTTGTCTGTGGTTGCCTAATTTGTTTTCATGTGTTTGCACATGTTGGACTAAATTATATTTCTAAAGATACCTGTGCAAACTACACAGCTACCAGTAACATGCATTATGAAAACAAATTATATTGATTTCTTTCATGATGCCACTTTTGTTTTGATCATTATTTTTTCCCCTTTTCAGTCTTGGGACATTACTTGTAAGCTAAATGAATGATGTAATAACTCTCCAGAGGGTGCTTTTGCATGTTTAATTTCCTTTTCCATCAAGAATTAGGTTACAAGCACAAATTTTGTTTCCAAAATATGAGAATCGAAGATGTCTTTTTGGGTTACTCGTTCGTGCACCTTTTCTATTTTAGGATGTTATAATGTCAAAGATATACAGCTTCAGAAATATTCTTTTGTTTTCTGGCCAGCAGACTATGAATTATCAACTTCAAAAGCAAAAGGATATACAAGGTGTTGGTGTTCATTTGCTTATGTTGGACAGGTTTGGGCAAGAATCTTAGTAGCAAATATATGTTGCTTTGCTTCCAGGCCCTCATGTTGGTATAACATCCTTAGTTTAATTCTTTGAAGAGTCTATGATGATGATTCACTGGTTTAATGAAGACCACAGCTATAAAAGAAGTAAATAGCAAAACCAAGTTTACACATGACTGGCATAACGTTTAGACCAATTTTTGTTAGTAATTATTGCAGAAAATTTAACACTTATTATGTGCCTGTGCTAGTAGAACTATCTACAGGCTTTGGGTATATATGTGACTCCATTGGGTTTGGGATGCTCATAGAGATTTCTTATCTAGCTTGTGAAATTATGTTAAGCTCTTCTAAAATTGTTGATCCTTTTTCTTTTTGCACCCTTAAATTGCTTAATGTCATAGAATTTAGCTAATAAGGTCTTTAAAATGTTAGGCATGAAAATAGTGAATGGAATGTAATAACTTAATCATCCACTCCAAAACTGCATGGAGAAATTTTTTATATTTATTGGAGAAAGTTGGTCTGTGATAAACCAGAAAATCTCCAACATTTCTTTCAAATGCACTTTATAAAAGAAGGAATTCGAGAAAATAATTATATCTGAACAAATTTGCAGACTTAAATCGCTCCCATCAGTTCAATTCTTGGAATTCTAATTGCTGGAAAACCAGAATCTTCTATTTGTTTAGTTTGATGAATTTGGAGAGAATGAACATGTCCAGGAAGGAAACAAAATTTTGATAATTATTTAGAGAAAAAAAAGCTGGTCATGGTGAAAAAGTGCACATCATTATCAAGGGGTGAAAACTCAAGTTTGGAAAAAATGAAAGATGTTCTAACGTGTGCCGGGGGGGGGGGGAGGGTGGAAGAAAGTGCTTTTGTGAATTAGTCTCTGACAACAAAAATGACAAAAGCATTTTTCTGCAGAATTTAAGTCTTTAATTTCAAGTGGAAAATTTTTATTTTATATATATTTTTGGGTATGAATGAACTTGTGGTTTCAGCTTACACAAAAGTTATTCTGTTTCTCAATATCTGTAATTTTCTTTATTTATCACCAGCATTGGAGCTTTCTACTGGATGGATCGTGCTTTGCCATCACTGCTTGTAGGAGGCAGCAACAGGTAAAAGACATAAGGATGATTCTTAAAAGACCTATGGAATACTATCTTTCCCTCTATAGCTTTAGTGTATCTCTGAGCTATGCAGACACTGTTCTGAGCAGATACAAAAAGACAAAAGTGAAATAAAAAGTAGAGCTAGAAGAAAAAGTAAAAACAGGAAGCTCAGCCGAGCCTGTTCATTGTCTATATCGTGAATTTGGTGGCACTTATGTAGTTCCAATAGCTTAAGTCCCCATTCTGTTGGTTTTAGTAGAACTAAATGCGTGGCTTAGCATTTCCTGTTCAAGTTATTCTTATCATATTCAATTGCTTGTCAACATTGTTACATAAATCAATACTAAAACCCAAACTAGTGATTTTTGTTGTCCTTGCGTTTAAATGAAAGATAGAAGAAAACTATTGCTTGAGGTTCTCCAATCAAGCATTATCCATTCTCTCACCATTTTCAGTGTTGGTGTAATGTGTACAACGTTAACTTGGACATGTTTCAGCTAGGAAAATTTAGTGCCAAAAGATTTTTTTTGAGTTCTTATCAACAAGACTCATGGCTCAGTCTTTGGAGTACGTCATCAATTTGCAAAAATTTACACCTCATCTTATACATAGAATGGACTATGGGGCTTCTAGAGAAGCACCTGAAGCTAAAATAAACTGATGACCTTGTAGCTTTCTTCTTTCTACTAGCAATTCCCTACCTCATTTATAAATTTGTACTATCCCCAGTCGTGGATTACTTTAGACTTGGGGATATATGCGTATTTGATTTTATTTTCTCGTTGAACCATTCTTGCTATCTATTCATTCTACCAGCAATACAATCAAGTTCCTAGTTTTCCTTTTCATCACCCCATCTCCCCTCACTGTCTTGTTCATAGTTGAGGCACTTAGTCATTCTTACACTTTTGGATTCAATGAGAATTGATTATTTCAACTTTGGACTCAATGTTACTGAAGGTATTTCAGATAAAGGCAAACATAGAGGATCACCAATAGCTTATGCCAGCCTGGAAGTGTATGCATGTGGAAGTTTGCATTTAAGACACTTGTGATCATTTGGACTGCTATTTCCGAATGGTTTGCGGACCCAGAAAATGATGATAGCAGTGAATGGCAATAGACCTTTAAATTAAATGGTTTTAGTCTGTATGTTGTTAGAAAATATTTCCTTAATTCTTTTTTATTTTTTATTTTTTTTAATCAAGTTCTGAAAACTAATAAGGTTCCCTTTCCTATTTTGTGGTTGTATACTTCTTTGCTGTTATCATTGACATTGTATTTCAGGGTTAGATTGCATTACTCATTCATGTCCATCTTTAGATCCATGAACATATTGAGCTAGCACATCTCCCCTAAATGTTTTCTGTCCTTTGCAATCCAATTAATTGCGACTCTTAAACTTTAAAAAGATTAGCCCCTTTCCTTTTCACGTGATTGGTTAAAATGTGCCTTCTTGTTTTCTTACTGAAACATGCTTTGTATGTTTCTTTTCCAGCTGATTTTCTAGTTCTATTGCTTCAAGGCCTTAACTTGTTTGGCATTTTGCAACTTATCCGTGTATTAGGAAAAGCCTTTCTCTTCAAAGTGTGATGGAAAATGTGGTTCAAGATCTTCAGACGCTTCTCTTGGTGCATCCGTTGCTTGTTTTAGCTACAAAGACCTCAATTTCTGGGGACAAGTGTACAGCAGATGAAGTTATGAGGTTGTTGCTTGGGTCTCAGATGAGTTCTTTCTTACGTCATATTTGACAGCAATGACCATGCGTATAGACAGACAGAGTAGCATAGTTGCTCTGCTCCAATCAGATGAGTTATTTGTTTCATTATGTGGCTTACAGACCTTACTAGAACTAAAACATATTAGATGTATGATGCAATATTCTCTCAACTCAACAAAGGGCCTCACTTTCCTGGGAGTTCTGAACCCTTGGCCCAGTAGTGAAACTTAACAAACTGGTAATGATATGACGTATTTTTGGCTCACTCTGATACTTGCTGTCATGGGCTTAATTTAGAGTTCTTTCTTCACTTTGTAGTGCTATGGAGCTGTGTGTTATGGTTTTCAAAGTTTTTCAAAATTTTAGTGACATAACTTATTACACTTGAAGAAGAGTTGGAAAATTTTGAGCTTGAAATTTCTTGTATGATGACACTGGATAACCAAAGGATAATCTACTAACTCGTGTTTCCAAAGGATCTAACTAAATTCTATGTTGCTATATTTCACCACAAATAGAGAAATTTCAACAAAATCATAAAATATGTGAAATGTCTTTATTCCTTTCATTTTCATTTTAATCCCACTTGGAGTGCCTAAAAGCATTTGGTTTTGGTTTCTTGTCTTTCTGTTAGAGTTGCTTTGGGGCAATAATCTTAATTAGTTACAGCAAGTTCTTTGGAATCTAGGCTTAGAGGATTAGTAGAAGTTTAGGCTTTAAGATTTGGGATTAGCAGACAGAACATTTTAAGGCACACCTTCTATAAGGAGTTGACTCTCTCTCTCTCTCGCTCTATGTATACACACACACGTGTGTATGCATGTGTGTGTAGGTATATATGTATAGATAGATAGATAGAGAGAGAGAGAGAGGGAGAGAGAGAGAGATGAACAGTAGGAAGCTTTTGAGGCACACCATAGATAAGAAGTTGACTCTCTCTCTCTCCCTATATCTCTCTGAACATGAGATTGCCTGGCACAACAGGGGTAATTTGAATGGTGGCAAGATTGGTTGACTTTTGATAATCATAGTGCATGAGAGTTCTTAAGGAATTACTTTTGCAAGTTCTTGGTGTTAATTTAAACATACAGTGGAAGGAACAAAATGAAAAACTGCAGGGCGTTGTGCTCAGGTCTCAATAAGCGCTGCTACTAAGACTTTTGGTTGTGTCGTACAACTCTTTGTTGAGCTTAAGAGCTATTAGATACCTGCAATGGTAATAAAATATAACATAGCTTCTAATAGGCTTAAAGGGCTGAATCTTATAGCTGTTAACTCTTCTTCAGAAAACAAAATCTAGTGCTTGAGATATTAATCTGAGGTTTCTTCAGCGTTCTTGGAATGGAATCCATTTTCCACAACTCGAACCTATGTCAGGTAACACACATAAGAAAAGATGTTTGTTACCATAAAGGAGAAGGAGCTTCGAATGTGCCAGTTGCTTTTTTCAAGTTTCTGTTTCTTTATTTTTCCTGTTTCTGTACTAATAATACTGGTTGAAGTAAATTTTTTTTAATTTATAATTTTTTTAGGCTACTTGAGCTCCTTAGTTAAATTTTCTTTTTCCAGCTTGGTTGTCTAAGCTTATTTCATTTCTCTGGTTTTTCCATGTCGCAGGAATACAAGTAGTGGTCCTCGGCCCAAACATCGTGAATATATGCCTTCAGTCTGGCAGGTACTATTTCTCTTGATATTTTTAATTCATATTTTTCAGTTAATATGCTCAATTAAAAAAAAAAAAACTAATCATGTTCATACAATTGGTAAAAGTATATCTTATATCCGCTGAATTTATCTTGAATTTGTAATGCTACTGGAACGTGATGGTTTAAGGTGAAACAAGCTGATGCAAAACTTCATCTTCTGTATGCATAAGCGAAAAGCCTCCCTATTTGCTTGTTTTTGGTATTTCAATCACATTGTCATTTAAACTCCAGAATTTGATTTCCCAATCCAGCAAAGTACTCAGTAACCAACATTTTCTCAATGGAAAGGCTTCTGAAATTTGCTTCTTTTGAATGTAATCAAGTCTTTGAAAATGATGTTAAATAGTCACACACACACACACACACACTTACATGCATGCATGCATGCATACATACACACATACATGCAAACGTACACACACACACACACACACACATTTCTATTACTGAATACTTTTCAAAATTCTCATCATGATGTTTGCAAGTGCATTATTTCTGCATATTTCCAGCAATATTCGTTTTGTACTTGTCAGCTACAAGTTCTCTTATCAATAGTTAAAATTTCTCTTATCAATATTATTAGCTGAACACCATTTTTATTGCTGCAGTCCTTTGTTACTCACAGGATGCACGTTGCAGCATCAGGTCTGGATGAAAGAAATGTAGCTAGTTCATGATTTTTTGCTGCATCCATTTGAAAAAAAAAAAAAAATCTTTTAAACCTAGTTTTCCCAGTTGTGGATTTGAATGTTTTTATTCATTGTAGATCACAACAGTGACCATCAAAGAAAATGCACTTACATGACAGAATGGATTTTGCCTTCAGTAAACTTTTCAGATCGATTCTTTATAAATGAGGTATGTGCAAGTTAAATGAGATCCTTTTAAGAATTTAATATCGAACTTCCATAGTGTTTGACTATTAATTGCAATTCAAATAACTGTAGGATGGCGTTTTTCTCATATCATGAAGGGCATTCCAGTGCAATTGCGTCTGTGCTTCTGTGATGTGACGTGAGTTTGCTAGTTGAATGTGTCAAAGCATCATGGAATACCATACCCATGATCTTATTGCAGATTCTTTCAGGACCCTCCATTCTGGATCTTCTAGCTATTTGGTGGCCCAAGTTCAATTCGGATGTGTTTTCAAGAAGAAAAGAGATATATCTTAATGACAAGAAGATTCCATATGTAGTCATTTGGAGATAATCCTGATTTCAACAAGAAGAGGTGCCATCATCATTTGATGTGATTAGAGGAACGGTGGAAAGATCATCTTTTTTGACAAGGCTTAACAAGTACGATGACATTGTTTTGGTTGCGTCGACTCAGCCCTCCCTTTTCTGGGCTACATTCATTTTGACCTAACTTGATGTCCGATAGAGGTGCCTAGTTCTGTTCTAGGGGGATTGTTGTTTTGTATTATGTGTTCACGTAAGTTTTAATTTACAGTGATGAGGATAATATAGTTTGAATGCACATAAGTTTCCCATTTACAGTTATGAGCAATACTACAGACAGTTACACTTTGACATAATAATGGCAATAGAACGACATGATGTTAATCTCATTCTTTTCAGCCTCCTTGGACCTATATCATCTTGTATCTTGTTCAGCTTCTACATAGTTCTTATATTGTAATTACTGCTTTTCTTGGTGTCAGAGCAGTTAATTTGGCTACATATCAAGTGTTGGCCGAAATACGTTTCCCACTTTAAGACAGGCATATATTCATGTCCAAAAGGAAGAGATTAGGAGGGTTTCTATGGTGCATTTACCAATTTTCACTTGGACCTATTATGATTTATACTCCCTCAGTCCCATTAAGTTTGTCGCATTTTGGGAAATGAACTTTTTATGGAGAGTAGTTGCAAAAAATCGTAACAAACTTCCCATTTTATTCTTGACTAGTTGTAGATTAGAATATAGGAGTCAGGTTGTCCAGTTGGAGAAGCGAGGTTGCCCAAACTATCCATTCATTTTCCAGCATGTAGGGACCGTTTTTTAACTAAAGAGTTCCAATTATTTTGCTGGCAAGTGGAAAGCACGTATCATCTTCGTACAACTTACGCATATATATGTGATTTTTCCTCTTGAAGTGAAAGTCTTTAGTAGTCCCACATTTTTATATGTAATGCATTATTTGTAGAAGGGTAGAACCAGAAATTGAAGAAGTTATTTTTGATAAGTGATAGATATTTTGGCACAAACCAAAAAGAAAATCATAATAATGAAATGGAAAGAATAAGCACGAATGACAATGGATAGGATAAAACCTAATATTTGTGAGTATCCAATCCAATAGTTAATCTAATTAGACGATCGGTGGATTATCCATTAGGATTTGACATCAATGAGGATTTACCGTGGGGTAATTTAATAGGATTTAGGGTATTCTCTTCTGGTTTGTATTTTTATTCTCTACATTTGGCTTGTAGAGTGTTCTTTGTCATGTTTTATATAAAACTCTTTGTTTGATAATGTTCCCGAGGACATTGGCTAAATCTTTTTGGATATTCACTGAAATTGTTCATAGCCAGAACCACTATTTAACTAAAAGTCTCAAATGGAGACAATTTTGTTTTGGACTGCTTTAATTCCTATTATTATTTATTCTGATATCACACTTTCTAATTTGTAATGTACTGTTCGTATTTCTTTCTGGCAAAGGAGAAAAAAACTCGTACTCCAAAACACTAGCTTAATTGAAGAAGGGTTTTTCCTTTTTTCCTCCTCTCCTGTCTTTCCTTCGAGTCTCTATCATTGTAATGGGCTATCTAAACAAAATGCCATGACTTTGATATCATTCATTTATTATATTGGGGCCTAGCCAACCACTTCATCTGCAAGAAAATGCTGATTTGGTGATCCTCCAACTGACAATTTGATTCAAGGGGATTAGCAAGTGCTTGTCGGGCAAAAGAGAAGCCTAAATTTGGTCCTTTTTTTTTTTTTTCCTTTCTTTCTTTTGTATTTTTTTTAATCACTGTCAAAGGTAAGTCTATTTGCGTATTGGTAACTAAGTTTGTTTCTCACGAAAAAAAAGAAAAAAGAGGGTGTCATCACCAATACCTTTAATCAACATTTATCCATTAGATGTTCATGCTATTTTATTTTAATGGAAAGATTAAAGAACCAGGCTTTCATATCTCTAAAGAATCAAAGGCAACTGGATACTGGATAGACAAAAGGATTGATGGACTGGCTACATAGAACTAGTTGGATATGGCTTTATTGGAGGAAATTCTAAAAATGTGATGGAAAAAAAAAAGGTTTCTACAAGAGGGTTGTTTGC
The DNA here is from genome assembly GCA_013103745.1 of Gardenia jasminoides. Lineage (NCBI taxonomy): Eukaryota > Viridiplantae > Streptophyta > Magnoliopsida > Gentianales > Rubiaceae > Gardenia > Gardenia jasminoides. The sequence goes on from CM023101.1 coordinate 2,072,139, forward strand.
AAAGACTTTCTAACATTTTCGTGATTTGATAAATGCGAGTTTCTTCGTGATTTGTCAAATGCGAAGTTTTAAAAAAAAAAAAAGTGAAAAGATTATGTTTTTTCACGCTGAACCACTTTGATTTTCTTTTTTTTTTCCATTGCAATTATTTTTCCGCTTGTGTTGATTTTTTTCAATTTGATGCAAATTTTGTTTTCCCATTTCTATTGATTTTTTTTCCATTTCGTCTAAATTCCTTTTTTTTATCGTATTACATTTATGTATCATGTATGACAACCCAAAACCAAAACCCAAAATAAAACTGACACAACAACATATATCAGATGACCGGGAAATGACACTCACCGACTCAATGAAAAAAACATGATTACGGTTAAATCAGATAAAATTCTCTAAATTGGAAAATATTCACTTTAAACATATATTCACTCATTTTTAAATAAACATAATATAAATAATATTATGCATTTTAAAATAATTCAATTTCGGGCCTCACATCCTTCCTTTAAAAGAATTTCATCCTTGAAATTCAAACCTCGATTTAAACCACTCTGATAATCCTTTGATCTTTTCTTCAACTTTCGTGTTACTTCCTTAATCCTTCAATTTCTCCATAAAACCTCAACTAGGGAAATTTGCTTACTTCAAGTTTGTCACATTCTTATCATGAATCGCACATAATGTCTTTCATGAGCTAGCATTTCCTCTACTGATATCTTCCAATTTCCATAATAGTGCTTATTGCATCAACAATGGTATGCTCAAGTCTTGTAAGGTGGTCTCTCTAAAGCTCTCCGTGATGCATATGTTTATACATATCCCCACCTCAATCCAATTATGTTTACATCAAAATTTATCTTCCATGAGCTTTACCCTTAGATGTCTCTCATGGTGTTCAAACCCCAAGATCATAAAGTACTCTAACAGGTCTATATTTACTCCATAAAAGGAAGCAAGATTAACAAATGGAAAGTAACTAAAATTTCATTAAACAAGACAGGGTAGTACCTTTAACATTTTCAGCTTGATCGGGCACTTGTTGTTGGTTAATGGTGTAGACCAGCATGCAAATAATTGGTGTTGGTACTACCACATCGGAAACACTTTTTCTTCCAACATTCATCATGGTTCAACTTCCCAAAATTACATGTTATAATCAGTAGATACCGACTATATGAATGTGAATATATATTTCTATATTACCTACTTAACCCTTGTTTTGACGTGGAACTTCAATTCACTTTGCAAACCTCAAAGATAATGTATTTTGTGAATTGGAAAATGTACTAAATCTTGGTACAAGTGGCCTGTCCGTATTTAAGGAATTATACGTAATTGCTTCACGCCAAAATATGTAGATTTTATAGGCACAATCAGCTCAACTCGGTGGCTGTTAGACTTATACAAGTGAATGTCATGATTTACGATTTGATGATTATATTGACGAAAACAATGTCAAAAGTGAGAATCTCAAATAACTCCACTTGTATTTGATTATAGCATACAATTAAACTTGTTTCTCTAGTAAAATGAAAAACTATGAACCCGTGGTACAATTATGTGTATAGTTATTGCTTAGGATGGTTTAGGGTTTATTTAGGTTTAGGGTTTAGGGTTTAGGGTTTATGGTTTAGGGTTTAGGGTTTAGGGTTTATGGTTTAGGGTTTATGGTTTAGGGTTTAGGGTTTAGGGTTTATGGTTTATGGTTTAGGGTTTAGGGTTTAGTGCCTTGGCGTTGTCATTTTACCTGGTTTATGGTTTCTGGATTACGATTACTAACCCCAGGGGTTTAGGGGAGCTGTAGGGTTTGGGGTTTGAGGATTATGCGCATAATGTTCACTACATAACAAATTAATCATTAGTAGTAAAGAAGAAAAATAAAGAGGGGAAAAAATTCATTGTTTTAAACAATCAAGTATTTTCTTAAACCACAAAGAGAAAGTATTTCTAGTCCCAGCTCTTATTCTAATGATTTCAAAAAATTTACTTTTTTTTTTATAAATTTTACTTATAAGTGAAGTTGCATTCAGGCAATGAGAAGTTGGAAAGTAAACACGCTTTCTTAGAATACAACTTCAAAAAATATTTTTTTATTTCAAATGCTAAATTCAATCGATTTGAACCCTACATCCAATCACCCTATTTGCAGAAAAAATTTAAAAATCATAATATTTTAGAAATTTCTCATGCAAAGAGTATGGGAGATAAGAGAGCAAAGGTTTCTTGTGAAGAAATAAAGGAAATCATATAGATTCTTTTTTATGTAAGTATATTAGGGGTGGAAAGGAAGTTTTCTAACAATTGTCAAATAGATATAATGTAGCAAATAATTTTTTTTCCCAACATGTCCAACTACCATTATACTCACGCCTAAATTAACAAGTGTTTATCAAATCGTTATGGAGTTTACTAGATCAAAACTTTAGCTAAGTTTACTTGAACAATTGTCAAGACAATATTAACATTGGCCAAGCTCCATCTAGCCATTAGGAAGTTAGTGCCCAAGGAATAAACCTATAAAAGAAATGTTGTATTGGTGTTCAATGGATAGCATGCCTCAACTAAGTAGCCAAATAGTGAGTTTATTCAATCAAAAATCGAGTCCGGCGAGTTCTAGGATATAAATGTAAGCTCATTAATTTTTTTACACAACGAACCTTACTTTACATATCCAAATTTTAACAAATGTCTTTTGAATATATAAGGATACTCTAAACAATTTATGAGCAAGGAAATTATATGTTCAAGAAGGTTTTGAAAAGAAAAGTAATGAATATAAATTCCAGAAATCGAAAGTCATATAAAGTATTATCAAAGATTTCAGTCCTAGATAATAGGAAGAAAGAAGAAATGAAGGAAAGATAAGACAAACATTTTCTTTTTTTTTTATTTCCAAAGTATTATCAAGCTTTGGGCAACCTTCTTGGATCTTATCCTATGTCAAGGTTGGCTTGAATCATGTTTCTTCAACCCAATTTGATTTAAGGGGTCCATTAGCAAGTGCTTGTCGGGCAAAGAGGCCTAAATGTTAGTTGTCCCTTTTATTCTGGTTTTTTTTGGGCCTATTTTAGGTCTAGTTTTTTGTATATAAATACACCTCTCAGAACTATTCGTAATAAGCTAATAAAAATCTGATTTCCCAAAACCTATTCTTGTCTTGTTCTTCTTTATTGTTGCGTCGGTTATCAACATTTATCCTATTTGTGTTGACAAATTTTGTGGCATTTTTTTTTTTTTTTTAATGAACTCGATTCATAGAACCAGGCTTTCATATCTCGAATCGAATTATTAGGCAACTCGGATACTGTGAATAGACTTTTTTTTTTTCAAAGCAAAATGCGAGTTCATCGGAACTGTGATTTTGCAAATAACATCACTGGTCTGAACCCTACACCCAAATCACCCTATTTGCAGAAAAAATTTAAAAATCATAATATTTTTAGAAATTTCTCGGCTTTATTGTCATGTTGTAGATTTTGCTCCATAACATGATCCCTCCATATTTGAGAGATTTCTCAATATGAGGAAGAACATTTTTAGTCAATTGATTACTAGTAAAGTATCCACCACCTGGTGAAGCATCAAGAAATGCAGGTAATCCCATTGACAATTTATTCACACCTGGATATGATTCCCATTTACTCCAACTCGCTAATAATCTATCAGCATTGGTTGTATACTGACAAGATGGATTGTCAAAGAACTTCACCCAAACAAGATCAAAAAGTCCAGTTCTGATCGCAGAGTCCAGATATTCATCAGGAATTCTACATCTTGGTGCTGCTGATAAGTACATTTTTCTGTATTCTGAGCTATACTTTGATAACTCCATGACTAGAACATCGCAATACTGCTTTGTTCCACCTTCAATATCGAAATCTACACCGTCTAGAATGGCCTTCCCCAGTGGACGTGAGCTCGAGTTACCACCTATGATGCAATCCATAAGTCTAGCGTCGTGTTCTCAAGTGGTCAGTTGGATCAATTGATGCGAACTTGAATCCCCAATCTCCCACTCTTAAAGAATCGATTCGATCAGGTAGCGGAATGATCTATCTCGATTAGGTTATAGAACTAACATAGATGAATTCTAACTCAATCAAGAACAGTTCAAGGTTGATTAGAAAAGATAGAAGGCACCACAACCAAACGTGGTCGTTGATTGAGAAGCCAAATCTTGAACAAAGAAGACACACTCAATTTTGTATCAAGGGATGTTCACAAAGGAACAAGGAAGAGAAAATTCTCTCAAATTTTATTCTAAAAATCTGTCTCCCCCTTACAATGAAAAGAGAAGGCTATTTATAGTCTAAATAAGCCTACTAAAACTAATCTGAATTGGACGTGGGTTTAGTCACTTATTCCTAATAATTTTCAAATCCGACTAAGAAACTAATTATGGCACAAATAACTCACATAGTTTGCCATTTTTATTCATAATAACTACTAATAAAACAATTAAGCAAGACTCAAATGAAAACAAAGTTTTCATCTGGAGGTTTTTCCTTCACCTCTTTCCACGTATATAGCTCAAATATGAAGATTTTATCACACTTGAACTCCTTCCAAATGAGCAATCCAACCGACCACTTTAGAACACGTTGCTAGACTTATGGATTGCATCAACCTAAGAAGTTATGCCAGAGATAGTCAGCTAAGCACTTCGCTTCTTCAGGAGAATCTAGCGTGTAGTCTCCCCAATGGAAAGAAGAACTTTGGTTCCTTGGCATTGGCAGGTTCTTATCTGATGACTTAGAAAGGTGCAATTCTGGCCAGATGGATTGCAGTGGTCAGATAAGTCCAGCAGTGGTTCGTTGCCATTGCCAAAGGTTGACAAAGAGGATTTAGTGGGATGGGGAGGGATGGGTTGGGTTTGAATTATTTAAAGAAAAAAAAAAAAGGGTACTTCGTTCATTTCATTTTTGGCGGCTGCATAAACGATGTCGTTTGATACCCAAATAGTTTAGTAGTGAACGTTGCGTTGTTATTACATATAACTGCCCATTCAGTTGGAAGAACCAGAAATCTCAGCTTCATTTTCTCTCCTCAACTGTGCCTTCTCTCTCTTCATTACTGTTTCCTTGCCTTTCCTTCTTTCGTTCTCTCTAGTTGAAGAATCTTTCTAAATTCTTCTAATTTTCCTTCCTAAATCCTTTATAATTTTCAGAACCTGATACGTGGGTAACAGGTTGATCAAAACAAACATTACAAGAAACAGGAATTTAAGTACTTGCAGGAAAGAGCAACCCTTCTTTAGAATTCATAGCAGGGATTTAAATAGGAGTTTCGATCAGAGTTGACTGCTGAACTGGAGAGTGGAGGCAGCCAACAAAAGAATGGAATCTTCCATGGCAGCAATGGTGCAAAGATATCGAGCATTCATGAAGATGATGCTAGAGAAAGAAAAGAAGTCAGTGAAAGTAGCAGAAGCAGAATTAACCAAGAACTACTGCTTCCTACACTACTAGTTCATGAGAAGTTACTGCTAACAGAAGAGAATAGAGAGCATCCATGAAAGCATAAGCGGAACTAGAAAATTTTCTTTGAAAGGGTGAACTCTAATTCAACTAAAATTTAAGTATATAACTTGAAATATTTTTAATTTTTCACAGGGACAAACGTTTGAATTTACACAGAAATTTTTTGAAAATATAAACTTTTCAAGGGAGAAAAAATTAACTCTAAGGAGTGGATCCATAAATGCAATAGGTATTTTACCACTTGCCAAGTTCTTGAAGAAGATAGAATAGAAGAGTTGAATGCTTTTGGAGGGAGGGTAGATACATGGTATAAAGGTCTTAAGATTGAGAAATCTTCCATTTTTTGGTTTGGACATGGGGAATTATTGCGCACATGCCTTTCTGAGAAATTTGAACAAGATATACTGGACGAATTCAACAAATTACACCAGAATGGGATGACAAATTTCTCAAATGGTGAAAAAAGTCACAGCAGAAGTGGAGTTCTACTAGATTGTTTTTGTAATCAAGTATCGCCTCATAGAGGATGTGTAGCACCTGACTAAATTTTCTTTTCTTTTGAGTTTTTTAAAACCACTATCCCCACACATGTGATGTGCAATGATACTTTTTTTTTTTTTTTTTTTTTTTTTTGCATTCCAATCCCTAGAAATTGGAATGCAAAATGTCAAGCATTTTTTAAATGTAATAGTGATATGTGTGGTTACGCTTTGAATTTTTTTTTTTGTTTGGTTTAGAATGATGAAAAATGTCAATTTTTTTAAAAAAAGGTAATAATATACCCAGACATGAATTTTTTTTTTTGTTTGGTCTAGATAAGGTCATAAGGGCTATATTTTTTAAAAACCAAATAAAGTTGTCAATGCAGTTGAATTTTTTTTTTGTTTTGTATAAATGTTTAACATTTAGAACACAATAATTGGTTGTGTAAATTTATTCTTTGGATTAAAATTACAATTGTCCAATATGTATGAATTAAAATTTTGGGTAGTTTTAATTTGGGATGTGTAATTGGATTAAAAGTGTTATTAGTTGTGTTAGGATTTATAGATTAAGAAATAAATAAAAATATATGTAGGATGTGCATGAATTGTAAAATAACCTAGTTTGATAATAGTAAAAAAATTAAAAAAATTGTGCTGGTCACTGCACAGCGCTAGATTAAGAATGTGATCTAGCAGAACTACAGTAATTTTTAGCGGTACCAATGTCTCCTACCACACCAGGTAATAGACGCATATAACGGTGAACTAATTGTACTCTCTTTTGTTAATTTCAAAGTGTCGCTGTACATGGTATGGTATGTGTGGTTACATTGTTACCTTGAAAAAGAAATTGACATTTTGCATCATTGTAAACCCCGTTTGATAATCCAATTCAGCACTTAAACTTAATATATTCAGATCTTAATTGTTTAGATGCGTTTGATAACCAAAAATAGAACATCTGAATTAATTAAGTGGCACTGAATCTTTTAGGCAAAACTTGCTTCGAAAAATAAGTGATAAGCTTTTCACTTATCACTGAATGTGATGTACATTTAAATGTATTAGATCTAATACTTAACAATTCAATCACTTAATGAATTCAGACTTCAGATTTCAGATTTCAGACTTCAGTTTTCAGATTCCAGTTTTATCAAACCCACCCTAAATAAAAAAGTTCAAATTGTAGATTCTACGCTATACCTTTTCTTAAAAAAATTGATATTTTGGGGATTGGAATGCACAAAAAAGAAAAAGAAAAATTATGTGTTACCTACGATGCTGGATTAAGAAACCAATTTGGCAAAATCCCACTTTTGCGATGATTTTTTTTTTCACCATTGTTTTGAGAAATTTGCTGAAAGGGACGGTAAAGCAATACCCGGAAAATTTTGAGAAAGTGTAGCTGCTACTCCAATAGGGTATTTGATTGATCTATTTGCCACTTGTACTGATGCTATAATTGGTTGTAATTTTTCTTTAATTTCCTAAAAAAATGATAGAGTTATTAAGTTAATACTAGTACCAAATCACATGGATACTTATTAATATTGATAGGAAATTTTTTTTATCCACTGTCAGTGTATACATGAGTGGTATTGAATGTATACCACATAATTTAATTTCAAATTTATTTTCTTGTACATGTGGTATACATCCACAATGTATAAAAACTTAATCCACACTAGGGTAATTTTTTTTAATGCACTGTCAGTGTATATATGAGTGGTATTGAAATATGCCGTGTAATATCACTAATTATATAAGAAATAGTGAAACTCCCTAGGTCCTTTAACATAGGGGGTAATTTATTTTCCAGAATAGCAGTACACTCAGTCAAGATACGATAGTAATTCTTCCAACTTTTTCTTATTAGAAGTAATAGCCTTAAAAATTTTGATATAAGATAACCTAAGAGTCAATATTTCAGCAAAGGAATTATTGACTTGCAACTTTTTGAATATCTCCAAATTGTGAAAGTGATTATTTTGCTCCTGTATTTTAACCTCTGTGGGTATGGAAAGGATGACAAGTATGCTTTCATTTCTAGCGGTGGAGATAGCTTGCCTTCATTACCTTTTTCTCTCTCGTTGATAACATTTTTGGATTGATGCCCTTTCTCATCAAGTAGTGTATCTTGTTGCATCATATTTTTCTAAACACTAATTGGTTTATCTAGCACTTTACCACTTTGCAACTGTATTGCCTAGTATAAAAATCAAGAGGGCTCTAGGATGTATAAACTCAGAAAAAAATTGAAAGAATGTAGAATGGCATTGTTTAAGTGGAACAGGTCCGATCATGTTAATGCTAAAAAGAGAATTAATGAACTGAAGGAGGAATTAGAGAATATTCAATGCTCCCAAGTGGATGATTAGATCAAGAAAAAAGCCAGAATTCAAAGGAGAACTGGCCAAAGCTTATAGAGAAGAGGAATTATATTGGACAAAAAAAGCTAGAATTAGATGGCTGAAGGAGGGAGACAAGAACTCGGGATATTTTCATGCCTGTGTAGCTGGAAGAAGGAAAAGAAATAGGATTAGTAGAATTCAGAAATAGGATAGAAGTTGGTGTGAAACCGAGGAAACAAGTGGTCGGGAAATTGCTGAGTCTTATAAGCAATTGTTCCCCCTACACAACCTGGAGAATGGGATGAGGTACTGGGGGGAATTCCTAAGCATATCACCGATCAGATGAATGAAGAGCCTACCAGACCCATTGAAGAAAAAGAGGTAAAAGAAGCATTAAACTCTATGTATCCTGATAAAGCACCAGGGCATGACCTGTCTTTTCTTCCAGACTTAATTGGAATATAATAGCTAGAGATGTTTATGTCGCTATAAATAGCTTCTTTCATTTTGGAAAATTGTTGTCTGCTTTTAATGAAACCATGATAACCTTGGTGCCTAAAATTGGCAATCTAGTTAATATTTCATATTATCGACCCATAAGCTTTTGTTATGTCATCTATAAGATTATATCCAAGCTACTAGTTAATAGACTCAAATCTTATTTGAATAAATGTATAAGCAAAAACCAATCAGCTTTTGTCCGGAAAGGCACATTGTTAATAATATCATTATCCTTCACGACTACATACAACATCTTAAAGACAAACAAAAATGAAAAGAAGGATTCTTGGCTTTGAAGCTTGACATGTCAAAGGCTTGCGATAGAGTAGAGCGGAAATTTGTAGATGCAATTATGAAAAAAATTGGTTTTTGCATGACTTGGATTAACTGGATTCTAACTTGCTTGTCCATTGTTTCTTATTCTTTTAATATCAATGGACAGAAATAGGGTTATATCAAACCAACAAGAAGGTTGAGACAAGGGGACCCACTGTCCCCATATCTCTTCTTGTTGGTGTCAAAAGGATTTTCAAACCTTTTAAGAAGAGCTACTGAACAAAAAAAAAAAAGGAAAAAAAAATAACAGGACTGAAGATAAGTCAACAAGGGCCAGCCATCACACATCTCTTCTTTGCGAATGACGCAATTGTGTTTTGTAAGGCAAAAAGGAAGGAAACTGAAGAGTTGGTGGAGATCCTTAGGAAATATGAGAAGGCATCAGGTCAATTGATCAACATGGATAAATCCTTTATATTTTTAAGTTAAAATGTCTTGCAACAACAAAAAATGAAGTTGGCTTTGGGCTTGGTAACATCAAACAAGTGACACAGGGGAAACACTTGGGACTACCAATGGTGGTGACCAAGAACAAAGAGGAGATCTTTGGCTTCATTAGGCAGAGAGCAAAATACAAGGTTGGAAAAGTAAACTCCTAAACCCAGTTGGTAAAGAGGTGATGTTAAAGTCAGTTATAATGGCCCTACCTTCTTATTCTATGACTTGTTTTCGACTTTCCAAGAGACTATGCAACGAAATCAACAAATTAATGGCCAATTATTGGTGGGGTGAAGGCAATGAGGGGCAGAAAATGCATTGGACAAGCTGGAATAATATGGTAAAAGAAAAGAAGGATCGTGTGTTGCATTTTAGGGACTTATACCATTTTAAAACAGCTTTGCTAGCCAAACAAGTGTGGAGAATCAGCACCCAGCCAAATCTCATGGTTAGCAAGGTGTTAAAGTCAAAATACCTGAGGAAAAAACCCTTATTTGGGTCAGAAGTTACAAAGTTAGCGTCATAAATATGGCAAAGTCTGATGAGCTCAAGAGAAATGTTAGAAAAATGGGTGTTAAAAAAGGGTAGGTAATGGCAAGACTATAAGTATTTGGACTGACAGGTGGATACCATTCAATATATCTGGGAAAATCCAAACAATAAAACTAGAGGGGTGCCAAATAGAGAAGGTAAGTGAGCTGATATGTAATTTCAGATGGAACAAGGATTTGGTGAATGGAACATTCAGCCAGGATGATGCAAGGAATGTATTTAAAATTCCATTAAGCACATCTGGAAGGAGGATTGTGCCTTTTACATTCAAAATCTGGTATTTATACTGTCAAAACGAGCTACAATGGTTGCATAAAGGAGGCTGGAATAAAGGAGGGATCTACAAGGGAAGGAATAGAAGGAAGTAGAAATAGATAGAAGGAAAAGTGCTACAAGAATTTGGGAAGCTCAACATCAAACACAAACTGAAACTATTTATATGGAGATGCTTGGGACAGATTCTGCCAACAAATGAACTAATTCATAGAAGAACAAAGGTTGGTGAACCATGGTGCAAGTGCTGTGGACACACTTGAATACACATTGTTCTTCTGTCCAAGAGCTGAACAGATTTGGCAGGTAGCAACCATTCAATGGGATGGATTTCTGGAAAGAAGGTGGAGTTTTTGAGACTGGTTGGAAGGACTAATGGGGGCCCCGAGTAGAGAGAATGGGAGAGACCATATCAACCTAACGGTAAATATCCATGTAACGTATGGAAGGGAAGAAATGCTTTTCAGTTTAAATCAAAGAGAAGAAGTATCTTGAAGTGGTAAAAAAAGCTTGGAAAGAGTGGGAGGAATATGATAGAAGCTGTGAAGGGAAGAAGCAAACTAATATGAGAAAGGAGGGATTTTTAGGGACTGTAGAGGAGGAAGAATGGCTAGTGATCACATTAATTTGAGTGTAGCTGTAAAAAGCAAGCATAACAGCAAGACTGTAGGGGTAGGAATTACAGCAACAGATCTTGGTGGGAGGTTACAGATAATATGGGCCATGGCAGAGCAACATAGAGGTACCAAAGGAATAGAGGTAATGGAGCAAGGATGGACTAAAGTTAGTATAGGAATTACAAGTAAAAAGATTGCAAGGAAGGTGCAGAACAGGGATCAGAATGACACCTTAGCAGCAACAATCATTGGGGACATCGTACAATTGGGAGCCATGATGCAATCCTGCAAAGTATATTATTGTCTGAAGGAGGAAAATGGAGTAGTACAAAATATAGCTAAGTTTGCTGTATGCTTAATTCATGATGTTGAGTGGAAGCATAGCTTCCCACCGTGGATATCCCGGTAGTATAGTTAAGCTCTTTTGCTTACTATTGATGGGTCATGTACCTTGCACGTGATTATATATAGTGCCATAACATATGATACTACTTATATATTAATTTTTTGGGTAAAATTTTAGTGTTACCATCGGAATGTAATATTTGCATATTTTGCATCTTTTTTAAACCAATTGTCCTTAAAATTTTATTTTAAATTAATTAGAGGTATCCCTAATTTGCTAAGATTTCTCTATGAAATTTGAATTTAATGTGAACTTTTTGAGCTTGCTAAGCAAAAAATAATTGTTTGCATTAAAAATATTTGCATGCTCTACCATTATTATTCTGATGATTGTTGAGTTGAATTTATAAGTATTTTGATGAAATTTTTTAAAATGAAATTGTATGCACTGTTATTGAAAAATGAAGAAATATAGTCTTTGGAATGAAATCTTTTCATTCTTTTATATATTATTTCTATTGTTAATAGAGTGTAAATGATCAACCACATATAAAGGTTTTATGACCGTTCATTTTTTAACAAATAAAATTTCATTAATATAGATAATTTAGTTTTTCCTATTTCATTTTTTTGGATAGAATTTAGTATGACAAATGACAAAGACTTAGTTTTCCTAAGAGTACCGTATTTTGGTATCAAGGGTAATATTTATGATGATTTAGAAATTGAACTAGAATATGCCTAATTAAGTAATTTAGATTGAAAAAAAAAAGTGAAGATGGAAATGCAAAGAGATAGATTAGATTAGGATGTTTTGTTTTGTCTTGTCTTCATAATTGAAATTTAATTATGTTTTTAGTGTTTTTGGCCTTCATAAGTGGTACAATTATTGACTATTATTAGAACACATTAAATCCAATTATTATGGAAAAGGGTATTTTTGACATAATGTAAAACTAAAATTGATCCTGCATACACTCTATTCTACCTAGATCTATCATACTTTTATAAGGAGTCCTAGTAATATGTCATGTGCCTTACACGTGGATATATCTTTTGAAGATATAGCATTTTTATATACTAAATTCTTTGCTAAATATTGATTGTTAATATAATATATTCTATGAAATAACGACTAATAAAATTTAATAATTACCAGTCATACAGAATGTATATTGCATATTAAGAAATTAAAGATTTGTTGTACGTATTACCATATAAAAATTTTGAAGTTTAAAGTTTAGCTAAGCTATTGTCTATTTTACTAGAATTGCAGCAAAAGGAAGAGGAAATTTTCTATAATTTATGAAACCAGTGCATTTAGAGTTTGCAAAAATATTTGCTAAAGCATGCTGGTTTTTAGCTATTGTAAAAGAGATCTTGGGTTAACCCTTTCTTCCAACATTAAATAGATCAATGTAAAAGTTTAATAATCTCTTAGGGGGATACTCATATATTTTCCATATAAAATTGAGACGGAGTCAAAATAATACCTTAGTATTCTCCAAGAATACTCTCAAGTATGTCCAAGTTGAAGTTTTGAATCCATGCTTTCATTTGCTTTAGGATCCAATTTCCAATTCCAATCTAACAATATTTTCCTCTTCATAATTGAGCTTTTCTGGTCATGCAGCTTGAAAAAATCTTTGTGTAACATTACTTTTCACCAAATCTTGTTTTAAATAATTTTATAGAGCATGAATGGATCAGTTAATGATTAATAACACTATTTTATTCCCCACTTTCACATTAGAGTTCTAAAAATAGTGAAAATAAATTGATAGTTTTAGATTGGAGCAATATATTACATTGAGTATGAGGATTGACTTTTGGTTTTGTAATGACTATTGCCTTCCCATGTTTTTAACATAAATAAGCAAGCTTTCATGCCTCACAGTAATAAAGTTTCATCAACAGAAATTAAGCAATAATCCATTCTTTTCCACTAACATATTCATGAAAAGACTAATTTTTATATCATAATTTTGGACAATTTTGAGAAGAAATTTTCTGAGAAATATTCCAGTGACTTTTTATAGTTTAAGACATTAAGAAGTGAGGATAATGGAGAAAGTGTACATTAATATAAGCACAATTTTAAAAGATTAAGTGTAGTTAAAAGTTTGGATACAATTAGGGTTGCAAACGAATCGAACCGCTCGCAAGCGGCTCGAGGAGCAGCTCGTTTTCATGTTCGAGTCAACTTCGAATTCGGCTCTCTCAGACTCGATAGCTCGCAAGTCAGCTCGAATATATATATATATATTATTCTAATAGTAGAATTACATATATATCCCTAACATTTTTATTATTTATTAAGAAAAATAATTATTTTATTTATTTTTTAAAAAATAAAATAATTATTTATTATTTTTTTGAGCTCGATTAGACTCGAATTCAAGTTCGAGCTTGAGCTCGAGCTTCATTTTGAGAGCTCGTTGAGCTCGAGCTCAAGCTCAAGATTGATGAAAAATGAATCGAGCTCGCCTTAATAAGGCCAAAATTCGGTTCGACTCGACTCGTTTGCAACCCTAGATACAATAAATATTTGTCAGGTTCAATATTGTAGATTTTGTCTTAAGATTTTTTGAAATATTCTTGCCATTCTTTTTTTTTCCTTAATCAATATATTAATAATATACTGAACTTAATTGTCAATTTGAGCTTTTGTCTTCTCATTAATAGTTTTAAACTAACATATATGATATAATGACATTAACCATCATTAAGCAATAAGGACATAATATGAACTTTCAATCATCAATTACAAAGGATGTAATAAGGATAAAAAAAATAAAACAATGATAATGATTAGACTCAAAACACCAAGACCAATAGTACTTTTACAATGATAATAGACAGATAGATAAATATCTTCACAAATTTAATATTGGCCCAAAAGTCTATGTAGGTGTCTTATTGGGCCATAATCATGCAGCACTTGGTTTACTCTCTATCCATTGTGCAAAGATCCAACACACAATAAATAAATATACAAAATAAAAAATAAAAACAAAAACAAAAATAAAAGCTTTAGATGCCACTTCGCATTTGCTTTTTTTTTTTTTTTGGGGGCCCTCATTGCATTCTTTGTGCAGATAACCAACCAAAAAAAAAAAAAAAAGGTGTCACTTTGCCTATTTCTATTGTCTTCTGAAACATACAAGAGAAGCTATTTTATCTTAACTCTTAAAAGGGTCATTCACGATCATAGATTGTGAATCCGTTCACTTCCCAAGTGATACAAACCATCGAATTCCATTGTTGAGTAAAGCTTCTATACTTTTGTAGCAAGTGCATAACACTTCAGGTCTACAAGAACCTCTGAGAGTAATTAACTCAGAGAAAATTCCAAAATTGTGATGAAAAAAAAAAATTCTACGAGAGGGGTTGTTTATGGAGAATGTTTTGAGAATAAGTTGTTTATATTTGTAAAATGCGAGTTCAAATAAACTCGCATTTCTAAATGGGAACTATACTTTTTGCAAAAAAATAAAAAAGGAAAAGCAGAAGGAAAAGGCTTTTCCATGTAGTGCTCGCATTGAGCAAATGCGAACTATTATAAGTCGCAATTACAAAATGTGAGCTCTGCTAAAACAAAACATGCTTCAGCTCCCTCAGCCTCCTGACTCCCAAATAAGAAACTAGAAACCCTAAGCTGCCAAAATCTAGGAACATTGAAATTCAACCCAAAATTGAGCCAAATCGTTCAATGCAATCTTTGAAATTAATATTGAGCTGCTAAACAATAGAGGAAAATCCTGCATCTTTGCCACCTATTCCACGAAGCTGCAAAATTGGGAGGTCGTCGCCTGAAAATCCACCGTCGGATAGCTCTGAAATGTCAGCAACGCCACCGCCATTGCTACTCCACCAATCAACCAGCAAGGTAGGTTTTCTGTGTGCTCTTCTGCTCTCCCGAACCAACCCATCATTGCTGCAAATTGTATATTGAGAAGTACTTATAATGTTGAATGTATAGGTTTCGATCAATATGGCCGATATTCCATTCCAGCTAGATGTGCACCCTGGTCCATATGTGTATGATATTTTTCCGGGGACTGCACATTGAGCATATTCTATATTTCATGGGCATATTACGGGAGATCAGTTCAGTGTCTGACAGTGTGATAAGGGTTTTTGGGAGCATACACCGATACCTGAGCAAGTGCGCCAGTACATCCGATTGGCAGGATTTGATGAGGTACTTGACTGCGGCTACATGACTGTGGATCATGTTCTGGTCATCAGTTTAGTAGAGAGGTAGCGTCCAGGGACGTATACATTTCATCTCCCTATCGAAGAGACTACAGTGACCTTACAGGATGTAGAGGTCATATGGAGACTATACATTGATGGCCCTCCAGTTTCAAGTGTGGATGAATCTCACACTTTTAGGGAGTAGGGATCTATATGTGAAGAGCTTATCGATTTTTTCCCTGCGCTAACTGACTTTGATCGGGGATGTCTAAAAGGCGCAACCCTGATGAGACCACGGACTGCAGTGGTCAGATAAGTCCAGCAATGGTCGTTGGCCATTGCCAAAGGTTGACAAAGAGGATATTATCATATAATTGTAGGAACCGGTGCAGCACAAGTCCAGCAAGCTGCCTTCATGAAATCTGCCATTTTGGCCCCAGTAGGTGGTGAATCCAGCTCTGTTTTGGCCTCGATAGAGAGCAATATCACGAGCTTCTGAGGAACTTGATGAAAAATTTATGAAGAGAAATAGTATTGCTATGTATAATAGTGCTCTTGAACAGGCAGCCATTTTTGCTGACTGAGGTGAATAAGTTTCCCTTTTATAGGGGTACATTTCATGCAAGTCCAATCATTAATGAAGATGTTTTCGAGTTAATCACACTTTGTCCCCCTGAGCTTTGGAGTTATCGCACTTTACCACATTGAAACTTAAAATTATACACATTGCCTTCCCGTGAAGACTAATCGATATCAGAAATCTTAACTTCTTTCAAAGTTGTGAATATAATGACATTATTGTATGGTTTATCACTACTGTCCTTTGATTGCTAAAAGAATACGCATCTTCAATACAATATCTACTGCACAAAAAATATCAAATTGGTAACAACACAAAAAAAAAAAAAAGCTAGTTCAATATATTTTCTTACTCAAATTGGTAATGCTCATTTTTATACATTTATTGAATTTATTAGACTTTAAGGAAAATAATATTGAAAATAATACAGTAATAACAATAAATATATGCCTTGTTTGTCTTTGTATTTTTCTCTAAAAAATTTTTACACTTTCTAATAATCTTTTTATCTCACATATATCAAATCGCTGCAGTATATTTTTCTACAAAAGATTCAAAAAATAGCAATCCAAACAAAGTTAAGTAATATTGAGTGGGTTTGGATAGAGTATTATTTGAGGGATTATTTGGAATAATTACTATAGTACCTTTTGTGATGTGATATATATGAAATAAAATGGTTGCTAGAATGATAAAAACTACATTGAAAAGTACATTTATGATAAAATAATTTTTTCAAATAATCTATTATCCAAACAAACTCATAGTCTAGCAAAATTTGAAAATATAAAGTAATATTTAGGTTGTTTATCTTTTAAAGAAATAAATTGTTTTTTTAGTTTATGTAAATTGTTGGAATAGTATTACCGTCATTTTCTTTGCCAAATTAGTCAACTATTAATACTTAACTAGAATAATAAAAAAAAGCTAGTATGCCTTATTTTTAAATTCATAGTAGAAAAATAGATGCTGAATAAAACCTCACTTTTTTTAGCAATAAAAGGGCAACAGTAACAAACTAAGCTTTTGTCTGAATTGCTATTTTTTAGGGGAAAATTTTTTATTTTTCTAAATATTTGTTTTATATATTTTAATCACCTTTGTATTATACATATATCACATACTAAAAAGTGCTACACTAATTTTTTTCCCCCCAAAGAACTCTCTAGATAATGCAATCCAAACTACCTCTAAAGATATTCTCAACAATAAAAGGCAAATACTGTCATAACACTCATTTATTTTATGAAATTAAGGTTTGTAAAGTTGACTAGTTTTCCCTTAAGTACTAGATGGTAAAATGTGACTACACCCAAAACTCGGGGGGCAATGGTTGCTCGTATAATTGTGCCCCTTACTACAATATTTGGGCCTAAGAGGTTTTTGAGCTTTAGATCTCAAGAATAAGAAGTTTGAACTTTAGATCCCCCCTCCCTAAAAAAAATTCTTAAATCCCAATTTTTTCCTAACTGAAAATAATTAAAAATTAAAAATTGAAAAAATTGAGTATAATTTCTGTGCTTTGGACGGATTTTGAGAGAGATGTGTGTCTGGCATTCATTGCTTTGGACATTGAAAGAGTGCCTATCAACAACACCTACTAGGCATTCTAACGCTAAGAATAGTAACAAATCATCTCGCACTGATCTTTTTCACCAATAAATGAGGGTTGGAAACTGCAATCTATGAAGTAACAGTCTATCTCCGTACGTATAGAATCGAGATTTTGGGTTTAAATTAAACATTCTATATGTTGACACATTTTTTTGCATCACTTTGGAGGTGACGGACTTAAAAAGCTTTATGTGAAATGTGAGAGAGAATTTTCGACATTGTTCCAGATGAATCATTGTAAATTTAGATCTAAGATTTCAACTAGTGGCTGGGGAAAAAAATTTTCAATAGATGAGTGTGTTCAATTTTCAAATTCAAATTTTCCAAACCGTATTAAAATAATGACATTGTTTTACTATTTGAAATTGAAATAAAAACCACAATCCTAGCTACTTCTACGCAATGAAATGAACATCGACCCATGAATTTTTGGCCTCCAAATATTTCTTACAAAATTTTATAGGTTTAGTAAATGCAATACGATTTGGGGTAGCTGTCATCTATTGTTTCAATAATTTTTTGGATAAATTATATTTAAACCCCATGTGATTTTAACTTTTGCCACATAACCCCCCTAACATTTCAAAATGTCCACTTCACCCCCTTATGGTTTTATGTAAAGTGGAAAGTAGATAGAATGTACAATCGGTTACGGCATTTGTACCAAACGCGCACCAAAAGCGCGTGTGATAAAATTTTAATATCTATATAACCCCCTTATGATTCATATAAATATCCACTTTACCCCCTGTGATTTTTACAATTGTCTACATAATACCCCTATACTTTTATATAAAGTGGTAAATTCATTTATTAATTTAATATTTAAATAAGGGCATTATTGTCATTTCAACTAATAACATTAAATAGGTATTTTCCGTCATATTTCCACTTTACATAAAACCATAGGAGGGTGAAGTGGATATTTTGAAACGTTAGGGGGTTATGTGGCAACAGTTGAAACCACAGGGGGTTATATGTAATTTACCCTAATTTTTTTTAACCCATTGGTTTGCTAGTTGTTTCCATCTTATTCTTAGTGTTTGTTCTCATGATGAACAATCTTGTACTAAAGTAATGCTAGCGAGCCAATTCAAAGCATTGAAGTTTATGAAATTCTTGTGTTGAGTGTGCTTAAGTTGTTTTTTTTTCAATTTATCTGAAAGTTTTTCAAAGAAGATCGAGTGTCTCTCTCATGTTATTTCCCAGCATTACTCATCAAAGTGGTAGTTCTCAGCCGGAAAATAATTAAACAACCGCGAGAAGATTTGAAGACTAAACCGGTGCATTTCACATATGCAATGGACTATGATGTTTTCTTAAATATAAGAAATTTAAGAAAGACTTTTGTTCAATGTGAAGGACTATTTTCGTATCCCAAGAATTAAGCTCCCTTATCATTTGGAACATTGCTTTCTTTGTACCCTTTGCATTTGGATAATGTTCCCTGGAAAAGGTTACTGCCACGAGTCACGAAAATTTCTATATACTAAACTATTTTCAGACTGCCAGTGTACTAGCTTCTCTCGATTCAGCAAATTCTGTAATATTAGTCACTGGAATGCGTTTGACGGTAATTGCCAAGAATAGTTTGTGATCTAGATAGTTAGTGGCGGAGCCAGGAATATATATACTATGGGATGTTTCTTTTCTTTTTTTTTTTTTTTGGAGGGGGAGGGGGAGGAGGGAACTTGTGAATAATAGCAGAATAAAATTTTCTTCAAGGCAAAATTAAGAAAATGGGGCAGTCTATCCCATTATCATACTTTTAGGGGGTGTAAGAAAAGGGCTTTTAGAAAATTTTTCAAAATGGAGCAGCAATAAAATGCTGCTGCTGTCCCTCAGCTACCTCCACCACTGCAAATAGGTTTAGGTTAACTAGATCTAAGCGATCAACTTTAAATTTTGAAACCAAGTTTTATTTGTTTCTTTAAATTTGTATTGAACTGCCAAGACAGAACTTAGCTACCGTGGCCCAATCTTGACTATCGTCAAGGAATCGGATCTTTAAGTCACCTCACTTAGAGATGACAATAGATCAAATTTTGGATGGAGAGCGCTCTCTCATCTCATATGACAGAGGCTCCCACCTCATCCCCAATATCTCTACCCCTGCCTCTACCTCAACCACCTCCTTACCCTCTGGGTGCCCCTTAGGTGATCACTATAATTTCTTTATCGTCAATGCAAATTGCCTCAATTTGCAAGATTGGAGAACTTACTAAATATAGGTCTCGTGTTTGAGTCAAATATAATTACTGATCAGAGGGACATTCCCTCCTTTTGTCTTAATTTAATACACTAGTGCTGTATTCATTATCCAATAAATTATGAAGAAATGACTTTTTGTTTTGAAAAATTAATTTTCATATTTTTTTTTTGTCGTACTATAAGGAATTGATCTTTGTACATGATTAGATGTAATATGTGCCACTATGCTAGAGGCATAGTATATCTAGCATAAGAAATGGAATAGGAACTTCCTTGGGAAAATTGTAATGTTGGTTTCTCACATTTTAAGGTTGTCTCTTTTTAATCCCTCACATACAAAATGAATAAATTTAGTCCCTCATAAATTTAAATTATATCTTTTTAGTCCCTCCACTCATTTTAAACTCAAGTACAAGAGCAAAATCAAAACAATAGAAAAGTTAAATGCACATAAGCCACTCTATTGGTAAATAAAATAAAAGAGGAAATGGGAAAGGCTTCAAGCTCCATTTCATGGCTTTAAATCCTTAAGCACCAAAACAAGGTCTCTAATTAGTGAAAGGAAATGAACTAATCAACGAAGAAAACTAGTCAAGAAGGATGAAGGTGAACATGGAGAACATTGAGTTGATTATTCTGCCAAAATATGGTTATCATTTTGCAAACCCTATTTAAAACCATAATTGAACTAATTAGTATATACCTTCTTTTGAATTTTTTGTTAAATTTATATGGTTTTACGGGTGATTGTGGTCCCATATGTTTCTATAATTGTCAATTTTATGCATATTTTGTCCTAAATTTTTTTTATTTTGAATGGTTCTCAATGCTTTTGTTAAATGCCATTTTTTTTATTCTACTAGATTATGGTTTTTTATTTCATATTTATGCTTTGCATTGATAAAGATAACCTGTTCTTCTAGTCATCACTATGGTGCTCCGGTTTTGCCCTTGTAATTTGTGATTCGTTCGCGAATAAGTGAGCGGAGAGACTGAAAATATGTAATTTGATTTTGTGAGGGACTAAATTTTTTCATTTTGTATGTGAGGGACTAAAAAGAGGCAACCTAAAAAATATGAGAGACCAATCGCATGATTTTCCTAACTTCGAATTATGGCTAGAAGCGCAAAAGGATCTCAACTACTAGTTGGGAGAAATAAACAGTGTTTTCTTACATTATAACTAGGGTATTTTCTCCTAAGTTTCTACTGCTTAAGAATGTTAAATCTATCAAATGAATAGTCTTATAAAAATCCAAATCTAGTTTCCACTGTGAAACCCTAGTAGAATTTCTATAATTTGATGCTTACATGCTTGCGGTTCAATCATAATTGGACCAATGTGGTAGCCACGTGCCTTAAGACTGAAATCACCTTTCCTTCTGTAATCAATATCGATATTTTGTCACGATCATGGAATTGGAATTAGAATTGTGGCTAATCAATAATGTTAGATTGAAATAGGAACTGTAGAACGAATACAAATGGACAAAATTAATATTGCAGTGTATTATTGTCATCAAAATTCAATTCTATTAGGTTTGTAGTTTTATTTTTAACTTATCATTATTAACAACTCTATCAAGATTAGGAGATTAACCACCAGACCAGATAAGTCACTCTCTGGAGCGAATATAAATGGACAAAATTACTATTGCAGTGTATTATTGTCATCAAAATTCAATTCTATTAGGTTTGTAGTTTTTTTTTTTAACTTATCATTTTAACAACTCTATCAGGGTTGGGGGATTAACCACCAGATAAGTTACTCTCTGGATTTTTTGAGAACAAAAAACACTTTACTTCTTGTTGATGCACTAAAGGGGATTTGAACCCCCAACCTAGTGTACGGGAGAGTCTTAAGAGGTTACCCCTAGCTATTGGACCAAGTCCCAATGGTTAGGGAGAAGGGTGTAGTCAAAGAACAAAATTTTGCTGACACTCTAGTCCAACAACATTTATCATACTTCTATAGATATGGATATTGGTGTGCTGTCCCTTTCAGTTTCCAGAAGTCTTTTTATTCAGCCTCTATTATTGAAGGGGGGACTATCTGATTGAGTGGGATGCCATGACTTTGGATTCATTCATTCATTATTTCCGGGCTTGGCCAACTTCACCAGGGTGGGGTAATCAAAATGCAATTCGAATATGGTGAATTGGTGATCCCCCAATACTGTGAAGCAAAGGCAGCCAGTGTCTGTGGGCAAAAAGGACCTTTGGTCTTCTTGGTCGCCAAAAAAAAAAAAAATGGCGTGTCTTTATGTTTTAAACAAAAGAAGGCTTAGGTTTTTCTTGGACACTGGAGAAGATATTTGTATCTGCTTGTTCCGTAATCTAACAAGTTTGGATAAAAAATAAAAATTTTAATGTCATGAAAACGTTGCACAACTCGACGTGGTTCCCATTCCCTCCAACTCGCTAACAAGCAACAATTATAGGTGAAATGTCTATACTGTCTCATGATTTCTCTAATATTTCAAAATGTTTGCATAAATTCTCTATAGTTTCATGGCAAGTAAAAAGTGCAAATGGCCTGACGGATTGCAATTGTCAAGTCCAACAGTGGTTCTTTGCCAAAGGTTGACAAAGAGTATATTATTAGGTAACATGGGCACTGGTATAACATGTTTCGAGCAAGCTGCTTTCTAGTGATCTGCCATTGTGGCCACAGGAAGTGGTTAATTTCTGGCCATTTTGCTGCTTGATAGAGGGTAACATACCAGTTAGTGAGAAAGCTATCAGGAGGGATGTTATTGCTATGATACTACTTCTGTTTTAGTTGATGTCTATTTGCTTGGACAGTTTTTCAGTGTTGACTAGGGGTGAATTCAAGTCGAATTGAGTCGAGCTCGAGTATCCATATACTCGAACTCGAACTCGAAATGAGGGACTCGATTTTGAGCTCGAGCTTAAACTCGATCAAGCTTATAAAACCAAGTTCAAGCTCGAGCTCGAATGACCAATAATAAAGCTCGAGTTCGACTCGACGAGTTTGACAAGCTGATTGAGTTCGAGTACTCGAGATCGAAATCAAGTATATTTGTAAAGATTGTAATATTTTAAACTAACAAGCCTAAAATGGTAAATTAATAAATATAATATATTAATTTTTAAATTAATTTTCATCTAGTCAAGTAGTTCGACGAGTATTCAAGTAGTGAATTCTCCAACTCGAGATTGACTCGAATTTCTTATCAAGTTGCTCGAGCTCGACTCGAACTTGACTTCGACCGAACTCGACTCGAGTTTGAAATCGAGCTACTCGATTAGTCAAGTCAAGTAGTTTAAAAAAATTTCACCCCTAGTGTCGACTCTCGATAATGTATAGGCATAATTTCATAAACCTCCTTGGGATTTTTTCTAATCACACTTAGCACCGCTCAAGTTTCTAAAGTCATATTTGACATCCTTAAAATGACAATCTTTGTAACATATCAGTTAAAAAATGTATTTGAAAGAGAAACTATAATATTCTTCCACTTCTACCCTTTTTCAAGTTGATTTTTGAATTTTAGACGAGAGACTATTCTTCCACTCTGCATTTTAACATGTACCACAAACACTACAAAAGTTTCTAAGTCCACGGGAGGAATAATCCCTCATATTTCACAAATCTTTTCTTAGTCCCTCACATTTCAAGTTATGAAAAATGGTCCCCGAGACATGTAATGAACGAAATTTTGATCGGAAAAAGCCCAATCATGGACGTCTTTTCCATGAACCTTGATTTTGGGTGGAATATTGCCCCCATCACAAAATCATAGGCGCCTGTATCGCACAAGTCACAAAAGCTGCCTTCATGGAATATGCCATTTTGGCCCCCAATAGGTAGTGATTCAAGGGCAGCCTTGGCCTCGATAGCGGACAATATTAGGAGCTTCTGAGGACCTTAATGGCCAAATTATCAAGGGGGATATTATTGCTACGACTATTAGGGGCCTTAAACAGCCAGCCATTTTTTCGTTTAAGTTGATGTTGTTCGGAAAATTGGTTTAATTTCTTTTCGATAGAATCCTTATTTGTATGGAAGTAATTGAGTTCTAATTGTTTAGTTACTTGAACCAGTTGTCAAGTTAATTCCTATTTAATATGAGTTTAGGATTCTTGTAACTCTTTCCTATTATTATTTAGTCTCTTGACTAAGTAATGTTCTCTATAAACAGATAGATTGGCATTCTACAAAGACACACAAAAAAAGGGAGTGAGAGAGTTTTTAGTAGGTGAGAGGTTATACAAGAGTTGGACTTGAGATACAAGTTGTAATTTTATAGAACAATTTTTTCTCTCCATGGACGTAGGCTTTGTGGTTAAATCCTATCATTTTAATTCCTCTGTGTGACTCATTGTTTCTGCTAGGCTTTATTTTTCTGTTAAATTGTTGATTTCTCATAACTCAAATAGTTAATCTGATATCCTAACAAACGGTATCAGAGTTCCATTAGGGTTTTGGTTAAATATTTGATTGAGTGATTGGTGGCATACCATGATAGTTGGGAATATACAATTTTCAATTTCAATATTTAATGGAACTACAAGTTTCACTCTTTGGCAAAGTAGAGTGAAGGATGTTCTAATTCAACAGGTTTGGTGAAAGCATTGAATGGCAAGAATAAGAAGGCAAAAGTATGAAGGATGATAAGATTGAAGAGTTGGATACAAGGTGTACAAGCACGATTTGACTTTATGTTGTGGATGACATCATAAATAATGTGATAAATGAGAAAGATTTTATAGCAGACCTCTAGAAAAAAATGGATAAGTTTTATCTTGCTAAGAACTTATTCAATAAATTGTGTCTAAAGCAGCAACTTTACAAGTTAAAGATGGAGAGGGGTGGCAATCTCATGGATCACATGGATATGTTCAACGAAATTTTGGATCAACTCCAAAAGGTCGGCATGGGAATTGAGGAAGAAGATAAGGCTCTTTTATTCCTTACCTCGGTCTCAAATTCTTACAAAAATGCGGTGACGACCCTATTAAACAAAAGGATACTTTAGAGTTCAAGAATGTGTAGTCGCTTTGTTGGATCATGAAAAACAAAAAAAGCAAACCAGAATGTGATACAAGAAACTGCGTTAATTGCTCGAGGTAAGAATAAAAGAAAACAAAAAACTTAGCAATAAATCTAAGGTAAGTGATTCCAAAGCCAAGAAAGATGGTGGAATCCAATACTTTGGTTGTCATGAGTTTGGCCATATCAACAGATATTATCCTCATCGAAAGAAATATGATGAAAAGGAGCACGATGATGTTGTTAGATATGTGTCAAGCAGAGATATTATCACAATCTCCAGAGGCAATAATACTTTTTTCCATGATCGTTGGATTTTAGATTTTGGATATGTTTCACATATTTGATCTAGGGTAGACTATTTTGATACTTTCCAAAGAAAGAATGCAGTTTTGTGTTTTCGGGCGATGAATCTACTTGTAAAGTTAGAGGTGTTGGAGTTGTGAAAATTAAGATGTTGAAAGGAGAGATTCATTCTTGGGTGATATGACTTATGTCTCAAAGTTACAAAGGAATATAATTTCTTTGAACCAGTTAGGCTCTGAATGCTACCAATTTTTCGTTGCCGGTGGAAAATTGAAAATCACACGTAGCGAGACGGTTTCATTGATGGGGAAGAACTGAAGAAATATGGTAATTTGTACCATTTGGTTGTCTTAATGAGTTGAGAGCATAGCACAAGGAAGGGGATACAAGAACGCTTCAAAATTGCAAATGGTGGTGAGAGGAAAATTCCTACTATAGGGAAGGATAGATTGAGACCCCTTTTATGAGTCAACTAGACATTGGACTCAATTAGTTATACATGTTCATTTACAGATTGAATCAATTGATTTAAGACCATATTGATTTAAGTGTGTAGCTAGACACCAAAATATTTGGTGGTTAAAAAGAAAAAGAAAATAAGTTTTTTTTGAATGGTTTGCTATGTTTATTAAAAGAAATTCTTGCCAAAATGGAGATTTATTAGGAAAATTAGCTTAATTTATTTTAAATAGAGTCTTGTTTGTGTGGAAGTAACTAAGTAGGATCCTAATTGTTTAGTTGTTTAGAGTAGTTGTCAAGTTAATTCCTATTTTATATGCATTTAGGATTCTTGTAACTTTCCTATATTACTTGGTCTTTTGATCAAGTAATATTTTCTATAAATAGGTAGATTGGTATTTTACAAAAATACATAAGAGAAGAGGGTGAGAGAGTCTTTAGTAGGTGAAAGGTTATACAAGAGTTGGGTTTCAAATACAAGTTGTAATTTTGTAATATATTGCTCTCATAACAAGAGTAGTTTTTTTTCTCCATGGCCATGAATTTTTTGATTAAGTTGAACTTTATTAATTTCTGTGTGTGACTCATTATTTGTGTTAAGTTTTGCTTTTCTGTTAGGGATAATTTCAGAAACCTCCCTTGAGGTTTCGTGAAATATCACTTAGATCTCCTGACGTTTTCAAAATCTCTCTTACCATCCTTAGAATTGACATTTTGTTAACAATACCACCCCTCTCATCAAAAGTGATATTAAAAAATACATGTTGGAGGAGAGAGAAAATTTTAGTTCCCTTAATACCTTTAGACTATCCAAAAAAAAAACAAAATAGAAACATAATATAACAAGTCATGGAGTATCTAATAATACCAATAATAACAATAGATAAAGTAATATTGCCTAATTTGCAATTCCCAAATAAACAAAAAACACTATCTGAAAGTAATTCACGTATGGGAGGAATGCATATAAGTACTTGGCATCAACTATTCATTGTATCGTCTGATTAGGAAGAATATCTCACAATCAAACAATAAAAATTGTATCACTCTCTTACTTTTATGTACCTATTTTGATTATGAAACCTACATTATCTCTTATTACTCATTGATCATTGAAAGTACGAACTCATAATTTTTACCTGTTATATAGTTTTGTTTTGAAAATCACACCTTCACTCCAAAATTTAGGGAATTATCTTAGCGAAGTTGTAATTTTCTCCACCTCTATTCCAAGTTCTCGTATCGTTCACAAGAAAAAAAAATAAAGGAGAGAAAAATGAATGGTCACAACATACAAATAAAAGTCATATTGTTATAAGTATTTCTTTTGATAAGCAATTTCACACCTTTGTTGGTACAGAAAAAGAAGAGTGGTGCTAATTGTTTCCTAGACATTTTGAGATTATATGCTTATGAGGTTTGTCAAACTTTTTTTTTTTTTTTTGGTCTTTAGAAGCTAAATAATTGTTGGAAGAAATGAGAGTATTATTGGCAATTGATCCCTTCTGATAGTGATATGTGAACTCATAATCTTTTCAGGGGTGGTAAGAGAGATTTTGAAAACGTCAGAGGAGCTAAGTGATATTTCATGAAACCTCAGGGGAGGTTTTGAAATTATCCCTTTCTGTTAAATTGTTGATTTCTCATGTATCAAATGATTGGCCTGGTGCCTCAACTGATGTTAATCTGTCCCGGATTTTATGAGTGTAGAAATCATGCAAGTCCAATCATTGATGAAGATTTTTGTAGATTCGTGCCGGATGCTTCTAGTGTGCAAAGTAGACTGAGCTCTGTACCGTGGGCAGAAGAGGTATTATCAAGACATAGCAGGGACATCTTTTTCATGTCAATTGGGGCGCAATTGAAATAAGGCAACCGGCTATAGTTTTAGCTTAACAAATCAGGCATTGATGGCGGATGGAATCTTCGAAATTGTGAGTGAACTAATGAACTTTGGATAACTTTTTTATATACGGTTAGTGTATAATTTTTTTTTTACACTAATATATTTGAATGATGTCACATAACATAAATTTAAATTTGAAATTCAAATCATATACATTATACCACTGACATATTTTATATATTTTCTATCATTAGTGTTTTTTTTTATTAAGTAAATCATGCTAGACAATTTTCAACTAGTCTATTAATAATATTAGCTTTTTTATATATATATAAAAAGCAAACACTAGATTGTACCAAATTAGGTCCTAACTCTGCCCCTAATTGTAATGAATATGATGGAGTATAAATCACAAACTTGGCGAGTGCAGTATCAAATTTTGAGACTTTTAACTATTAATATTTTCCACTAGTTATAGTGAATATGATGGGTTATAAATCACAAACTTGATAGTAAATTTAAGGCTTTTCAACTATTAATATTTTCTAGTGATAAGGAGAACCAAATTGAAGTCTAAATCATCATACATTTTAAAGAAAAGTACTAAATTTCAAGATTTTTTTTTTGCGGTGTGAATTATTTAACGGGACCAAATTCAATTAAACAAGGAAGCAACGAAGTTTAGATATCAAATTACACTCCTATATTCAAATTACACAATAATCATACATAACAAAAGCAGAAAACATACAAATACTAATGAACGAGAAAAATGATTAAAATAAATTTGATCTCACAGTTTTTGAAGGACCAATCCTTCAGTTTATCCTTTGACTAAAAAAGAAAAAACTAGCTATAAGGAGAAAGTAGCCATAACAAATGAGAGAGAAAAACGTTGCCTATATTATTCTATGAGAATGAGAGTGAGTTGGGAATATATCGATATTCCTACTCAAGAGGGATATCTCATAATTCTCTAAGAATTATCCTACTAGAAAGAGATCATTATTCTATATAAATCTAAAACTTGAATAAAAATCCTAACTAATTATCCTAGATAATAAAATAGAGCTTTTCGATGATAAATAGGACTTTTGGTCTTTTTCCAAAACTGTAGAAAATAATCGATCGATCATCTAATATCAATTTCGGGTCCTGCACTTTTAGATTCTGCAACCTCTTCAAGGGCACCTGTGCTTCACACCAATTAATCTTCTTAACAACTCTTTTCAAGCTCTTTTTATTCCAAATTCCTAAAATACAAAAATTAAATAGAATCTACACAATAACAAAAAAAATCTACTAAAATAGAAAGAGAATGACATAAAATATATGATAATTTAACACACCATCAAAAGGATATTTATGATGTGGTGATTAGTTATTTGGTAACTAATTTCAATTTGCTAATTACTAACATAAGTTAAGTTCATATTTTAAAATAGAAGGGAGCTCAATTAATTAATTGACAAAACTACCTTTGAAATCATAATTTTTTATTTGAGGAAAATGAAATAATCTTAATAACAAGGGTATGAATGAAAATTTAGAAAATATTAAAATGTGTGTTTACATTATATGGTATTGCTCATAATCTTTGACTTTGTATATTGTATAGATGCTATAAAAAGGGTTTATTTTTCTTCACTAAAAGTAGGTATACTGATATCACAAATGCATGTCACTGTATAAAATTATAAGTTAAATTCAATTTTGAATTGTTATTCTTATACACTATTATTTAGCCTTATTTTTAGTGAGTTTTTAGTTGATGGATTCGAATGACTCATTTAAATCCAAATGCATATTGAAACTCAACTATTGATGGGGTTTAAGTGAAGCATAAATTTTATATATAGTGACAATGTATACATTATCATTGTCGGATCCATAACTTATATGTAAAAATTGGATTTCAAATTTAAAATTTACATAGTTGTCATTCAATCAAAACTAACCGTATATACACTATCAATATACCATATACTGAAGATTAATTCTTAAGTGAATCCACTAACTATTTTTTAAAGTTTGTTAGACATATTTACTACTTTTTTCCCTTTTTTTTATACTTTTTGGTCCTTTTTATTTGTCCTTATTCCAAAAATTCAAACAAACTTTTCAATGATTGCCTAACTGATTCTCATATTAAACGTAAATCTTCTTTTAACTGTAGTAATATTTCATTAATTGACACTTGTCACAATCACCATTTGTGTCATGGTATAAATAATCTTTTATTCTTTTCTTTTTCTTTTTATTTGGATAAAAATTTTATTTACTAATGTAATATGTTTTAATTTTTATTACAATAAAATATTATTCCTTATGTTTAAACAGTGTGCGGGGATTTCAACTCTGGCTTTTCTACTACATAGTTCACTTACTGCTGCCTGCCGGTTGCCTTAGCTTAGTTGGACCCACAAGACTTGGACAATGATCCCAAACTGGGATGCTATGGTTCTTCCTTGCCTGGCCCCTGTTTGATGTGTTGTCCTCATCCCTTTTGTTCTTTCTACCATACACAAATGACTCAGTTTTGTACCATTGCTGAATCCGATATTATACTAATGATTTTATATATTGAGATGATATTTTGTATTACTTCAAAGGTGAGAAATTAAAAAAGATGTGGTGAATTGTAAGGAATCATTTCCTTCATTCTTCCAAATGAATAATTTCAATATTTAATTTTCAAATCCAAATTTCTAGGCCATACAAAGATAATATATTTAAATACTTTATGAAACAAAATTAAAAAAACCACAATTAATAGTTTTTGAGCAACAAAGCCACAATTAGTTCAAAAATATTATACAGGTTGTCAGAACTCCAAAATCTCACCATCCGTCTCTTAACTTTGTACAATGATATGACACATCGACCCATGGATTTAGGCACTAACAAATATCTTTAGTGAAATAGCTCATACAAACAAAAACTTATAGCGTTACTATAAATTAGACATGGCCACAGTTCCAACATCGCCGACTCTAATTTAAAAGTCGACGATTCCGATTTTTTTGAAGGTAGAACTTGAACCAACTTTTTTAAAGATGGTTACGATTATGGTCTTTGAACCTCTGGCTCCATTTTTTTTTCATTTTTTTTGTTCTCTTTTTGGTACTTTTGATTATGTTTAAACAATTGTTGTTGTAAAATTGATTCTAATAAAATATGCTACAAATTTTATAAAAAAAAAATCCTTATTATTGATGAGATTGGATTGGTCTTGAATTTAGATTGGCTATGGGATCTAGACTTACTAATGAAATGGAACAATTGTTTGTTGGGTTAGAATCGAGATTGCTGATATTGGGTGCTGACTATTGATATTAAATTCTAAATTGACCAAATAGGTTTAAGTAGCAGATTTTTTTTTTAAAATAGTTTAAACGGGTCCTAGATTGTCGATTTTGTTTCTGGTTTAGTGAATCTGAACTTGGTTCCGATTTCAGTTTTCAAAATTCGATTTCCACTCCAGTTCGACAAGCCACTGATCTAATTCTGGTTCAAATTTGAACTATGGCCGCCTTTACTATAAATGCCATAATATTCAAGGTCGCTGTAAATTATGTTTTAGTGTTTAAGCAATGTTACTCTATCTCCTTATTTTGCAAATTATTTCCTTCTTATTCCTTGTGTTTGTTTTAATGATATACAATTCAGTACTAGAGTCAATTGACTGATATTTAAGTTTGTGAAATTTTATGTTGCTTGCGATCAAATTGTTTTTCCAATTTATTAGAAACTTATAGAAGAAGATCGAGTTTCTTCCACTCATTATCTCCCAATGTTATTCAAAGCTAGAACTTTTAATAAATTGGGCTGTTCATGAACGTCTGTCTGCATTTGGCTGGGTTGAGTTTATAAAAGGGCAATCATATGATAAACCATCGAGTTCGAACATAAAATTAAGCTGGTTTAATAATTGAGTGAAACACGAACCTGTTTGTGAATTGCTCAAATAGGTTCACGAATACACATACACACACATGCCATGTATACTATTACATCTAGGTATATGTAGAACCAAAGGTGACCAGGTGGGGGGTGGGGCTTAAGCCCCACCAAAACCAGCCCCCACCGGGCACGGATTGCCGCCGAGCCGCTGCGGCCGCACCGCCACCTGGTGGGTTGAAGAAGACGATGTTTGTTGGAACCTGGATGCTTCGATTTTATTTTTTTTTTTGCCCTTTAAATAATGACGCCGTCCATTAAAAATGGAACGACGTCGTTTTGCCTTGTGAAGCGAAAAAAAAAATAAAAATCAGGTGAAGCCCTTTTAAGGGCTTCATCGACTTTCTTAAGCAAATCGGAGCAGCAGCGAGGAGGCAGCCTCCATCCAAGACAAAGTCCTCCAGCTCCTCCGGTCCAGCTGGTCCAGCCCTCAAGGCAGCTCCACTTCTCCGGCCCAACTTCTCTCCATCTTCTCTCCAACTTCATTCAAGGCTCCAAGCCCCAAATCTCCAAGACAAAGTTTTAGGTTAGTTTTTCAATTTAAAACTTTAAATTACAATCTTCATCTTTATATTTTTGTTAATTACATGTTTGATGTTTAAATTAGTTTTGAATTTTGAGTATCTTGATATTAATTTTGATTAAGATTAATTTTTATTTATTTTATGTTAATGTAATTTAAGAATTTGAAAGATTACATTAAGAAATTTATGGATATTAAATTTAAATTAGAAATTAGTTTAGAAATTATACTATTAGATTGTATTTAGATGTAAGATTGTATTTAGTTATAAAATTCAAGTACCTCATACATTTTAATAGCTCAATTATTTATAATTTTATTGAATTTAATCTCAATTATTTAATTGTGATTTGTGACAGAAAATGGAGAGATTCTTTAAACCTAAACTAATCCGTAGTGGTGAATCTTCAAATGAGCCTAATATTAGTGAACCAGTTCAAAATCAATCTGTGGAATTGAATTTAGATGATATTGTTAGTGATCCGGGATTACGAAAACCAATTGAGGAATTTGATATTTTTCTTCAAGACCATGTCCGAAGAGAGTATTTGACTAGGGACCTTGCCAACCGATATATGTATCCAAAACATCATTTGGTAAACAACATAGAAGTTTTCAAGATGTTTGGTATAAAAGTTTGTATGGTTAGAGTATAGCATATCAAAAGATGCGGCGTTTTGCTTTTGGTGCTTTCTTTTCAAAACACAAAATAAGGAGGTCGATATGCGAGGATGCCTTTACAAAATGGGATTCAAGAATTGGAAAAGGCAATGGAAAGATTCAATGAACATATTGGAAGTGTGAATAGTTGTCATAATGATGCTAGAATACAGTTTGAAAGTTTTCAAGATCAAAGGCATAGTGTGTCAAATATGTTACGAGCAAATGGGCCAAATAGATCTTGCATATCGCACCCGTTTAACCGCCGCTGGATGTGACCCGCTTTCTTTGAAGCAAGGATTGTCTTTCGTGGAAATGATGAGTCAACTAGTTCTTCAAATAGAGGCAATTTTCTTGAATTGTTTGAGTGGTATAGCCAGCGAAATAATGAGATTTTTGAGGTTGTACATCAGAATGCTCCTCGAAACAATCAACTGACTTCTCCAAAAATTCAAAAGATTTGACACATGCTTGTGCCTCAGAGATCACAAATGCTATAATCAATGATATTAGAGGCAATTTTTTTTCTCTAATGGTTGATGAGTCTCGAGACAATTCAGTGAAAGAGCAAATGGGAGTTGTTTTGAGATATGTGAACAAAGAAGGGCGTGTGATTGAACGTTTCCTTGCAATTGTACATGTGTCTGACACCACATCTCTTTGTTTGAAAGATGCAATTGATTCTTTATTTGTGCAACATGGATTATCATTATCCAAATTGAGAGGTCAAGGATATGATGGAGCTTCAAATATGCGAGGTGAATTCAATGGTTTGAAAGCCCTTATATTACAAGAAAATCCCTATGCAACGTACATTCATTGTTTTTCTCACCAACTCCAGTTAGTTATTGTTGCTGTTGCTAAGGGAAATGTCACTGTTAGTGAATTCTTTGTCTATGTCTCTATGATTGTCAATTTAACTGGAGCATCATGTAAAAGGAGAGATCAATTAAGACAAATAGAACATGATAGGATTGTTGCACTTTTAGATAGTGGAGATATTACTCATGGAAAAGGAAAAAATCAAGAAACTAGTTTAGCAAGACCAGGAGATACTCGTTGGGGATCACACTATCTAACATTACTTCGTCTATCCTCTATGTGGCTTTCGGTGATTGAAATATTGGGAAATATACAAGATGATGCCACCACTACTGACAATAGAGGTATTGCCAGAGGTTTGATTGATAGAATGAATGATTATGAGTTTATTTTTGCGTTGCACCTGATGAAGTATTTATTGGAATAACAAATGACTTGTCACTTGTTTTGCAACAAAGGGATCAAAATATTGTCCAAGCAATGAGTTTGATTGATACTGTGAAATCTCAATTGCAAGACTTTAGGGAAGAGGGATGGCAAATAATTTTAGATGAAGTCAACAATTTTTGTGAGTTGAATATGATCCCCGTGCTTGATATGGAAGATAATATAGCAATCCGTGGCAATGCCAGGCGCAGTCGCAGAGGTCAAACCATCACTAATTATCATCATTATCGCGTGGAGATTTTTTGTGAGGTATTATTTTTAAAATTATTATTTCTTTACATTTGTTAGCAGATTTTCTTTGTTATTAATTTTATTATCGTTGTGATGTCAGGTTGTTGATTTAATTATACAAGAGATGAATAATCGTTTCTCGGAAGTTAGTACGGAATTGCTTAGTTGCATAGCATGTCTTGATCCAAAAAGTTCTTTCTCTCAATTCAATGTGCAGAAACTACTCCGTCTTGCTGATTTATATCCTGAAGACTTCTCAAGTAATGATTATTTATATCTTGAGTCTCAACTTCGAAATTATATTTATAATGTGCGACGAGATCCTCAATTTTTAGAAGTTGGAGATTTAGGAAGTCTTGCTCAACAAATGGTTACAACTGGTAAAAGTACAGCTTTTCCATTGGTTTATCGTCTGATCGAGTTGGCATTAGTTTTACCAGTTGCGACTGCTTCTGTTGAAAGAGTATTTTCTGCAATGAATACTGTGAAGACTGATTTGTGTAACAAAATGGGAGACCAGTGGATGAATGACTGTCTGATTGTATACATCGAGAAGGATATTTTTGCAACAATTGAAAATGAGCAAATATTGCAGCGTTTTCAACGGATGAAGACTCGCAGAATGCAATTGCCTCCCCTTCGTCATTCAAGTGCAACAAATACCACTACTTCAAGTGTTAATCAATAACAAATTTTTAGGTATGTATAATTATATGTTTTTATTGTTTTTATAATTATTGCTTCGAAGTTTTACTTATTAAATATATTTATTTCGTCGCAAAAAAAAATTACATGTAGTTTAGCCCCCACCAACAAATATTTCTGGGTCCGTCCCTGTGTAGAACTAAAAAAATTCCTACCAACAATCTATAAGAGATAAATTTTATAAGATCAATGTATGTAGGAATAGGGAGGCAATTTACACACATATAAGTACGCGTGGAAGGAGACGAATAATATCAACAATAATATATTAATCACACTTAATAATAACAAGACTCAAACTTTCAGTCTTCTCAACTGATAACAATAGTAAGACTGCCTATTTATAAACTGGATGACTTGTTAAACAAGTTTTATAATCATAAGAAATTTCCTAATCAAATACTAATTCAAAACTTGACTCCAATAGAACTACTAAAAATTTAACTTACTTAAACACTAAAACACTACTAAATAATAATATAGAATTTTCTACTTTTGAGTCTTAATTTAATATGCTAACAGTATTTGCACCTTGTATATTCTCTTTAAAAAGTTATTATACATAAAATTTGTATTATTTATTTTCTAAAACAAATCAATGCAATTACACTTATTCTAAATCATGAATTATCTTATAAAAAATAAAATTAAATATAAAACTCAAATTCGAGCTCTAATTATTGGATTAAAAAGAAAAGAAAGCATTCTTTTTCATGTAATTCTTTTCCTTTATCATCCATAAAACATCTTCTTTGAATCAATCCATTTATTTGGATAGGGTTATTTGCCAAATTTTTATTTTTTTATATCACTTTTTTAAATACATTTTTAAATCATCTTTTTATCTCATATATATCACATCAAAAAAGTATGAATTTATTGATTCCAATCATCTTTTTAATCTACTATCCAAACACACTCATGTCATCCGAGACGTGATACAAGTAGCTCTTTCTTGATTCCATTTTTTTTTTTTTTTGCCAAAACTTTATTGACTCCATTGGTGGACCAAAATGAATTCTTTATGAGTTTATTATTGTTTGGTGGACATAATGAGCAATATGACATAGAAGTACATGTCATTCATGAACCAACGGGTAATTGGCCCATTGCCCACCACAAGCCTCTTAAAGATTTTGTGTGGTGGGAGGCCAAGAATTCAACCTCTACTCCTATCAAATTGTTACAAAAATGTGGCCTTCACATCCAGCAGGAGAGAGATAGCAACGGCACTAGCAGGGAGTGTCCCTCCAAATTGCACAATCCCTTTCTGACATAGATCTCTCTTTGTTGGAGAATAGGATTTCAAATGAGAAATATGTCATTCATGTACCTTTTGCTTTATAAATATTTCTAACAAAAGGATTTCAAATGAGAAATAAGTCATTCATGTACCTTTTGCTATATAAATATTTCTAACAACAGTCGAAGTCTACTGATGCTCTCCTTGGACTTCATCGATTTTCATAATCTCCGCCAGCATTTTCTACTACTTTATTATTTCTAGATTATAATTATAAATTATGCCATGACATATGGGTTAGGCATCTCATGTTTCAGAAAATTAAATAGCATATAATTTAATGAGTCGAACTCAAATAGCTATGCAAATCAACAAATCAAATTCGAACAATTCTTATAGTTTATTCGATAAATGATCGAGCATGAATGATCGGAACGGAATAATTCTCAGCCAAAAAATACTTACCCCTCGTTTGGTACGTTGGAAAGATCTTTCCACCCAGAATTCTTTTCCTGCCAGAATGGAAATAGGAAAATATTTATCATTCTAGTGTTTAGTAACCAAGTCAGAATAGAATGTGAATTTCTTTTCCCATGTCTGGTATAATCATATTGAGAAGTCAGAATGGAATGAAAAAAACTACTATATTGACTAAATTATCCCCTAGATATAACATTATACACATATCTTGATTTAGAGACAAATGAATTATTAATTAATAAAAAACTTTTAATATCATGAAATCACAATAACTTATTAAACAAGAACATAATTTTTTAATAGCGTATAATTATAATAGGTGAATATTAACCGTAATACAATTTCAATAGGTGATACCAGTTGTAACTAAATTAAAATTTTAAATTGCATGCATGTTGAATCCCATAAATTGCTCATATACGTTAAACCCGTCATTTATGCATGTTAAATTCTCTACCCTTGATTTGTTTTTGAAGGGTTTTAAGAACTATTTGTAAATAGGAAAATGTAATTGTACCTTAGCAGATGATCTAGTGGGTTTACTCTTTTCTTTTCTTTTTTAATTTTTTTAACTTCATATGATTGTATTTTGGCATGTTATTGTTTGTTTGAATTAACAAATATTATCATATAATCCAATATTGTGAATAAAAATATATTAAAAATGTCAACTGAATATTTTATTTCAAAGTAAAAAAGAAAGAAAAGTCATTAAATAGAATTAGAATTATTCCTAAGTAAAAAAGTAATAGACTTATTAATCAAACTCACAAAATGGACCTAATATTTGACAAAGAAAATGACAAATTAATATATATGAAAACTAAATATATACACAGGAAATAGAGATATAGAATATAGAAGGATAATGTTGACTTCTATAATTTAGGTATTTTCTGGACAAAGTGGGAATGAGCTTTCCCTAGATTTTTGTAAGGAGTGGGATTCCAAGAAAAAGTTGGAATAGGCTTTCTAGGGGGAAAGGGCTTTCCAACATAAAATATTCATATCAAACACGAGAACAGAATGGAGAAGTTGGAAAGGCCTTTCCATTCTAGGCCTTTCCAGCACCAAATGAGGGGTTAGGGTTCATTTGGTTTATAGGATGAGACAGGATTGGATAACTTATCATGTGCCATCCAATATTTGGTTACATTTTTATAATTGGATTAGATATCCATGTTAACTAAATTAATACTCTTTAGAGGGGATAAAGTCATCCCATGGGGGGTCTTTGGTATTATTTATCCGGGGATAATTGTGAGAGGGGAATTTATCAGATTCTTTTACCCTTATCAAGAAAGACAAAACATACAACTATATTAATAAACCAAACATTGGATAACAAGGATGAGTAATCCCATGATTAATTATCCAAGAATGAGTCATCCCATCTCATCCAATTAGTGAACCAAATTGTGAGGGCCTAAAAAAAAATTTATTTTATATTGTTAATATTTATTATTTTAAATATGGTTATTATTATTATCATTAATTCGTTTGATTATTTTAATGTCATTCTCAAACATATTTTTCAGAAAATTTAAATGGAAATTTATTTTATTTTGAGAAAAACTTAATTTAATTTTACACTTATTTTTTTTTCCTTGTAGATTTTCAATATTCCGTTTATTTTATTTTAAAATTTTCCCTTTTTGTATCAATTAGACAGAAAATGAGAAAACACGTATTACAAGGTAAAAATTCGGGCAGTGAGTGAAGTAGTGACGGAGTGTAAGGATGATCACTCGTAGGTTAAGAATACAAACAAGAGACTAGAAGTGAATTATTAAAGGTGAGATTAAGTAGGGTTTTGAAACCTTAAAACCTAGTAGGATTTTAACCTGCGATTGTTTATCCATTTAATTTCCTCTAATTCACTTTAATTTTTCCTTTTCTTCTCTCCCTCTTAGCCGAGATTATCCCTTAATTTGCAGCCAAGAGAGCTAATTATTTTTCCCTCCAAAATTGCTAGCAAAACTACTGTTTCAATTTGGACCTTTTGACCCTTAAAATTGGGATTTAAGTCTTGTCTTAAATTTCTTTCATTTATTCACCAGATTACCATTCAAACACACCACTTCTCTCTCTCTCCTTGGCCGACCCTCTTCCTTCTCTCTTCTCTTGAAATTTCAGCATTTTCTACTTCCATTTTCCTCCCAAAATCAACCACAATCTAGCATTAATCTTGCCTCAAGCTTGAAGCTTTGGTACAGAACTTTGAGAAGAAGCTTGTGGGTGGTTGAAGCTAAGTTCTTGGGGGTTTTCTTGCTAACTACTTGGAGGAGGTAAAACCCTAAAAGCTTCATCTTTGTTCATTCTTTAAATTCCAAGCATGAAGTTAGGATTGGGATGTTGATGGGTTCCTAGAACCTTGACTAGAGTTGGTTTTTGGAATTTCAAGTTGCTAAGCTTATTTAAAGTTGCATTTGTTGATTATGGTTGATATGTGGGATCTTGGAATTCCCACAAAATGTGTGAATTTGTTTACTAGAATTGCTAAATGATGAAATATATGTGCATATGTTGAATTTGTTGGTTGGAAATTGGAGGAGAAACCTCAAGGGGAAAACCGAGAAAGGAGAAGAGGAAATGGAGGGTGAAATTTGCTGTTTTTCCTTAATTTTGTGGCTGCATTTTGTTGGCTTAGGGGCTGATTTTCAATGCTTAAATGTTGAGGTTTAAACTGTTAATGTTCCCCACAAAAATCCCTTCAAAAGTTATAGCAAGAATGGTTATTAAGTTGGAACAAGAAAAGCTGGAAAATGGGCAAGCTTGCTGTCCGAAATTTTGGGGCTGTTTAGTGCTAAAAATTGATAAAATCTTTCATCATTTTGACCACCATTAGACTTAGGAAGGTTAATACTATCTTGGTTCCAAATATTAGGGCAATTTATGGTGTTTTAGATAGGTTAGAGGTGTGTAAAAGAAGAAAATCAAAACTTTGCAGATTTGAAGCAAGATTGCTGAGTACACTTTGAGCATTAAAAACACTGCCTTCCCGTAGGATTTTTTGGCTAAATTTTGGTAAAAATGTAGTTTACATACTGAGGTTTATGCCTGCAAAATTTGGTGATTTTTGAGTAAGAATTTGTCACTCAAATGAGGCCTAGAAAGATGCCCTGCAAATCTGGAATTTCAGAAAACGCAGAATTTTGAACCTGCCCTGTTTGGACAGTTATATTTTCTTAGTCGAGAGTCAGAATTGAGTGCTGTTGGTGGAGTTTGAAACTATAGTGATAGGGATATGAACTGTGTAAATTTCAGGGGCTAGTTCATTTTCTACAATTTTTGGTGAATTTCCAAAGTTTTCTGAAAACCATGACTGTCATGCCCTGTTTTCATTATTGCAGTAACTTCCAACTGAAATTCGACTGGTTTATGATCTAAATATTGTATGAGTATCTTCTCAAGAGTTTTAGTTCGTTGAGTCTATTTTCCAACGGTATAAGATTCGTTATTTTTGAACTTATAGAACTCAAGTTATGATTTTTCAAAGAATATTGCACAAAACTGAAAATTCGTCTAAGAAAGCGACGAAAGCTTAGAAATGCCTTGGAAACATTTCCTAGTTTTCAGGCGTAACCTTTTGAGTATTTGTACACCATTCCAAATTTTAAAAAAATAGATTTTTCCAATTACATGATATTCCTTTTAATTTGGAATCAAAAAGCTTAACTGTTTGAAAATTAACCTTGAATGCATACTTAGGTAATTTTGATTGTGCATCTCTCAGGTGATCACGTGAACACCGAGAACCTTGTTTGATCTCGTGAATTGCCCTCGCTTGCTTTCGACTATTGGTAAGTGTTCAAGTGCATGTTAATTAATGTAAATGAATTGAAAAGCATGCCTGTGTGCCTAAGTGAGCGTGTACTTTATCGCGCTCACCTTCTTTGAATTGCCTCAAAATGAGTTCAACTGTTTAAAATGTTACTTGTTTGACTGTTTGAACTGCTTGTTCTACTTATATTTGTGGGGACGCCCAAACCCCATTGGGAATCCCTTCACCTTGTCCGGCAACAGGGGTTAGGGCAAGGGATGGGTGAACCATGGGTTATTAAACTGTTTAAATCACGTTGGTTGGAATGAGTCCACCGACTATGGCATACTTATAGTGGGTTGCCATTCACTACTTAAATGTTGGAGTTCGGGCCCGGTCAAAGGGGTGTAAGTAGACGGGAGAGGGATAAAAGTGGTGAATATGGACTGTGAGAATGAGTGGTTGATGGAATGTCAACGTGTGGCTTGAATTGATGCTGGTAAAGAAAATAATTGTAGAGAATTACAAAAATGTGGAGCCAGCCAACTGTATCCTTCAAGATTGTACTGTTTAAATGTTTTATTAACTATTTTGCTCTTTTACTATTTCATTAATTTCTTGAATTGCTTTGAGTTGCCTGTGCATGTTTCTCTTGACCTCACTGAGCGTTAGTTCACTCCAATTTGTTTTCCTTAACAGGTTTGAAAATGGGGCATGAGAATCGGGGAACTTAGTACTTTTGTAGGATTTTCCTCATTTTGTATAAGATTGAAATTAATGGATGAATTTGATGGTTTATGGTATCTTGGAGTTATTATCAATGTAATTTTGATGTAATTTTGGGGTTTGTATTTTGTGAGAGTTTATTAGTAATTTTAATAACTTTTAATGATGACTTTACGAATGAATGTTTGGATCGATATTTGGGAATTCGTAGTGAGTCCCGGCGAGAGTTAGGCAGGCGGTCCGCCGAACCCTTTGGTTCGCCCTAGGGGGAGATGGGGCTGTCACACAAATGAACCCTAAAGAATTAGAAGTGGATTATGCTAAATTGGTACATTTCGTACACGCAAGGGATTAATTTGTTTTCTTCAATGCCAAGGGATTTTCAAAAAGATTTATTTTTGGCGCAATATGAGGGACTATTTCCATAATTCTCCCAAGTTTCAAGACTAAGGCTCTGTTTGATAGCCCAATTGAATACTTAAATTTGATAAATTCAGATCTTAATACATTTAGACGCGTTTGACAATCGAAAATAAAACATCTGAATTAATTAAGTGGCACTGAATTTTCTAGTCAAAACTTGCTTTCAAAATTAAATGATAAACTATTCACTTATCACTTAATATGATATACAATCAAATATATTAGATTTAGTATTTAACAATTTAATCACTTGATGAATTCGGACTTCAAATTTCAATTTTCAATTTTCAGACTTTAGTTTTATCAAACGCACCTAAGCTCCCATATGATTTGACACTTAGGATGCGTTTGATAAAACTGAAGTCTGAAAACTGAAGTCTAAAGTCTGAAATCTGAAGTCTGAATACATTAAGTGATCGAATTGTTCAATGCTAAATCTAATACATTTGAATGTATATTACATTCAGTGATAAGTGAATAGCTTATCACTTATTTTTGGGAGCAAGTTTTGTCTAGAAAATTCAGTGCCACTTAATTCATTCAGATGTTCTATTTTCGGTTATCAAACGGTCTGAACGTATTAAGATCTGAATTCATTAAATTTAAATGCTAAATTGTATTATCAAACGGGGCCTTACTTTCCTAGAATTCTTTGCACTTGAATGATTTTTTTTAGGAATAAGTCACTTCCTGCAATTACTTCTGACGAATAATTGTATATTAAACTAGTCTATTAGCTTGTCTAAAGTTGGCAAACTATATCATACTAGAAATGGTAATGGAGCAAGGGGTAAGACGAGGGATCCTTCCCCTACCCCTTGTCCTATCTTGTAACACTTTCCCCATCCCTACCTCATCCCCCTTCCTTGCCAACGGCCCGGCCCTGGTTTCCTTGATTGCAGTAGACGTAGAGTTGAATCAATTTCCACAGGCCATAAAGAGAAAATGGAAATGAGAAACATAAACAAAATTATGTGTATTTACTTTTATTATTAACGATTTGACTATGGTGCTTGCGGATTTCAGTGATTCGAGATACATAAAAATCATGGGTGTTAATTATCTATGAAAGGAGAGGGAGAAATTAAGGTGAGACTTGTATAGGAATGTTTGACAAAGTTCAGTGTTAGCCGAGAGGAAGGGGAGAGAAGAAAAACTAGGTCAACTTCATTTTTTTTTTTTGGGAGAAGTATGTTAATGTAAATATCAAGTTTTATGAACATGATATTATTTCCACTAGTGGAAAAAGCACACCCTAGATGTGTGCAAGTAAAGAAAAAATATTAAGTTATTTTTATAAAAACTGATGGAAGTTATTAGAAGTTTTATTCTTTATTTTGCAAACCAAAAAAAAAGATGTTATGAATTTTTTTGTTTTTATTGAAAGTTAAAATAGTC
Source organism: Gardenia jasminoides (assembly GCA_013103745.1). Classification (NCBI taxonomy): domain Eukaryota; kingdom Viridiplantae; phylum Streptophyta; class Magnoliopsida; order Gentianales; family Rubiaceae; genus Gardenia; species Gardenia jasminoides. Next base: position 2,115,131 of record CM023101.1, read on the forward strand.
GAAGTTATTGCAGGTTATTGAATTTTAGCAGTTATTTTTAGTAAATTTTTACTTTTGTGATGATAAAATTAAAAAAAAAGATGACAAAAAAAAATTTTAATGTCTAAGTTAATGATCGAAGATATCATTATTATTATTATATACTTAGACACTGAAAATGGAAATACAGTGTGGGTGCCCTGTCTTGACATGATCCCTATGTCCCATTCCTACAGAGGGTGCTTGCCTTATGGCTAGAGCTGCAAACGAGTTGAGTCGAACCGAGTTTTGGTCTTATCGAACTTCGGCTTGACTCATTTTTGATCGAACTTGAATTCGACCTCAAGCTCGATGAGCTCAAAAAATGAAGCTCGAACTCGAGCTCGAGTTTAAATTCGAGCCTAATCGAGGTCGAGGTCGAAAAAATAATAAATAATTACTTTATTAAAAAAATAATTAATTAATTATTTTTCTTAATAAATAATAAAAATATTAGGGATTTATATGTAATTTCACTATTAGAATAAAAAATAAAAAATAATATATATATATATATATATATATATATATATATATTGAACATATTCAAGCCATAAACTATTGAGTTTGAGAGAGTCGAGTTTGAACTCGATTCAAACGTGGAAACGAGTTGCTCGAGCTCGAGCCGCTCGCGAACGGGTCAATTCGTTTGCACCCCTACTTGTGGCCATGCTATATCATATCACTCAAGAGAATAGTTGTATCGACAATTGCCAGCAGTCGTTATAGGCCAAATGGGCTTAGCTCAGATTTGAGCCATAACTTTGAATTTTTGAAATATAAATGCATTTCAGGTGTTAGATTTTTAGGAAGGCAAGATGAATTAGAAACTATATATAAATATAAGAGAGGATAATAATTATTAATATATGTGTGTGTCTATAAAATAGGTTGGGTAGAATTTAAATATGTTAATGAATGTGTAATGGGTACTTATTACAAAAACTACACACACACAAGTATACATGCGTGTGTGTGTTATACATGTGTATATACAGACACATGCACACATGCACATATATATGTGTGTATCTGTGTTTGTATATATATATGTGTGTGTGTGTGTGTGTGTTTGTATACATATATATATGTGTGTGTGTGTGTATGCGTGTGTGTATACATATACACACACACACATTCGTGCTTAATAATTATCGTTATGTATGTGTGTGTGTATATACACATATACATGCGCGCGCGCACACACGTGCTTGTCAAGGGTGATCTTTTAGTTACTACCTAGATGCACGGTGCTTGTGAGTAAGGCGAGATAAATCATATATTTCCTGCGTACTAGTTATCTGAAATAGTTTTTTTTATAAAAAAAAAAAAGAAAAATTTGTTAATAAAATTGCTGGATATCGTTAAGAGCCCATTCGGAAGTCCAGTGTTTTTGTTAAGAAAAACAATTTGAGCTAACATAAGCACTTTTTAAGTGTTGTGACTCACTCTCTCCTCTGGTAACCATCATTTCTAACATTAGGGGTAAAGTTTTTCGTTTCAAAAGCAGTTGTAACAAAAGCTTAAAATCAATGCTTTAGAATTGCTTCAATGTTTCCGAAAATAAAAGATAAAGTTACACCATTTTCCCATAGATTCTGAATTGAACAAAGAGATACGCACATTTCAAACTTTAAATCTATATAGCAAAAACACTTTTGTAATTATGTAATCAAACAATATAATTAAGCACTTAATAATTACTTTTAGAAAAATTCTATTAAGTAAAATACTTCTTCACAAGCTACCGCAACTTCAAATACACACTTCGTTGATATTAGAAGTAAGAGTGGATCTAGATTGCTAGTGTGTAGCATGCAAATGTATCGTATCAGTTAATTAAATTGGATTTCAATGCCCAAACAATGATCAGTCCTGGAGTATTTACTCAAAGCACGGATCAAGACCAGGACTTATTGTTTTGGGCCAAAACTGGGCGGCTCATTCTCACTTTTAATACTTAAGAAGTTTCTTCGCATTGATCTGCATTGCAGCAGGTGCTGCCCAATATGGGCCGATAACTGTTGGCGATTCGGGACCTCAGAACCATTCAAGTCCAAGATCCATTAAAATGTTTCGAGATATTTGGCAACATGTCAATTAACTTGCATATATCCTCAAGACCTACCCATTAAAAAAAATAATAATAATAAAAACTTGTATTTGTGTAGTAGCCATGTCGATCAATCGCTCAATTTTTAAAAACTACAAAATGGCCTATAAACTTTTAGATTTTTTTTTGTGTATCTCATCGCTCTTGCTCCCCCCCTCCAAACAAAATCCCAAAATGAATTTTGATAATATTCCTTATAATCTTGCATTTGCCCCTGAAAGTATTAAAGTTTTATGTAATTACTCTTACCATTTCTATAATGGAACCTTGAAACAAAATATATTACACAATGCTACTTTTTTTTTCCCCTCTCTAATGTATTTTGATTAAGTAAAATTAAACTTTTTGGGATGTCCAATAATACAAATGACAAGCAAAACAAATATCCCTTTTATCGAGTACTATACACATTATTAACTTGGTTTTGTACACTAGATCCTTACATCTTGTTGTCTCATGCATATTTTAAAGTTCTATACAATTTTATAAAATAACATGACCATATAAATTTAAATTTGAATTTGAAATTCAAATCATGCACATGTGGCATGCATCTAAAGTTGCTAATGTAAAAAAATTACTACTTTGTTAGTGTATAAAAAGTTGATCCTAACCATTACAAATGGTTAATCACAAGTAGTAAATAACCTTTTTTTTAATTTGTAATATTAAGTAAAATTAATTGGTGTATTTATTATAAATATTTAATTATACTAAAAATTCTCAAACCAACATATTTTAAATTTACGCTAATACTAATGTTGCATCTCTGAACAAAGATCCTGACTCTGTCATTGTATACAGTGTATATAATATTCAAAATATATGCATCTCATATTTACCCATTATCATCTAAAAAGTGTGAACCTACATTAAACAGCAGCATAGACAACAAAAATAAACATTCGAAACAAAAGAAAAGAAAAAAAGTTGTTGCTAGACAAGTGAGAAGGTTATTTCGAGACTATCCTTATTCACCAACCTTACCTCTCATACCAAATCACTTCTGCACCCCGACCACCTAATGATCATAAAAAGAAGCCTCGGTATGTTTATCGTGGACAATATAACTGGTATATCAGAGGTGCGTCTAGGTTAAATTGTAACTTTAAATCTCTTAGCTCACCACCATTGATGCACAAGAGTACCACCCTGCCTGAGTTTTGAGAACAAATTAAAGCACTGATCATATGTGGTGTTGTACCTCTTAGTCCTCTTACCTGAGCAACATTTCACCCAACGATCATAATGACATTCCAAAAACAACTCATCAATCAAACAAATTGCTCCACTTTCCACCAATCTTGGGATCAAATCCATTTCAGTTCCTTCAACATCCATTTTGAGGACAACAAAATCTTGCTTGGAAAATGACCTTATCAACCAATCTGCAAAATCAAAGGCTTGTACAACATTTTGCTCCCCCTTATAGTCCTCCAAAACTTGTGACTTTCCGGATTGAATCCTACCCGTATATTCCCTTTTTTTATTTCTCGTTCCAAAGACTAATGTCTCATTCCTTATCCATGCTGCATATGGCAAAAGTGTTACATGATTCTTCTTTTTGTACTCTTCATGGAAGGATTTGTCTGCCTCAATTGCGAAGATCTCAAATCTTTTGTTTTGCTTTGGATACAGCTTCTCAAACCAATTTCCAATCGTTGAATCGTAAGTTCGAGCTCCCAAGTCAATGTAAATGTACCTCCTCTTGTAAATTAAATCAACTATGGTAGGGAGATACCTGAATGACTTGATGCTCTCTCTGTACTTCCCCTGGTCAGTCCAGTCTTCCAACGGTTCTTTTTCTTCCAATGGCTCAAGATTGCCAATTAAATCCCGCTTGTACTCTGGAGCTGTGTTGTTATCACATCTCTGGACAATATCATCTGAAATTGAATCTTCCAAACTTTTTCTTAGCACTACTTCACGTATAGAAGAAGTCAAATCAAGCCTTTGATGTCTCTAAATGTTGTTAATCTACAGCAAGTGAATAAGCTAAGAAAAGAGTGAAAACTATACTCATCTTGAACTGTTATATGAACAACTAAGTACCCTCCATATCTAAGAATCCTACAAACTTCAGAAGCAATTCCAAAAGGCTGGTCAACTAGCACAAAATCCAGACTAGGTCTTTGACCAAAAAATGCAAAATCGAAAGTATTGTTCCCAAATTGATCAAAACTCTGACCTGAAATCATCATAACATCAGAAATACCAACACTTTTCAATGCGTTGGCCTCTTGATCCAATTTTGCGCCTTGGATGCATAATGATTTTGAGGTTGTAGAAAGGTATCCTTCTTGAGCCAGATGTTGAAACACTCCATAATAGTAATGGACTGCTTCTGATCGGTCACGGGGCAATCCTTTTATGGAAGCTGAAATGCCATATTTATCCAAGATGTTATCAACATCGCCATTTTTCAATCTGGGGAAGGTGGCACTTTCCTTCATCTTGGTTATAAATGATAAGAGAAGAATAACAAAAATCCCACATGAAAGTATTTTACAGTGGAGATTGTTCAAGAAACTCATGATTTTGATCATATAAAATGATTGAGACAAGAAATGAACAAATTGGTGTTTTATTTTGGACTGCTTCTTAACCTTGGGAAACTGTGGTCATGTAAGGTGGCCAATTGATACAAAGCAAAGGGATTTAAATTTTAAAAATAAAATCTGAAGACTGAAGATAACATTGAATATGCTACTCCTACAGCCGCGTACCTTAATTACACTATTAAACAAATAGAGACTTGCCGGGTACATACTGCAGATTAGAAACTAAAATAAAGGATTATGAATATAATAATCTGAATCCAATACACATTGTAGAGTTGGAAGTCAAGAGATTTCGTTTACAGTTTGCGCCTAATTTCACCTTACACTCCCTAACTTATTATCAATTTCCAAGTTACACATTTAATCTCAATTTAAAAAAAATTCACCTTAACGTTTGATATCCATTGGATTTTAACCATTCATTAAACGTGATGAAAAAAATTGATTTTGTGCCCAACGCATTGTAATCATCAGATAAAATTTCACTTTCCAGCCCAATTTTATTGCTCAATTTCACCCATAATTTTTAATTTTTGAACATGTTGTACCCGCAATTCAAGTTTAATCAATTGTTAGATGCAAATCATGTTTTGTGGTTGTTGTCTGTCTATAATTTCAACACTTCAATCCAACAAAATAATATAATTTCAAAACTTCAATCCAACAAAATAGGCCAAGTTAAAACTTAAAAGTGAGGTATAGGGTATGACTTTAGTGTAAATGTTATTAATGCGAAAATGCAGTTAATGTGTTCATAAATGATACATCTACAAATCAACAGACCTAGTCTGACTATTGTGCATTTAAAGGATCTATAGCAATAGATTAAAACCAATTAGGGGTGTACAATATGTCTAAGAACTAAAGTTTGCGGATTTAGAGTGAAAACAGATAATAAACTGGATAACTTTTTTATACACTGTCAGTGTATAAGTTTTCATACACTAGCAGGTTTGGATTATATCACATAATACAAATTTAAATTTGAAATTTAACTCATGCACATGTGGCATGCATCCAAAGTTGCTAGTGTAAAAAAAATACTACACTGATAGTGTATAAAAAGTTAATCCTAATAAATTCTAGGTAAATTTGAAACTTAACTTCGTGGCTAATGAGAGCTTTGCATGCATGTACAATGGAGACTCCTAAGTGAATTTTCAACATATCCAATGACCTCAAAAGTACAACAGAAATGAACAAAATTGGTGTTTTATTTTCGAGTACTGCTCAACCTTGGGCAACAGTGGTCAAATAATTATACAGGTGGGCAATCCATATAAATGAAAGGGATTCACAACTAAAATAACCTTCTGAAGATAAAATATGACTGCCACGTATCTTATCTTCCACTAAACAAATAGAGCCCCTACTTCATATAGACTGGAGAATGATGACTAGGGATTAGGAATATACTAGCAATAATCCCAGTGCTACGCACGTGACTTACACTTTTATGAAAAAATAATTAAAATTTAGAATAAATTATTCAACATTATTTTCATAATGAAAAGTTATCTAAAATCTACATAATTAAATATATTTTCACATTATTTTCATAATGTAGTTCATCAGTATTTTAGAATAACTTATTACAAAAAACTATCTAAAATACATATAATTAAATGTAGTTTAACATCAAATGGATTGTGAGGTTTAAAAAATAAAAAAATTAAGTATTTTTCAAATTTCTGATTCTTCTCAAATGATGTAGGTACTTTTTACAGATAGTCGATTTTCAAAACATGTTACATTAATGGAGAATCTAGTGATTGAACTATAACTTGAGGAGTTGGAATAATAAATGTAAAAGCACGATCTTCGCATGATTACACATAATTAAATAATATTGTACTACATTTTTTTTGAAATAAAAAAATGTGTAAGAATGTAAGATGTATGCCATAGAATAGTGATGATTAATTTTTACATGATAGAAATTACCTTTAGTTTGAACTTCTTTAAATCAGATACAAAGCCATAGAAGATCATTTCTACTTGTTTATCACAAAGTGTAAAGGTACATTTGATAAAAGTTTGAAATCTAAAAGTTGAAATCTAAATCCATTAAGTTAGTCAATTGTTAATACTAAATCTTATACATCTGAATGTACATTACATTAAGTGATAATAACTTATCACTTAATTTTTGGAGTATGTTTTGCTTTAGTTTTTCAGTGACACTTAATAAATTAAGATGCTATATTTTTTTATTAAACGCATTTGAATATTTTAAAAAGCTGAACGTATTAAATTTAAGTACTGAATTAACTTATCAAATAGGGTTTGTATTGTATGTGACCAATTAAACACCTAAGGGTATGTTCAAGCAAAATCTATTGTACAAAACTAAAAGTAATTATTTGTACAAAACATATTAATATTATTTGTGAAATTAATAATTCTAATATTCTATAATAGAAATTTACTTTACTTGGGTGTTGTATCTGTGATATCATTGCAATTAATGTAAACTACTTTTGTCATACCATATAAGTACATCTCAATCGTATATGGTGTAATATTGATTTTATATATCTTTTGTATTAATGTCTTCAATTAGTTCAATAATGCAAATAAATTAAACTTGTAAATGTTATGATTTAGATAAAATAGACTAATTAGTTAATAAATGCATCAATACTCTTATGGAACAAAATTAATAACTCACACTAGATTTGATCTCATAATTAGCAATCTAAATTTTTTTGGCAGCTGAAATAAGGATTTTAGAATAAAGTATTTAACAATAAACTATTTAACAATTTTGGCACTTGAAAATCTTAACAATTACATGTAATTTAGTAATTTCATTTTGTTTGTTGAAGTTGAAAATAATTCAAAATTTGGTTGTATTGGATAACATTCTTTATAATTCGTAGAGATCGAGATTTGTTGTATGGTTAACATGATATGTAGGAAAAAATTTGATAAACTTAATTTTTCTTATTTATTGATTTGAAAGTGGTAACGAATGTGGTATAGAACTCTTTGAAAATTGGAACTATTTAGTGATTGTTTTTTGAATTTGATAAACTTAATTTTTCTTGTTTATTGAAAGTGGCAATGAATGTGGTATAGAACTCTTTGAAAATTGAAATCATTTAGTGATTGTTTTTTGAATTTGAAAGTAATTTAGACTCGATTGTATTTGATAGCTTTCCTTGTAAGTTGCAAAGGTAAAGACTTGTAGTGTGATTAATGTAATATGTAGGAAACATTAAAGTAAACATTCAAAAATTTAGTTTAAATAATTTTTTTCCCTTAGAGAAAAGTCATAGTAAAATTTTTACCTAAATACACATTTGATAAGATAGTTTATCTAAATATTTTTTCTACCTAAAATCTAGGGATTTAAACATTTGAACTTAACCAACTAATAACCATTAGATAATGTTAATTGAATATATTAAATAATAAAATAATTCAAAAAAATTAGAAAATGACACATGTCAAACTATTGGAAAGGTTCTAGAAAACATGAACTGGTGAATAGTATATACTATAGATCACTCGGGGACCATGAAACCTAACAAACATTGCACAGCTGGAGCTCCTAGCAAAATTGAACAGCAGGAGCTCCAGAATTAATGTTGTTATTATTGTAACTGAGAATTTTAAATTTTCACTTCCTAACTTGACACAAATTTTTACATTGCACATTCTCTTTTAATTTTCAAATTGAGGTTTCAGATTGGTTCAAAATTTGAATTGCAATAATAATATTGACGGATTTGACACGCAATGCACAAAAATCCTGGTCATGGATAACAATTGGACCAAAGTGTCAAAGTCGGATGAACCTAAAAGTTTACGTGTAATTTGTCTAAATTAAAGTTAGTGGAAACTCCTATTGTAAGTCAGCAGTTGAAATCGAAACTAGCACTCATGGTTAATTAGGATAAGATAAGATGTGCGTAATGCCTGCATGAATATTTAACAGATGATTCCATGGGATTTAGTGAATCAAATTTGACTACCATGAGAAAATGTCAAAGGCCAATAGCGAATAGCAAGCGTTTTCAATTTCAAAATTTTGCATGTCCGGTAACTTTTTCACATGTACAAAGTTCGGTTTTCGGAAGTAACGTAGAGGTTGTTTTTTGAATCCCCACATTAATTGCTTAATTTACAGTGAACACTTACAAGGGGTAATCTTTTTTTTTTTTTTTTAATTCAAAGGGAATTTCCAAAGCTTGCAAGGAGGAATAGGGTTTGAGAGTCAAGTTGCTTCTCGAAACATTTGTAAAATATGATGCTTCATTTAAGTTTAAAGTTTTTTCTTTTGAAGAGATTTAAGTTTAAAGTTTGATTCACCTTTCGAAACATTTTTAAAATGATTTAGCACAATTATAAGAATGGATATCAAGTTTTTCATACCAATATTCATTGTATGATCATAGACAACTCTAGTGATATAGTGCTTTACTGAGAATAATGATTCAAGACGGAGAGGACTTGAAACTCCTTGTAGACATTGAAATCGGCTCATTTGGAGTTTACTTTTTAGGAGCTTTTGGAAAACAAATTATTTTAGAAAGTATGATATATTTGAGATAAAAAATTAATTAAAATTATTTACAAAAAATATTTATGGAAAATGATGAAACTTTTATGTAGAAAAACACAATCCAAACGATGAAATTGTCTAGTGAAGCATTTTGTATCAGTTGATGTTTCCTAGCATATGAAGTTTTTCTTTTTCTTTTTTTTTTCATTCGACAATCTCGGACAAAATACACTTTTTACACGTCATGCACGAATCCAGAAATCATGCAAGTCAACACACTACATCCATCCATACATATAATTTGATGTGTAAGTTATACTGTAATATGCATAATAATATATCATATATTACAGACTATAACTAGGCATTGTGCCCATGGTTGATCATATTGGTTTGGATTTTATGGTAATGGAAGAGTTTTTGGTTAATAGAGTTTAGGAGTATTTTGGATACAAATGTAGGTATAAAAAAGTAAGAATAAAAGTAGGAAAGAAATGTAAGAATAAAAGCAAGAATATACATACAGTTTTAGTAATAAAAAAATTAAAAATAATATACATCTAAGTTTACTGTAGCTAGCTCGCGAATCACTGAGCACAAGAGAAGGTAACTTGAGGCACAGTTGAGCAAAGTAAGAGTCAATTTACTTTTTAAAAAAGCAAAAAGAATAATAATTTTTCTTGATAGGTAATAAAAATATTAACAAAATACATGCAATTCGGTTATTAAAATAAAAAAAATACATATTCAAGCCTATTGCTGTCGAGTCATGAAGTATTGAGTACGAAAAAAGATTATTCAAGTTTGACTCAAATATGTAATTCAATTGATTTAATAAAAATAAATAAAACAAATTTAATTTTTTAAATAAGTAATAAAAAAGATAATTTTTATGGGCAGGGGAAATTTATTATAATTTTTTAAAAAATAAATAGAATAATTATTCTTGGAAGTAAGTAATAAAATATTAGGAATATATATTTATATATAATTGTACTATTTAAAAATAATATATATCTAAGTTTAGTACAGTTAGCTTATGAATTATTGAGTGTGAGAAAAGGCAACTTGAGTCACATCTGAGGTGATTAAAAATCAAATGATTTTGTAAAAAACCAAAAAGGAGTAATTTTTTTTAATAAGTAATAAAAATATTAAGGATATATATGTAATTCGGTTACTAAAATAAAAAAAAAATGTATATGAGGTTATTTCAATTGGTCGATGAACTATCAAGCACGGAACAAGATGAGTAAAGTTGGATTCAAATATGCCATTCGACTGATTTAATGGAAATAAATATTTAAAACAATTTTTTTAAAATAACTTGGTGGATCATATAGAAACTCCTATGTTATTTTTATAAAAAGCATTGAGAACAATGGTTATCGTATTGCTTGATCCGAGCAATTTGAATAAGTAAATGTTTATATCTTGCCGCTTGCTTCATCCCAAGGATTTCAACAATTAGGAGACAACAGGCAGTGGAGGGTACAAGTCACTGGAACTGTGACGACCCATCTCTCCCTAGGGCGTACCCTAGAGTATCAGTGGCCGCCTGCCTAATTCTCGCCAGGACTCATTCACTCAACAATCATATAACTTATTAACTAAAACTCCGAACACGATATAAAAGTAATAATATCTTACAATTCCATACCTTCAAATTACAAACTCAGAGTGCATTAATCCTCCATCAATACATTCAAGTTCATATTACAAAAGCTTTCAATAACCATAATTCAAAACTCTCAAAACATTCAACATAAGCAACCCTAACTCTATGGGTTGGCTTCTCCACTTGGGTACTCATTTCCTGCTAAGGAAAACAAATGGAAAAGGGGTAAGTTAAAAAGCTCGTGAGTTCCCAAAAACATGCAAGACACTTAGCACATAATACATTTCACTTCAAACATGAATTTAACAATAAACACAGAAGAAAGCATTTAACATTCAAAGAAGAATATAGGGGCTCTCACGAGCCAAATTCCACGAATCTTGTCCACGAACCAGGTAGTTGACACTCCGTCAACTTTCACAAGTACAATCCATGTAGACCATCACTTATCCCTTACTCCGCCAAAACCCCCACCGAGTCCGACTCCAAACACTTAACACTTTATAACACTTCACTTCACTTCACTTTGTTTGTACATCGTACATTTCTCTTTTTCCGGGACAAATCCAAATGCTAAGTCCCGAATGCACTTCACTTCACTTTTGGAACCCTACGGTTTGTACCTTTCTATTCGGCCTTGGCCTAGCCTCCGACTCGAATCGAAGGTCTCACCGATAGGTCTCAGGAATTCCCAACATTTCATAATTACACATAAGTCATTACACTACACTTTTACAATCAATCATTTCAAAATACTTTCACAATTATTTTCACTCAAATGGGGTAGGTGCGATAAAGTACACACCACCCCCATTGGAGGGTTCAAAAATCATGTTTCACATCGCATTCACTTCATTAAACACATTTACAATCACCTGCATGTAAACACGTAACAAGCATGGAAACTCACCGAAATAGTAGGGTTCAGCTTCCACGTAAGGATCAGATTCAGTTCCTTGCACACTCCCTAAAACAATTTCAAAAACAGTAGTTGAGATTCACTCCTTCACTTATTAACTAAAACATTTCACTTCATAGTTTCCAATCAATAATTTTCCCAAATCCCTCAAGGAAAAACATTCATTTTACATGATTCAACATTTCAAATGAATCTTTTGAAAATCACTATATCACTTCAAATATGCCACGTCACCGATGTACTCACTAAGCACTATTTTCACACTTTCTTTAATAAGACACTTAAGTGAGGCTTATCACCTCAAAATCACTTTTATCACAGAACTCAACACTTACTCTTTAACAATACTTTAATATAACTTTAAAACACTTCAAACCATATCTTATTTTCAAAATTCATAAGATTTGGTCACAATACTGTAAAACCCTCAAATTCCTTCAAATGACATTTTTCATTCAAAAGTTCACGAGACATTTCACTTTTCATCTTTTAAAATTCATACACTCATAATTGAACATAAAATACATTTTCTTAGATAGAAATTCATCAAGGATAATCACAAAATCTCGAAATCAAACATAGAAATTACCAAGCATAGGTTTGGCCGTCTCATACATTTTTCTATCATAATTTCCAACAACAAAACCCTACTTTCTAACCATATCACGACAAATTTCACAAATATTATTTAAATCCCAATCAGGTCCTCAAGTCCGCTTTCTAGAGGCCGCCTCAAGTCCGCTACCTAGGTTGGGAATTCAAGAGCCCAACTTCATCTTTTCAGATGTAAATCTTTTCTACCGATCTAAACCATAGATTTATAATATTTAATGCTAGTAATGCTAAATCTAAGAGTTTTGAAACTTATACCTCCGGATCTATCAAGATCCAACAAGATCAAGGAAGATCTTGTGAGTTCCTCTTCTCAATAATGCTTCCAATCCTAGCAAACCCCACAAGCTTCGATCTTGGCCCTTGATTCACTAGATTTGTTGATGTTTTCCCGTAAAATTTCCAAGATCAAGTTCAAAGTTCACCACAAGCTTTCTTTCTCTCCTATTTCTTTCTTCCAAATTTCGGATGGCACCCCTCTTTCTCTCTCCTTCAATCGGCTTCCAAGGAGGAAGAAACTCAAGCTAAAAACCTTCACTCAAGCTTCACAAGTTCAAGGTGCTAGTTGAAGAAGAAATGGAAAATCAAACTACAAGATTTACCTCTCTTTTCCTCCTCCAAGAACCGGACCAACCCCTCTCTCTCTCCTCTCTCTCTCTTGGCTGCAAGGAATGGAGAAGATGATGATTTTCAATGGTAGCTTGAATCTCCAAGGAAGCAAGGAAGAAGAAAGGAAGAAACAAAGGATTTTCTCACACTTTCTCTCTCTTCTCCTAGCTCTCGGCACTCTCTCTCTCTTCACTCCCAATTGCAGTTGAAAATGAAGCTTCAAGCTACTCAAAAGTCAATGCTTCAAGAGACAAAAAGGTGCTAAATCCATGTTTTAAGGAAAAAGTACTTTTTGGGCACTTTATATCGCGTCGCGCGCGGCAGTCTAACTTACACTGTTTTACTCCATTCCAACACTGTCCAATCTTATTAATATTTCCATAATATCACTACATATGTTCGATTTCAATTCAAAGTCACTAATTACACTCCGATAGAAAATTAAATATTTAATTCGGCCGAAACCACACAACGGCAAATAATTCGTATAAAATTCTCTAAATTGTAAAATATTCACTTTAAACATGTATTCACTCATATTTCAATGAATAAACACAATATAAATAATATTTTACATTTTAAAATAAAATCCAAATTTTGAGACCCTTACAGGAACTATTAAATAAGCACGTGTGCATTTAATGGTGATTAGACAGTGAAAAGGAAATGTAAGAAATGCCAAGAGAAAGGTCACTTTAGAATCATATACTTATATAAACCAACGAAGTAAATTCGAGTTTTGGTTTAATTAAATTGAGATCGACTAAATTAGCTAATTTTGAGCGAATTCAGATTGAAAATCAAATTGGACAAGTCGTAAGTAATGAGACTCAAAGACGAAGTTGAATTTTAATTTGAGCTTAATAAAGCTGAGACTGGAGGTGCCTCAAGTCTTGAGAACAAGAAATTTACAACAAAATTTTTAAAAATAAATAGGATAATTAGGAATATATATAAACTTTAACTAATAAAAACAAAAAATAATATACATCTAAACTTACTACAGTTAGCTCGTAAATCACTAAACATGAGAGAAAGGAAGTTGAGGCACAGTTGAGCAAAGTAAAAGCAAATTTACTTTTGGAAAAAGCAAAAAGAATAAATATTTTTCTTAATAACTAATAAAAATATTAAGGATATATATGCAATTTGGTTATTAAAATAAAAATAAAATACATATGCGAGTTTATTTCAGTCGACTCATGAAGCATCGAGCAGGAAAGAAGATGACTGAAGTTGGGCTGAAGTATGTGACTCAATCTATTTAATAAAAGGAAATATAAAAAATATTATATTTTTAAATAACTAATAACAACGATAATTTTTATGGGAAGGGAAAATCTATTATAATTTTTTAAAAAATAAATAGAATAATTATTTTTGGTAGTAAGCAATAAAAAATTAAGAATATATATGTAATTATACTATTAAAATTTGAATGCAATATATATCTGAAGTCACTGCAATTAGCTCATGAATTATCAAGCGTGAGAAAATGCAACTCGAATTAGACCTAAGGTGATTAAAAGTCAAATCATTATTTAAAAAACCAAAAAGAATAATTATATTTCTTAATAAGTAATGAAAATATGAACGATACATATGTAATTTGGTTACTAAAATAAAAAATAGGATATGCATCCGAAGTTATTTAAACTGGCTCATGAACTATGAAGCATGGAAGAAGATGACTAAAGTTGGATTTGAATGTGTCATGCAACCGATTTAACGAAAATAAGTATTTAAAAAAATTTTAAAAGCTTGATGGACTGTATAGAAAGTGTTCTGGTATTTTTATTTTTTTTAAAAGTGTCGAGCACAACACTAATGGTATTCATTGATCCCAGGAATTTCAGTAGTAAATAAATGTTTAAACTGCTGCTCAATCCGAGGAATTTCAAGATTTGCAAGACAAAGGCTAGTGGAAGCGGGGCCCGGACACAGTAGAAGAAAGGACAAAATGCAGGAAGGAATTACGAATAAACCAACAGAAAGGGCATTATGGGAACAAGGAGGCAAAAGCAACCCAACAGCAAAGCACATGAGACGGGAGGACGGCCAATGGAACACTGGAAAAGACAGAAACATACAAAATCAGCAGCAAAATTGCACCCATACCGGCACAATCAACTATAGCTAAGCTATGTTTTTAGACTCGGACCGGCATCAAACCAGCCGAACTCAGGGGTCAGGGGTCAATGGGTCCGACCGAATTCGACTGGGGGTCGAATCAGATGACATCATAAATATGTCATAAATATATATATTAATAATATATAATCAAAATAGTATATAAAAAAATTTTCTTAAAAAATAATATATAAAAATTATCTCAAATTGGTAGTTTTCAACTTTATATATATAAAAATTTTTCTTAAATTGGTGATTTATGACGTTATATATAAATTAGAGAATTTTATATTTAATAAATAAATTGACTTAAAGAATATAATAGATATAGAGAGGTAGAAATGTAACTTAAAAATGTATTGGATTAATTTTACATTTTATTAAAATAATGAGAGGTTAAAGCATATTTACTAAAACTTAAAAAGTGAGTTTGAAAGGATATAATGGGTTAAAGGTAAAAAAAAAAAATAAAAAGGTCAAATAGTCAAACCCGGTCAACCGATTCACCCGATCAGACCCGGTCAAACCCGGGCTTTGACCGATTTTTAAATTTTCCAATTTTGAGGGTTGACTCGGATCGGATGCCTGGCCGGTTCCCGGTTCAACCGGTCGAACCGACCGGTCCGATTCGAGTTTAAAAACATAGTAGCTAAGCTCTCCGCGCTTTATGTAGTTTAAGATAAGATAAGATAAGATGTGTAAGTTGTCCGGTAATATGCATAATAATATGTAATATAATACATACTAGGTGAAGACTGTCAATTGGACCGAACAGGCATGTTGGGCCTGTTTGCCCCGATAAAATTAGGGTCAAGTCAACATACGTTATTAGGTCAGGCAGAATTTTGGTGGAAATTTTGAATAGAAGGCCCAATCCAAGTGTAAGTAGAGTCTGGACATCTTTGGGTTCAACCGATTTAGAGTCCAATCCGTAAAAGGTTATGTTTAAATGTATGTTTTGAATGTGATGGCGTGGATATTGTGTTTAAAGGAGTCAGTTTGGGCCAATCCTAAAACAGGCCGGAAGCATTAATTATAGTTTAAGTTAAGTACGAGCTTTGTTGTAAGAACCTGAAGTCCAAATCCCAAGCCCGAATCTTCTGCAGTTTGTGAGCTGAGCAACTCTTATACACACATACACGCACAAACATATATCCAAACACACACATATATGTATGTATATGTACAATGTATGTATGTATACATATGTATCTATACATACATACATACATATATGTGTGTGTATGTGTTATATATATATATATATATATATATATATGTATATGTATATGTACATGTGTGTGTGGATATATGTATATGTATGTATGTATACATACATATATAAATATATATATTTGTGTACTTTTGTGTCTGTTATACATGTGTATACATATTTGTGTGTGTGTGTATTTATATCTCTTTCTTCCAATTTTTTCTCACGCCTCTTTCTGGAACGAAAATTTGAAATTGAATTTCGGAAGAGTTTATGACCTTTATTCTAATCATTCACTATATCTTTTCAGTCACAAATCACCAATTTGACCAAGATCGTAAATCAATCCTGTTTTGGGTTTCATAGCTGTAGATTCGTCTTATGTTTTTGCATGTCCTGGCTAGGAGTTCTAAATATATAATAGTGACAGTTAAACTTGAAATTAGTCCGTTAAGCGTGCGAGAGAAGCTTAGAGCTTGGGTTTACGGCATGTATCTTATGTTTCGTAAAACTCCTCTTCAAAGCTCAAATAACATCATTAGTGTGTCTTGTAGCAACTATAGAGATGACAAATGGGCGGGATGGGTTGGACTTGGTCGGGTTTTATTTGGAATTGGAAAATATGAGTTATACCCAAACAGTCCCATATTAGCTTTGGGACTAAAATGGGTTACACCGTTTGATCCCAAATACCCAAATTAATCCCATTTTGCTTATTTTTTAAGAAACACTCTTTTTTCCTCAATCAAATATTTCCATATTATCTTTTCTTTTTATATTATTTAGTTTGTTTATTTAACTTTGTAAAAGTTCTACACTCTTCTTTATAAATTATGCGATAAATTTTCAAACTAAATAAATTTTTCTAAAACGAAGTTTTTAAAAAACCCACTTCATATAAGTAGATGATTCTTTTTGGGAATTCATTTTGATTAAATAAAAATCTATTGATCACCAAAATTTAATTGTCCCCAAAATCTATCTACTCATCTACGTTATTTTATTTCTTAACTTTTAAGACCTAGTCTAAAAATTTTTTCAATTTTAAGGCCATTCCAATTCAATAAAATTCTATCAAGAATAGAATTTTGTAATGATGGAATTTTGTAGTTATTAGAGCACATGATGCATAAGTGCTAATCTACTGCAACCTTATAATATTAATTTACTAATTTAAAAAAAAAAAAAAAAAGATTGTTTGTTATTTTATTATTATTTTAATAGATACCCATGAGTCCCAAATAAATCCCATACATACCCACATTTTAAATGGGTATTATTGGGTATATCCCAATAAGGTCCAAAACCCATAATTTAGATACCTATCCCGCCCAAATTAAATTTATGTATGGGATCCCAATAGGTTTTGGATAGTTTTGCCACCTCTAAGCAACTGCTACATGGAGAAACAATCAAGAACTTTTCTTTTATTTTTTCCGTGGAGCATATTCTTATGGAACAACCAACTTAGCTTGCATGGGTATCATCCTTAGCTTGCATGGGTGATTTGGAAAGACGGCAACAACAGAAATTGGGGATTGGTAACAGAAGGGGATAAATCATGGGATTTTTGTAAAGCAAATTCCCTTGTGTTATAGTATAAGTTGATCAATATATCAATGATTTATTTTAAAATATAAGCTGATCAATGTATTAATGGGAGAGTATCCTTTCATTTTTGCTGGAGCAGTCTGCATGTTGATTATGTAATTTTTGGAGTTTTCTACTTGCCTGAATGACTTTTTAGTACATAGAAGGAGTTACTGGAATTGAAGCTCTAAAATAGCTTCCCCTTTTGAGACTTTTAGACTGGAAAAGAATTTAGTAGGGAGTTGTATACAAATTTCTTATCCCTAGAAGCATAGATGGATCCAGAAATTTTGACCAGGGGACGATCATATGACAAAATCTTCAAGTGATTTAACATTTTGCAAATTAATTTTGATTCAAAATTGAAGTATGATAATATAATAAAAATAAATATACAATGTCCGTCAAAGTTAGAAGTTAAGAATAAATAATGAATAAGAATAAGAAAAAATTCTTACAAAAAATAATAAGTGCAATTGTTTAAATAATTAATGCATAAAGATTGAAAATATAATAGAAAATTTTCTAAAAAAATATAATATAACTTGCCTTAGAGTAATGGAATCTGCTGTTCAATATTTTTGATATGATAGCAATTTAATTGAGTTTACCACAATGACAGTTTTTCTTTTAATGTTGATTATATTTCCTATTGGGACATGCTTCTACTTTAATTGATATTTTTATTGATATATTACGTTAGTTAAGAGAGTAGAGGTTGCTATATTGTAGGAAACTTATTAAGAGTAACGAGCGCGGGCATGCATATAAAATTAAAGTGAATCATAGTCAAGTTTTATATTTATAAATTTCTAAATACCTCACATGCGAATTTTTGCAAGTATACAGGTCATGATTGAGTATACGGTATTGATGAGGCCTTAACCTACACTCTAATTTTAATATCTACTTCATCGTTTACTACAAGTATACAGATTGTTAATTGTAGTACAAAGAAATTGGATCGTTCCCACGAGAATCACACTCCAGTTACTAAGTATTTTAGCTTACTCTATTATCTAAAACTATCCAAAAATTACTACTAAACTCAACAGGACAATAAGCTAGAGTTGTAATAAAAACTAACTTTTTTTGAAAAACACTCAAATCACACAAGTGTTCTAGGACATAGATTTCACTAATCACACTTAATCATGGAAATAAACATCAATTTTGACCAATTCACTTCTCTTACTCGGGATAGATTTCACTGAGCAAATCGGAACATGCTTTTACCAATGAACCAAATTAGTCAACAATTGAATCTACCTACTTTCGTGATAAAATCTCAAGTATCAACTTAATCAAGTACAAGAAATCTCATAACATCCACCTAAGAGTACCACTACTTTCGTGTGCCTACCACTTAAGTTTCTTCTATTTTTATTCCATTGTCATCAACTATTTTGATAGGTCAACAACAACTAGGATGACTGGCAAATGGAGATCAAGCACTCACAAGTGTTAAAGTATAGATAGATGAACTAGCACACACAATCATGGTCAAAACAACATCAATCATCCATAATCAAGGCATGAAAAGCTTTTCCCAAGAAGCTAGACATGCTAACTATAACAAATACTTCATATTCAAGTCACAACCACACATCCTTCTAACAATAAAGAGATTAGGGAGAAAGAAATGCTCATTCAAATGGAGAAATAAATTTTCCAAATTTGATCATCTTCATTGCCATCAAAATATGGATTACATCAAATGTTCTTCAAGGTTTCTCCAAGAAAAGTGACTAAAACTATATCTACAAGATAGAGAGAAAAAAGTTTTAAAAAGTTTTTTTTCTATTCATTCTAATCTCTCACTTTTTCTTCTCTTCCAAGACTACTTATATGCCCCTCAATTATTGTCTAAAAAATAATTAGTCTTGAGAAATATAAATATGCGTGTTCAAATCTCTATCATCCAAAAAGTTGCCTTCCAGTAGAAATTTCTTCTGAAACAAAGGTCAAAAAGCATGAAAAGAGAACAACTTGCTCTACAAGTTGTAGAATCGAAGTGGGATACGAGGTCAAATCGATTTCATGCCCCTTAGATCCAATTCCCCTACATTTTTATTTTTGCTAGAAAAACACGATCCGAGATCTTGTTATGATGGATCCGAGGTCAGATCACTCCTCTCGAATCAGTCATTTGATTTTTGAAGTTTATTTGAGGCTTGGAAACAAGGGGTACAAGGCTAATACGAGTTCGGATTGACCTCCCCTATTTCTTCTTCAGCATTTTTCTATTTTGCGTGCAACTTTGATTCTTTAATATATCTTCAAAACTCGAACTTGTTTCAACAAAGTTCGATTGAAATATTTTCCAATTAATCCATGAACATGAACGAAGCTTCAAATCGTACAAGAACAACATCAATTTGAGTGTTAATCCATTCAATTTCATTAATTAGCAAGAAAATGTTACTTGGAGAATTGTTACTAAAAATGACTAAAAACCCCCTAACTAAAGCTAGATAATACAATGAAATTAATACCAAATAACACACTAATTATAGATAAACTAAAGTCTAATCAAATTCTCCCACACTTGAACATTGTTTGTCCTCAAGCAATACTTTTGTTTCAAAACCATTAGCACAAGTCCATCACATATGCACATTTACCCTTCAACAATTATCATCGAACTTGGATCATGCAAGACTTCACATCCCTTACACGGATTTGTCAAAGTAGCACTCAACACTCAAGTGTTTATAGATGGGAGAAATTATCACTCTAATCACATATTGGACGACCATCACCATAAACTTGCAAATATGCTGCTTTTCCACCACTTGAAAATGAATTAAATAGAAGAATCTAAAGGTCTTTACAAGGTTGTAATAGGGTAAAAGAAAATTAATTTGGGTGAAAATTATCAAAGAAAATGTTTTAAACTTCATTACAAGGGTATACTTTCATTTTGAGTCACATGAAATTCCAAGATAGATACAATACTTGAAATAAATGTAGCATGTATAACCATGACTTAGTTTCAAGTCCTTTAACATAACCTCCTCTTTTTTTTATATCTTCTTTTTTTCTTTTTTTTTTTGGAGAAAAGAAGAACTAACAAATATACTTGCCACATTTATAATTTTATTCCTTTGAATTCATGGTTTTGACACCATCTTAAAGCTAAAACATCCCTTTGATAACAAGTTAACAAAAAGGTATAAGAAAGAAATAATCAAATGGTAATAATTTTGTGGTTAAATCCAAAGAAAAAGGTCATGGCTCAAATTGGCTTTTTAAGGGAGTAATATAATAAAGGTTAGTCTTTAAGAAAGTTTAAAATAGTAAATTCCTAATTGCCCTTGTCATTTTCATGCATGTAATCCAAGAATATGGTCTCAAAGTGTACAAATGATGCAAGCTCCAGAACAGTGAATCCAAGTGTGATATACCCTCAACAAATGAAATTAGAGCTATTTTAGATGAAATGCTCTTCTTGGCTCAAAAGCTCACCGATGCAATCGAAATTTGGGTGAAGTTCTTGCACATTCCTTTTTCAATTAAATTGTCAAGACATAAGTTCTCATGTTCAGGACATTGCACTAACTTTTTTTTAAAAACTCAGGGAGTTTAAAAAATGTGGAACATTAATGACCCAATTGATTTTAAAAATTAGTATCCATTTCAAAAAATTTTGGGCTATAGTGCAATTTTGAAAAAGGTTTTTTAAAAAAAATTTAACAGAATTTCCCCTTATAATTGGATGAAAATCCCTGCCAGTAGCTCAATTTCAAACAATTTCAAAGTACCACAAACAATTCCAAGTTGATCATAATCAAATTAAGCATAAATTCCAAAGCACAAGTAAACACTTAAGCCCAAGTTCACTCTCGCCGCACTTAGAATACACATTGTCCTCAATGTGTAGGAAGTAAACATAAAGAAAAATTAATAAAAAAAACTCCCCTATATATGATATAGAGATCCATGGCAATCTCTTCATGAATATCCACTATTATGAACACCTATCGATCTCCAAAATCTTACTCAACTGCAGGGTTACATTGAAGCTAATAAGACCACTAAAAGCGAAAGTAAAGCATTTCACTACTAAAAAGGATCAAGTCTTACAAATTACAAATTCAACTTAAAAGTAGAAAAATAAAGGAAAAACAAAACAAACTAAATAAAAAGCAAAATAAAGAAAAAAAGTGCTAGGCCATCGGGCCGCCAACATCCGAGGTGCCATGAGCGGTAACGTCCTTCTTACCTTGGACATTGCCATGAGTAAGGCCACCAGGTTCTTCGTGGCTTGCTCCTCCAATTTCTCCACCATCTACTTGTCGACCCCCCTTTTCAGCATGTGGCACTCTAGAGGTTCCCTTATTGCCTTTAGGGGTGGCAATTAGGCAGGCTGGTAGTGGGTTTTCGTTTATTTGGGTTATACCTAACCCGCCCAAGTATAAATTGGCTTGATATTAGGTTGGGTCATATTGGGTCAACTCAAACCTGTAATCCAAATATGACCCAATGTATTATTTTATATATTTTAATACATAGTATTCTCTCACACACATTTATATACATAAAATGATTTTTTTCTTACACATAAATATTGTTTCACATACATAAACATATTTTCACATACTAAAACACTTCCACACATACAAACACACATTTAGTTATTAACGTCATTAGATGAAAATACATTATTTTTATACACACAAACATATTAAAACACACACTAATATACATACTAACTTTTTAAACTACTTGGATGGACAAGTTTAATGCAAAAAATCCTTTTTCAAAGTCAAATCAAATTATGTAAAATATCACTAATTGAAGAATTGTAAAATTCAAGCAAATGTAGTCATCTAAATAGATATTTTTTCTTTCATGATTCACAAGGGATCAATTATTTAAAATATGCTAAATATTATGCTATAGAATCTCCGACTACTACAAAAATGTTGTTATTGGCAGTAACACCTATTTGGAGACACTATGAATGCAGATGATTAAAAAGTAGTTCAACCAACTAAGTAATTCTTAATAAATTTTAAAACTATAAATTTGAATCAAACTAGAAGTAAGCTGCTCAAAATATTCACTTTTTAGTTCAAAAATTTTTGATGGGAAAAATGACTTGGTAAATAATAAGAAGAAAAAGACACTGAATTTAATGGGGATGAAGAAAAAATTTGGGAAAATTAATTTGATTTCTTTGGGAATAAAAATAGAGATTTTAAGATTGAAAAATTAAATTTTTGTGTTTGATGAATGATGGGAAAATGAAAAATTGAGGTTGGAAAAGTTAAAAGACTAAATTGTGCTCCTAATTTTTCTTAGTTTTGTCTAAATTCATATTAAAGAAAAATTAGAACAAAGAAAATGAAAATGGATTTTAAAATTTGATGGGTAACTCTTTTTCTTTCAAAAATAAAGATAAAATTATTTGAGTGCATACATTTATTTTGTGCTACGTGAAAAAAAATTGGGTTAATGGGTACCCAACTTCAAAACCCAATCCACCCAACACTTATTTGAGTATTTTACACCTAGCACTCAATTGACCCGACACCCAACTGACCCAACCCAACCTCTCAAATTAATGGGCAGGTTGGGTGGGTTGTTGGGTTATGAGTTTTCTTACCGGCCCTAATTGCCTTGGTGAGGTAAAGGTGTGGGTGGTCATGCAATGTGAAAGTGATCCTCTAAAGCTCAAAGTTGGGTGTCATGCCAAATGAGGCGCTCCATTATGAGCTGCTTGTATCGATCAATCCTTCCCATAACCGGCGACTCTGTGCATCAAAGGGCATTCAGAATCGCACTCCAATAAGATCAAGTAGGTGGAGGTGGAGCAGTAATAGGAGCGGACGTGGAAGGCCGAGTAGATGGGATTTCCACTGGTATAGAAGTAATAGTGGTGACCCTAGCATGCTCGTGGATGCAGAAGCTTCTCCGGTTACCTCCCCTTGTAGTAACTCAGCTCGAAATGTAGTAGAGATTTTCAAAGACTTCAAAAGTGAAGTATTGACCTCGTCGGTGAATTTGGGTTTCACCTTATTCTCTGCAATCACATTAACCCCCCTTTTCTCAAATAGTAAGGAGAGGAGTCGAGGAAAACCAAAGCATGAGTCACCATGCTTCATCCTTGCCGTGGTACACATACAGCTAATAATGATGCTTGGTAGATGAAAGCCAGTGAGATGAACACCCTGTAATCATCTTATCCATGAAATAGGTATCACTATTTCTGAACTCACTTTAACCACTTTTCTTGGATAAGACATTGTGAGCAAATATGTAAAGGAGCAAGTGGTACCGGTCTTGAAAGGAATCCGCAAACACCAATTTTTTTGTTCCTTGGAATGTTCTATTAGAAACCCTGAGTCTATTCATCGCTATTGCCATCTCCACCTCCCAAGGCTCACGAGCATGAAACTCCTTGGTAATTTCAACATCAATGCCCTCATTCCGGCAATTGAGAACAGTGGCAATGGTGTCTCGCTCAATGATTAACTCCGTTCCCCAAACTCATTAACTCAATTCTATTGGCACTATGGGTTTCTTTGTATACCATGTTTCTACAGAACTCTCAAACCAAGTTTGGGTAAAAATATTATGGTAAAGAAAGGATCAGCAAACCTAGAAAATGCCACGATGACTTTGTAATGAGCGTTGACCACCAGTGTGAGGTGTTTTTTTAATTATAATCTCTATCCCCAGTCTCACTTCGTACCAATTTCGATTCTTCTCCGACATGAATCGAGTAGTGTCGTATGTTGCAGATGGTGGAGGTGCTTGGCGACTCAACGTGACTTGCCTTTCTTATGTGTGTGGAGGCAGTGACTCCGAGACTTCCTCTTATTCACTCGAAGATGGAGGTGGAGTCGTCTCCAGTGTCAATGAAGAAAATGGAGGAGTAGGTTCTTGTTGAGCCTTTCGTATTCCTCTTGTTCATGCCATTTTATCTAAAAGATTAAAAATGCTTCAATTTTCCAATAATAAGTACAAGAAAGAACTTATCCACACCTATATGGATTTCACAGCAAATAATCCAAATTGTGAGAAAAATGCATCTATTTGGATTTTATTCCTAGTCCTTAACAACAAGCTCAAAAAAGAAAATTATCATTTGAGAGAACCAAACGACTGTTTAGTTTCCATTCCCCAGATTGTTAAGAAATAAAAATTATTTTTTCTTTTTCTTAAATCTCTAGAAAGGGGTTATCGTTTCTAACTATGCCAAAATTTTAGATTGAAAAGAAACAAAATTTTTATTTTAAAATTGTTGGTTAATCAATTTTTCAAAAATTTTATTTTTATTAGTTGAACACCATTATAGGTACTTTGAATATAAAATTTTTTTATAGTTACATCTGCACCTAGCCATTGCCTTTACCAAATGAATGATTTTAGCCTCCCTCACCTCTGTGACGACCCCACTTCTCTCTAGGGCGAACCCTAAGGTATCCGTGGACCGCCTGCCCAACTCTCACCAGGACTCACTCATATAAAGATCATTAACATATCAAACCCAACTACTCTCAAACCGAATCCATTAGATACATTACAAATACATAACTCCAATCTTACAATCTCATAACTTTCAGATTACAAACCCAAATTACAAAAGGTACTTTTCCCATACATACGGGTTCCTCAATACAAAAGCCCTCACTTAAAACATTCAAATCTCTTAAACACACATACAAATGTAAACCCCAACACTAAGGGTTGGCACCATCACTTGGGTTCTCATTACCTGCTAAGGAAAACAAATGGAAAAGAATGAACTAATAGCCCAGTGAGTTCCAAAAACATGCAATTCACTTAGCACTCATGAAATTTCACTTCAAAATTCGTAATCGAAATAAACCAGATAAGTAAACATTAAATAGCACAATGGTAGGATACGGGTAGCCCTCAGGGTTTAAGCTCCACGAAACTTGATCACGATTCGAGTAGTTGACACTCCGTCAACTTTCACAATTAAAACCATGTAGACCTTCACTTACTTCTTACTCTTCCAAAACCCCCACCGGGCCCGACTCCAAACACTTAACACTTTACTCTGCACTTCACTTCACTTCACTTCACTTAGTTTGTGTACTCTCCAGTATTAGAGACGAGTCCTTATGCTAAGTCTAGAGTACGTTTCATTTCACTTAAAGAACACTATGGCTCGACCTTTCTCCTCGGCCTAGGCCTAACCTCCGGCACGAGTTGAAAGTCTTACCTATAAGTCTCAGGAATTCCCGACATTTCACATATCCATATAAGTCATTACACAACACTTTTACAATCAATCATTACACTACATTCTCACAATAAATCATTACACTACACTTTCACAATAAATCATTTCAAACACTTTCACGATTATTTTCACTCAAATGAGGGTAAGTGCGATAAAGTACACACCACCCCATCAGAGGGTTCGAAAGCTACGTTTCACTTCAAAATCACTTCACTAAACACAATTGCAATCATTTCCACATAAACACATAATAAGCATGGAAACTCACCAAAATAGTAAGGTTCAACTTCCAAGTTAGGATCGATTTCACTTCCTTCCACACCCCCTAAAACAAATAAAAACAATAGTTGAGTTTCACATCCCTACTCGTTAATTGAAACAATTCACTTTCACTTTTTATTTTCAATCAATATTTTTCCCAAACTTCCCTCAAGGAAAAGCATTCATTTCACACGATACAATGTCTCAAATGGATCTTTTTTAAAGTCACTATATCAATTCAAATATAACACTCCATCGATGTACTCCCTAAACACTACTTTCAAATCCTTTTTTATTATGAAATTTATGTGAGGTTTCTCATCTCAAAATCACTCTTTTCACAATTACTCAACACTTGCTCTTAATTAAAGCTTTAGCACAAGTTTAAACAATTCTCATCAAGTCTTTACATTCAAAATTCATAGAAATTAACCACAATATTGTAAAACCCTCGAATTTGTATAAACAACACTTTTACCCAAATGTTCAAGAAAACTCCACTTTTTGTCATTTAAAATTCATGACTTCACTCTATTCAAACATACACTCACAAATAAACGTAACACATATACATAACACATATACATACTTTGGCACAATCACTTCAAGAATATCATAAAGTTTCAAAATCACACTTCATAATTGCCAGGTAAGGGTTCGGTCATCACACCACTTTTCTTTCGAAATTTTCAACAACACAAACTAATTTCTAACCATAATATAAACTTATTTCACGAAATTCAAACACATCCACAATCAGGTCCTCAAGTCCGCTACCTAGGTTGGGAATTCAAGGGCCCAACTCAATCATTTCAAACATTATCATTTCTAACAAAATAAACTGTAGATCTGTTTTATTGAACTCTACTCAAGCTAGATCTACAAGGTTCAAGTCATATACCTTTAGATCTAAGTAGATCTAACAAGATCACTCAAGATCTCGTGTGCACTTCTTGGAAATGATACTCCAGGCTTGATATCTCTAAAAAGATCCAACCTTAGCTCGAGATCCTCTTGCTTTGGTGGTGATTTCCCACAACAAGCTCAAGAACAAGCTACACACAACTCAAACAAGCTTCATTTCTTTATTCTTCTCTCCCTCAAGATTCGGACCACTTCCTCTCTCTCTCACACACCCACACGGCTACCAAGAAGTGAGGAAGAAACAAGCTAAAGTCCTTCAATCAAATCTAACACCTTCAAGAAATTTGAGGAAGAAGAAAATGGATGACAAAGGTTGAAGCTTTCTCTCTCTTTTCTCTTCAAGGCTCTTGGACCAGCCTCTCTCTCTCCCTCTCTCTCACAACAGCCCAAGGAAGAGGATGAAGCAGCCTTCCATGGAGTCTTCACACTTGAGGATGAAGATGAAGTAGAAGAAACCTCACAACTCTCTCCCTTTCCTCTCTCTATGGTCGAAGGCCCCCTCTCTCTCTAAGCCCAAGTGTGGCTGAAAATAATGAAGGAACAAGAAGCAAGAAAAGGGGGTTTAAGGAGACAAAAATGTTACTTTTCCCTATTTTAAGGAAAAGTGGTCTTTTGACCACTTTATGTCGTGTCGAGCGCGATATTCTAACTCACACTGTTTTAATTCATTCCAACACTGTCCAATCTTAAATATATCTCTGTAAGATCTCTACATATGCTCAATTTCCTCTTAAAGTCACTAATCACATTTCGGAACAATAATTAGTGCTTAAACGGGCCAAAAACGCACACCGGCAAATAAATCTTGAAAAATTCTCTAAATTAGAAAATATTCACTTTAAATATAATTTCACTCATATTTCAATGAATAAACACAATATAAACAATATTTTCATTTTTAAAATAAAAATCTGAATTTTGAGGCCCTCACAACCTCATCCTGATTAATCAAGATAAAAATAGAAAATTGGAATAAAAAGGTAGCCCAGATGTGCACAATTTTCATGGCATTTTTATTATTTTCTTTTTACATAATTTAATTTGAGGGTGCTAGGTGTGACTAGAAAAAAATTCAAGGGAGGTTTCTAAAATTATCTCATGAAAATATCAAGGGTAGTATTGTCCTTTTAAAATTTTCTGATGTCACATCATATTATCAAGCGTATTAAGTGTGATTTTGAAAACCGTGAAGGAGTCAAGTGTGATTAGAAAAAATCTCAAGGGAGACTTCTAAGATTATCCCTATATAACAGTAGAATAAAAATTGTAATTATAAGTTCCCGCAGCTTAACACTCACGACATTTAGATCACTGAACCTTTACATACGGAATAGTCCTTCTCAAAGCCTCGTTTAAATTGCTGACAGAATGTTCATTGTATGATATGTAACTTAGCTTAAAACACAACTCAGGTTTTGTATTTCGGCAACTTATGAAATGAATGTGCAACTCATTTTATTATGCTAGTATTGAAAATGATAACCATCAGTTATCTAAACGTTGCAGAATGACTTGAAGTCTCAATAATCAAATGTAGCTCACAATTAAGTTTTAGAGAAATGTAATGCACAGCAAAAACAAGCTAATGTTAACCGTAAAAGGACCAATATGATATATTTTGTTGCGTGAGAGGCCCTAGGAATGAGTTCACTATCAAACGCTTTGCCATCAAGTTGGACACACAGCTTAAGTTGTGAAGATTTATGTCCCGGAACATTAGTGTAATTCTGTGCAGAGGCGGACAAGTTTTCAAAAATTTAAAATCCTTCCTATAATTTTTGTTGTCAACTAAATTATGTTACTTTAGCCTCTCTAAACATAATTATCAGTAGTAGTTCTTTTTATCATTTTGTCTAGTTTCTTTTGACAAAGTGTCCTATACTAACCTAACAATTAGTTTCAATATAAAATTATATCATTCGTATCTACTTTACCATATGATTAGTACTATTTTTGAATAACAATATGAAAAGATTAAGATTTCTTTAACATATTTCTTGAAACAAACCAATTCTTATTTTCTTTTATTCCTATGACTTTAAATAGCAACTGAGATAGAATTGTATATGTTTCATAGAAAATAAAAAAAAAATCATGCAAATTAAAGAAGGTTCAACCACAGTTTTGAGCTCCTTATGTTGATAGTAAATAGATTTCTTTATATTCTGTCTTTATTTCTTAAAAAATTTCTTATTCCTAATTATAGTTTGTTTAACTTTCATGCTGCATTTAGTATGCTTTATTTTCTATGAAATTTTTTTGATGTTATATCATTGATAATTGACCCCTCCGATCCCCACCCCCCACCCCAAAAAAAAAAAGGAAAAAAAATCTTGGGTCCTTCGCTGATTCTATGTTTGAACATGACTCCAAGCCCTGTTGAGATTCACAGGAAAGAGGAGTTGTCTGTCGGTATATGACAACCATATTGCCTTGCATCAATCGCTGAGTAGCAGTCCTTTGGTAGGAGCAACCTATACCTACAAATGTTTGCTAGGTCATTTTTCTTTGAAATTCGGTTTGAATGATCAACTGGATTTTTATATGAATAAATAAGGGCAAATGACCCAAATAATCTTCCAAC
Organism: Gardenia jasminoides; assembly: GCA_013103745.1. NCBI lineage: Eukaryota > Viridiplantae > Streptophyta > Magnoliopsida > Gentianales > Rubiaceae > Gardenia > Gardenia jasminoides. The sequence continues at coordinate 2,145,014 of CM023101.1, forward strand.
CAATTTATTAAGCCAATCTTTGTTAATTTGGGACAATGTTGTGTCTTAACTTTTATTATTGGAGATATTTGGCTGATCTATTTTAATTTGGTAAAAATGTCATCTGCTTAACCATCATTATTGGCCCAATTTGGTCTGCTAATTTTTTATTGACGGGAAAAAAGTCCTTTTTTTGGATGAAAATTGTAAAAATTTTATTTATGAGACTTGATGAAAATCGTCTAGCACTGTTTGTTTGACAAAAATAGGATGGTGAACTCCAAAGGGATTCATCCAAATTGCTCAATCATATAATGGAAAAAGGGCAAAAAGCTTATAAAATTTCAGGTTAGGAAGGGGAAAAAAAATGCTTACAAGGCCAAAATTGCTGCTAAAGTGCTTGCTAAAACTGCTGCTAAAGCGATTTACCCCCAAAGAGAAAATCAGCATCACATTTACCATTACCCGTTGAAAAATTCATCTAATGAGAAAATCAACAAGCTCTGATTTCATCCGCTTGGAAATCAATCTAAAAGATGCTGGGAAATGAAGGTGCAGCTAGTTGTCCAAAGTCCAAACTAGTATAGTGTAGTTTGTGAGTTATCCAGATCTTGCACCCGTTTATACAAGAGAAAACGCAATTAAGTAAATTTGGGAATTCATATCCCATTAGTATATTTGGGATTCATAACCCATTATTATATTTATCGGCCAAACAGCCAGGATTACATGTCAACTCTCAGTAGATGACGAGAGGAACTTATTCGCTGACATAGGCCTTAATTATCATGGATTTTTTCATGGACTTGTTTTGATAGGTCAGAGTATTACTGTTAACATAAGGCCTGATTGCTGTACTGTAGTCGGTGTCCCAGTATCTGCTCCAAAGCATGACTCCTCCATAGTTGGAATACCCCTCGATATAAGGAAGAACGTCGTCAATTAGCACTTGAGGTGGGATGTAACCGCCGTTGGCTGCCCCAGGCGCTGCAGGTATTCCTAGGAATAATGTATTAACGCCTGTATGTGAAGCCCCTCGATTCCAACTGGCGAAGAGGTTACAGGTATCGCCTGTTGTGTACTGACAAGGAGGATTGTTGTAAAATTGCACCCAGACGTAGTCAAAGAGGCCGGTTAGGATAGCTTCGTCAAGATAATAGTCAGGAATGGGACATCGTGGTGCTGCAGATAAGTACACCTTTCTCTCTGATGTGCTATAATTATGGAGTGCCCCGGCGAGAACATCCCAATACTGGTTTGATCCAAGCTCGATATCAAAGTCTATACCATCTAAAATAGCATCACCCAGTGGACGAGAGGCTGATTGACCACCCAAATAATTGTTCCAGAGATACTCTGCAACTCCGCGAGCATCCTAGGGAGAAGACAGGATTGGTCCCCTTCCGTGCCCAGGAGAACCTCCACCAAGAGAAAGGAACACTTTGATGCCCAGGCTCTGGCAAACTTCTATCTCAGAACTTAGGAAGGTGCATGGGCTCGGGATTCAGAGAAATTTCTAGGAATAGTATGATTTTCAATTTTTTTCTGCAAATAGGGTAAGTTGGAGATAGGTTTCAGACCTATGATCTTCGCATTCAGCAGAATCGCGAATTCCGCATTCTGCAAATCGAAGTTACATATTTAAAAAATGAAAATTTGCTGAAACTTCGCATTCTAAGAATGCGAGTTCCATCAACTTCGACAAATCGAGTTCTGCAGAACGCGTTCGAATCGAGTTTTACAAATTTTGAATTTAATAAAATGTGTGACTCGCATTGAGAATGCGAAGTTGTATGAAACAAAAATTTCAGAATCGTTTTGTTTCATTAAAATGCTGATGGGAAAATGCTAGTTTCGTGAATACATGTTCATTGACAAAATCCTAGATAACATAAATTTCTCCGTCAAATAAGTAAACGTCTTGTACTTTGCTATTTTTTTGACCCACCAACATTTGACATTTGAAATACTACAGTTTCTTAAGTTTGTAGATTACGAGATGTTAGGAAAAATTGATAGATGTCGAACCTATGCAATTATAAATAAGAACAGGTAGCGAGGCTTTGGAGAAAAAGAAATGAAGGAAGAAAGAAAGAAATAAAGGAAGAAAGAAAGAAAGGAAAGAAAACGATAGGAATTAGGGTTTTATATTTTTGGAATTACAAATGAGAACAGGTTGCAGGCCTTTTATTTTTTTGAAATAACAACAGTAGTGAGATTTGGTATTGAAGGGAAAGGAATTTGTTATCTCTTTTTTGGCGAGGCACAAAGTTAGTCGTGGGCACGCCTAAATAACGCCAACCTTCGAAACCCTAAGACGCTAAAGAAATAAATTCTAAAAACGTACACCCTAAACTATGAATAAGCCCTACAGCCCTAAAGGCGTAAACCCTGGAAGCCGAAACCCTAAACCCTCCAACCCTAAAACTATAAACCCTACAACTTGAACGTATATTCGCTCGTGTCAAGCGTTTTTTAATCGTGGACTGTAAATTTCATCGTAGAAATGATGACTATCCTGATGGCCATTAAACTGTCGAACGTAGTATGGCTGTGTTAGAACTTGTATATTTTCAAATTATGAAATACTTTGTCTGTATCTGAACTAAATATTTTGCATGCGACATTTAAACAGATTTGGGTTGTTTAAGTTTTTCATATTAATAGATAATTTATCATTTACATCTGAATTAGTAGTATGACATATTTCTTTGTAGGTTCAGGTATTAAACAATTCGTAGACATCTTATGCATTGTTAAAGTCAATTGTCTTAGACATCTTAGGGTTTAAGGGTCGCAGTACGGGCAAAATTGAATTAATTTCTGGTTTCCGGTGATCACCTATTACACGTTTGAAACATAATGTGTAACGTTATTGTCAGTTAGGTTCATGTAAACCCTAAACTTGTACCAAATTTTGATACGTATTTGTAAGCACTCTTTTTGTCATTTTTGTAGACGGTAGGGTTGAAAATACCCTAACTCACAACTTCGCCTCCATATTGCATATGGATTTCCTATTTATGTTAGCGCCATGAGAGTAGTTAACAATGTTATCTGTACATAATTCAGAATTTTTTGTCAACGTCCTTTTAGCAAATTCGCTAATAATATTTTCGGCATGTGAGGCTAGGGTGTAGAAATTTGGCCTAGCGAGTCGACACCAATTCGAGGTCAGCGCATGTTGGTAGTATCTTAAAACTGTCGTAGATGTTTACCTTTAGGTGTGAGCAAAGGAAAAAAATATGTAGCACCAACTTTGCAGTAACGGGAAAAAACTACTCAGTCAATATAGTGTCAATGTCCTCCAAGGTGTCCACCAGTACCACACTCTTTCCGTCTACGCGTCCTAACTCCTCTACGTGGCGGATCCGGCACAACTGGAGGCAAATGCGATGAGCGTGCCTCGTGTGCCTCCTGCTGATCATGCAAATCCTCAGTCTGAGTCTCCATCTCTTCAGGACCGCCATGCAGATGACTGGAGGTTCCATGGTCTAGGTCCGCACTAGGTGTATGTTCTTGGAACGTCACCGGTGACCGAGACGCTGTACCCGGATGCATGATCTGTGACTGGGGTGTGAGCATAGTCGATCCACCACAAAAGTGATCGGTAAACATAGCGCTGCCGCCAGCTCCTGCCTGGGGGATGTGCTCCGGTGATTGCACCCTACGACGCCTACCACCGCCATGCTGGCCTCCACCTACATTCCTAGGAGCGCGCTCAGCACGACGCGGGTCAACATGGCGTGCAATGCCACGTGGTATAGGTGGAGGCCGAACATCAAGACGCCTCGCCGCCCCTACATGCTGTAAACTAGCAGCTACATACTCTCTGATGGCACGGAGATGATGCCTACCACGCCTCGAGTGCCTCGAATCGGCGCCATGTAGTGAATCCGCGACATAGCATCCACCTGTTAAAAGAAAGGGCACATTAAGAAGGGCGTAAGTACAACCGCTTTAGTCGTTTAAGATCGTGTAAGGTATGCATGTATTTGTGTGTATTGGTAGTACGTTGTGAAACTTACCAGATACTCAACTCTGGCGCTATCGCCCTGAAACCCCTCGGGAATAGGAGGATGTCGCTCCGGATTTGATCATATATAACTGGCGATACCACGAGTAGTCATCCGATGCATAAGTAGTGTCATCAGCTGCAGTACCATCCGCCACCATCGCATGCCAATGTGTCCATGCATCAATGTAATGCACGTGTGCCAAGCTCCAATCCTGATTCTTCTTCCCACGGCGGCTAAATTTATGTAGCACGGCATTGTTCTCGGCCAGCCGTGAGTCGGGCACGAGCTGCTGCAAACCGAACTGCCGCATAACTCGATGCGGGAGATGGGGCTCGACAACCTCCCAACAAATGATGAACGTGACAGATCTCCAAATGTCACGTCTGCGATCTGATGCGGGAGGGATGCAAAACGTCCCTCGAGTACGGGAGCCAAAGCGGTGAAAAGCGAATAAAAGAGTTATGATCACCGAGCATCGAAATACATTGCAAAACATTAAGCAACAGCGTATAGTGCGAGCCAAAGCATCTTTTATCGGTCGAAAGTTCGACAAACTTCGATCGTGCGAATAACAGTAATTAATAATTTATACAATATTGCATGCTGTTCATGGGTATTGGTAAAAGTACCTCAAGAAGGACGTAAGCCAGTCAACCGGTCTCTAAGAGCTGGCAAGACATGGCGCAACTCGATGTAGGTCGAGGCCAACATCCCACCTGTCAATTCGCACGAAAAAAATTAAATAGTGTTAGTAGTTCATTTGCGACACCGATTGTACAGTTGAATTGCATATAATACTAGATTAGTACTCGACCTGGCTCCATAAGGCCCGGGATAATGGTCTAGTGGCGCGATCGGGCAATGTCGGCATCCGCTCCCACGCCCATATCTGCGTGAAAGTTACGAAAAGGGTTATTTCGTTGTAGGTAACATGGTAAAACCCTTATCAGTTAGGATGACAACGATGCATCGGTTGCGTCATACTGGAGAAATGCGGTCCGAAATATCGGTAACCGCAGGAAGAGTGGCGGTGCATAGGGGCGGAATGCAGGGCTGTACTCCCCTAGGGTCTCTAAATCTCGGAGAAGTGGAAGCCACATCAGGGAAAGTTTATTCCCGGACTTATCCGAGAATAAATGGCCGCCCAAAAGCAACAATATGTAAACACGTGCCCGCTGCCTAAATGTGTCGTCCGTAGCATCGGCGGGCATGCCTCTATCCAGCTCCGCGGACAAACAACTCACTCTCAGACGTCCCCCATCAAAGTCAGTCGGATCTGGGGAAAATCCTAGAAGCTCAGCACAAATGCCTCTCCACTCCTCAACAGAGTGCGCAACATCCACACCCGTAACGGGGGGTCCGTCGATGCGTAATCCCCAAATGACCTCAACATCCAGAGTAATGGCCTCCGGCAGGCGGATGAAAGGTGTGTCTCCGGCCGCCATCGCTACTAAACTGGTGATCAATGCATGATCGATGTGCTGATAGCCGCATAGGAGTACACCCTCGAAACCCGCTATGCGGATGTAGTGGAGTACCTGCTCAGGTATCGGTCTGTGGTCCCAGAAAGCTTTATCGCACCGGCGGACAACAAGCTGATCGCCTGGAATGTATCCATAGAAAATGGAATGTGACCTGTGGGCAGTCCCCTCCGCAATAATATCAGACAAATAAGGCCCGGGGTGCACATCCGACGGCGGTCCCGCATCTGCCATAACTGCCTCTCCTGTACGGAAAAACAATGAAACTAACTGTAAGTTAGCAAATTCCTCGTTCAAACTGTCGCTATTCTAATAAATCTATAATCAGTCCAACGTTGTGTTACAGATATTTACACATCTGTAGCAACAATAAACAATCATAACCCCTTTTACAGGTTCCCCAAATCCATGTCCTTGTTTTTACCTTTTTTTTGGGTGCGAAAGAAATAGCAACTGTATAAGGCAGTTAGTTGGCAATTTACATCGAACGTGAAAAGGCTTAAAGTGATACACCGATGAGCAGAAACGGAACAAAGTTATCCGAATTAGAAAATGCGAAAAATTCACGACGTTATCATGCGCTGCCATAGGTACGATGTGTTTTTACCGTGAAGTACCGCTAAAAAAAAAAATTTGGCAGAGCCTCCCCTATAATACGGTTATAGCTCCCTGTCAACAAATACATTTCCTTGCATTTCACAATATAAAGTAACGCAGTAATCAACATTTAGCTTGTCTCTAACTTTAGACCAAGGATTACAATCCCCACACGAATTTTAAGCCCTACAAATTGAGTTATAAAAGACGAACAACCGAGACCTTATCAGTCAAAGTACATAATGAGCAGAATACTGTAAAACCGATACAACTTTTCACGGCCTAAAATTTGGACAATTCCTCCTGTTATGACCCCTTTCATGACAGTTAGTACACCTTCTCGGTTCCTGCGGGTCTCTCTCGTCCATTTCAGTACGAATTCTCCTTGCTCGCACCCTTCCTGACTTCCTTGCAATGAATCTGCTGGTATCACCTTGCAGCTCCCACCCCGGCTCCTCCCAATTATCCGGATGGGGTAAAGGATTAAAAATACAGAATACTGCTGGAACCAACGAGTTTTGGTGAATAACTGATCGACATGCATGTTCGGATTATCCCCTCGGTATCTACAAACAGCTACAACGTGCGAGCACGGAAGCCTATACATCTGCCACTTTCCGCATGAGCATTCTTTCTCCGCGTACTTGACATTCTGCGTATTTCCCCCTTTGCCGTCAGTCGTGACCTTGTAAACACCGGTTGCGGCATGATACTCCACAACCCTGTGCATTCCAGCTTTCTTCTCAGCCACAGTAAAACGTCGCCATATCCGTGGGGGAAATCTATGACGACAATGACTAGCATCCGCTCTTCTCTTCCTAAATAGTTCGACTGTCCGGTGCAATGTCAGATCGACGCATGCTCGAATCGGCAGATGGCGTGCCCCCTTGAGGACATTATTATAACTCTCGGACATGTTGGTAGTAAGAATACCCCAACGGCGACCTCCATCGTGAGTCAGGCACCATTTCTCCTCGTCAATTTCTGATAAATACCCCCACGCATCCGGAAAGTTTCGCTGCATCTCTCGCTTCAATCCCCTCCACTTACGCGTCGAAGCTTTCCAACACAACCGCTTTGCCGTAATCCTTTATGGCGTCATGAGATTGCTCGACATGTCGGAATCGTGGAAAGCTCCATCCGAGGTCGTGTGTCGACATTGCTCGGACGATACCTTGATGTCGATCTGATATCACGCATACTGGAAACCGATCTTTAAGCACATGATAACGTAACTGGTATAGGAACCAGTCCCAACTCTCATTTGTCTCCTCGTCGACTAAAGCATAGGCAAGAGGAAGTATCTGGTTGTTTGCATCTTGCGTCACTGCGATCAACAGCTTGCCTTTGTACTCACCACGCAGATGAGTGCCGTCAACACAAACTACAAATGCTGAAAGCTGAATTGCGGTCCAAAGCCGTAACACGTGAAGCGAAATGTCTTCACCCGGTCACCACTTTCCGGGTGATGCACCTAACAATAACCGACTGGATTTGATCGCATGTGCATGCATGTATTTGGGAAGCTCGGCAAAATTTGTATCCCAACTTCCGAATACTATATCAATAGCCTTCCGCCTACCGTACCACGCCTTCTTGTACGTGATGTCAACCTTCAAATCAGTCTTTATGGCCGACATGATGTTTTTAACCTTGAAACCGGGATCATCTTCAACACTGCGAACAATATGACAGGCAATAACCGATGACGTCAAGTTTCGATTATTATTGCCTGACAATGAACCAAGGCAAGTGTGATCCCTAGTCCACCTAGTAATCTGCCAGAGTCCGTGCGTCTTCTTCCGAAGAGCTCTGATGGACCAGTCGCACTCTTGGATACCCGGCCCGTCAGACCACGATTTGCATCTTGCCACCCAAGTGTCCCGCTTACTCTCCACAACCCTGAACTCTCTATTTTGCTCGATGGACCATAACCTTATAGCCTTCACGAGCTGCTGCTTGCTTTCAAAACGCATGTGTAAACAAATATTCCTGTTCTCATCGCTGTATATAGGAATACTCGTGAAATCGTCATCAGCATCACCAAGGTCATCGGCGTTGTAGGGTTCAAGGTTTTGAAAGAATGTCAGGCCCCGTGGAACATAGAACTGTCCACAAGCAGTACTCTGTGACGCCCCACCAAACTGTCTGGTAGAAGGACCGGAGTCATCGGAAACGCCGGCTTGACTTAGGAACTCACGTTGGAACGGTCCTGCGTCGGTCTCATCATCCGAGTCGCTTGGTGGGACGTCCTCAGAGCTGGACTCCTCTGAATCATCTACATCAACCTCTCGATCAGTCTCATTCTCAGAAGTGGGAATCGTGGTACCTGTCCCGAAGTGCACATCATCATCAGCCGGTCCTGGGCTACTTGGACCCGGACTAGAGTGGCGTGCACGAGGAGACAGCTACAATGGCGGTGTAGGGTCACTAAAGCACGACATTGAATCAAGACCATGGACATGGGGGCTGTGAATGCGATGGGGTAGGGCAGACTGGTTCCAAGCATACCCCATGTCACTAGCTGCGGTCTGTGACCACAACTGTTCCCCAAATATATTTCTGCTCGAGGGGCGGGATGCGGATCTCGTCTCGGGCACAGCAGTGAGGGGAGGACGATGCACCCGCATTGGATCCGAACATGCATTGAATAGGGACATCATCGGGCCAACATTGTGCGCGGAGGGAACTGGGCCAAACTGCTCCTGCTCAATGTAGATTTCTGCAATATACGGATTTGTCGCACGCCACAAATCGTACATATCCTCCAACGTTTCATCATCCACAATCGGAGAAGTAGTATACACCAGGTGACCGCACGGTTGACGGAGCATTAATCTAAGTCTGAACATCCCCTTGTCCACTCCCATGTATTCATAAACTTTGTCCACTAACTCATCATACGAAACTCTACGGCGCAATTTTACGGATCGATTGCAGGTGGGAGGGAAGTAACACACTGACCCCTCACGGAACTGTATTTGCCCTCCCCAATAGAAAAATACTGTAGTGGCCGCCGTCGACATGTTCCCAATTAAATCACAAAGCTAACAGCATGATCATGGAGATGATGGTTACATCAACTTATACTAGACAGAAGCACGCAGTTACGGATAAGAGATCCAGAAAATTGGTGCATATTAAGGATTCTATTCAAAACTAAAATCTCAAAGTTGGAATGACTACAAAATTTCGGAAGAGTACCCAAATGTCCCTGCAACCTCAAAACATTTCAGTCCTGTAATAATAGAAAGTAATGTGAAAGGAAATTACAAAAACTGCTACGGAGGGTAGGCATCATGACACGCGGTCGTAATAAGGATGAACTACTAAACCGCAGTCAAAGATTGTGTGAACACAAACTTTGCGACGAGGACCGCAAGCAGGAAGGCCTATTGTTATAGACGAGTACTTAGTTCCACCGTGAACGGTGGAACGCTTTTTTGCTTAACGAGGGCGCACGGAAATCTAAATTCAATGGATTATGTAATAGAGGTGTAGGGTACACATGCCATCAAGCCGATGCATATGAATAAGGAATAACAACATTCCATTTTAACAACATCCCAATCGTAAGTTTTGATACAATGAGTTCGCATGGCTTCTCTAAGCACGGGTAACATTTTTGGCAGAGACGCATGGGTAACATGGCTAAACCCTGCTCGCATGATATCAATTTAATTACTCGCCGAATGCATTACGTGATATTCGTAGGTGTATGACTACAATAGTATTATAGCTTTGTAGTGAAGTTTGAGTACAGCGCATACAAGAAAAACAAAAACTGAGATGAGAAGATTAAGGTCAACAAAATCAATTAGGGCATGCATCCTTTTAACAAACAGCTGCTTAGATACGAAAAAATTGTCAATTATTCTGGGATCGAAAGTACTAACCTAGATAATAATCTGCTGGTCCACACGAGCCCCGCAAATGCACTACAGAAGCCTCCAAATGTGTAGCAGGAGCTGTGTCTGCAAATCATCCAGCATGGAGTTGTTATTTACTAGCCAATCATCCATGATGGCGTTGTTATTTTCCTTTAAAATAAATGACAATTATTCTTTAAGCAGTTGAAAATTGGCACGTTCAACGGTGAAATCAAATCTATAGAACTTCAGACATATCATGTACGTGAATAGCACGATAGATGTTAGTGTGTAACAATGAGGAAGAGGAGCCAAGATATCATCTAACATTTTGGCAAAATGTCCACTTTAAGATTACTTAAACTCCCCGCCACCGAAGAAATATTTTTTCTAGTCAGGAACAAAGAAGAAAGGAACGAAATTATAATAGAGATTGCGTATGCCACATAACAGTATATTTTACGCCTCACCAATAAATAAAACACTCGGAAGGTTTTCAAAACTATCGTTCAGTTGCAAGAAATATGAATGTTCTCTACCTAAGGGCGAATGTTGCAAATGTATACTAGGTTTAAGGTACTAAATTAGTTCTCGTGTACCAACTTTTGGGTTTACATTTCATGTTCCTTATTTTCCGCCCCAATTGTATACTAGTTCCCTTTATGGGGTCTAACTACCTAAGCACGCCAAGAACAAAGTTCTGCTCGTGCAATTTCTTATGCCTTGCAGTTTTTAACTAAATATTTCTGGTGAAACACGTTTAATTTTTCCTCCCCCCCTTGTAAGGAGCTTTATATATGTTATACAACATAGTAGTCTGATTCTTAATTGTTAATTTTTTGGCAGGGAAGGCATTCTCTCCACTTCTTTAGACTGATATAACTTATACATATGCTAATAATCTACATTGCTTGTATTTGTCCATTTTGTAGGAGGGAGATAACTTAGAAATGTGCTAATCAATTACATTGCTTTTATGTTTGTCATTGTAATGTAATTGGCGCGTCCTTCACTGTCTCGCCGAATTCAGAAATCAAATTATATACAAAAGATTTAAAAAAAATTCGGCAGAGTCTCCCCTATACAATGACTAAAACTCCCTGCCAACAGACACCATTTCTTTTTTCAATAACATTGGACACATTGTCCAAATTATTTCCACATTACATAATTAAGCTTGAGCCACATCGACACAATTGCATCGCCTAATCACACTCATGATTCGAGCATCGAGACCAAATATAGGACAATCAAATTTAGCAAACCAAATTGAAAACAAGTTCCCACTACAAAAAACAAATGTCATCACTTCCCTTACTAACAAACTACCACATCTCACATTACTCTTGATATTTGTTTTCACTCATAACAAAACATAACGAACAAAAAAATTCTGTGCACGCCAAACCAGTATTTTTCCACAAATGTCAGTTGCATTTTTAATTTAATCCAGAACATCGTGGACCACTTCCCCACATTTGCAAAATATCAAGATCGAGGACATGCTCAAACCAATGGGAGAAGATGGAACTCACCCACGCCAATTTGGATGGAGCAAGAACCTCAAGGTATCGTCCTTTCCAACCAAGCCTTGCTTTCCGGACAACTCCTCCAATTCCTCAATGTTCTAAATTCTGCACAAATAAATTACATAAACGAAAATTTCAGCTCCTCCGCTGCCCAGGGAGGCGACAGATTTTACAAAAAAGGGCAAATGCATTCATTTTCGGCTTCATCCAAACAAATGGTCAATAGGTTCTTCACCGAGGCAACGGTAATTGCGAGTAATTTTCTGAACTACAAATTAAAAAAAAAGGAAAACACCCGACTGAGGCAGCATCAAGATATTAAGCTTTGTGAAAAAATGGAAATACTAGACATCAAGCAAAAACATAGCATCGAGTAAGACAAATTCACCGCTACAAGCGGAAACAACAAAATAGCTCAAGCCAGAGATCTGGAACCAAAAAATTTTAAAACAGAAATTAAAAAAATAAAAAAAAAAAAAAACAAAACAGATTAAAGCTTTTCTAGCTAAGCTTATATAGCAATGTTGTTTGTTTATGCCTTCCTCGAAGTTTTCGATTGCAATGGAACAAAAAAATGGGCAGCAGAACGGAAGAACAAAAAAAAAAAACAAAACAAAAAAACGCGACCGGCAGCCTTCGATCGGACCACAATCGCTGCTACTTGATCAAACACAGCTTCCTCTCGGTGGAGTGGCTGAACGCCGGCGCCGTTAAGATTCCGAGTCGGCGACCGTGGATTCCAGCACTTTGATCCAAAGCTCCTGCAACCGACACCACGGCCAACCTTCACCTTTTCCTTCGGTTCAGGGGCTCGATCGTTTGCTCCGAAACGATTTCAAAGCTTTGCTGGAGGTTTTCCGCTCATTCCCAAGTCAATTTTGCAAAATCCCCAAATACATATCGCTTGTTTGGTTGTTCCTGCAATCACCGAGCCTCCTCGTTGGTTTTGTTTCAGTGGGACTCGTGATTCATGAAATGCGAGTCCTACGTGGAAAATCAAATACCTTCGCCTCGACATAATCAAGATTAGGTAAATGCAAGTTCTATTGAACTCGTGATTTACCTAATGCTAATCCCCTATTTTCAGCCACTACATCCCAAGCAACCCCAGTCACAGAATCTATTTTTTTTTCCATCACAAACTCAGAATTTTCTCTCGGGATTCAATGGCCAGCTAAGTTGAGTTCCGGTGTTTGGCCGTCGCCAAAAGATACCAGAAAGGCAATATTGATATAGTCATAGGTACCTCCACGGCAGGCATCTTCCAGGCTTCCTTCATTACCATTTTGGCCCCAGTAGGTCGCAATCCCAGCGCCTTCCGAGGACCTGATCAACGAAGATATGGTGAGCAGGGATATTATTGCCAGGGATAGTGGCTGCAAAGAGAAGCCCATTCTTTGTTAATTCGGCTATGTATTTTTGCTACTTTATTTTTGCGTACGTTAGTGGCCCGAAGAATGACCAATTTATAGATGGATTCCATCTAAGGTACGGAATATAATGTGTTATTCATTCTTACTCTCAATGATGCTATACTGTAGCTATAAAAATAGTTACTGTTCAACATGTGCTGCAGTTGAAAGAATATTCGTTTTTGATAAATGCCGAACAAATTATATCCAAACAGCAAAGTACAGTAATGTGACACGTGTTCCTTCTAATGTGTCGTGATGCTGGGGGCAGTTATTGTACTGGCCTACCTAAATTATGAGAGCCACTAACTTCCAAAATCGCAGCTTCAAGTATCCACATTATTACTTTGACAATCCATCTTTTCTACTCAGGACCATTCTATGGTGGAGCCTTGAGTCAACGCCCCATATGGGGAGAATGAATGTATAACTGACAGCAAACCCCTCACTGAAGTTTAGATGGTTTTACGTATTTGACCTTTGAATTCAGCTTGCCATCGGCTACCGTCCAAGCCAGTATGACACGTTAGTTGGCCTGACGGGACGCTGCATAATGTGGCAGAAAGCTTGACGCGGCATATGAGCTCACTTAGAATACAAAATTACGAGTTACGACTGCTATCTCGATAGTCCATGCTAACATACAAAATTGTGTGTTTGAATCTCACAGACGACGTGAGAGTTGTGTTGGTGGGTGATCTGTAAATATATCCATAAGTTACCTATGGCCCATGAGACTTATTTTGATTCGTGATGATGACTGGAGTCGAATTCATTTAAATTTTTTATTACGAAAAGAAAAAAGAAAAAAAACTAGATAGTCCATCAACTGACTGTACAACTTTTTTTTTAAAATGAATTTGGATATCTTATGCTCCATCAATATTATAAGTTGGGACAAGTCCCTGGGTTTGTACAGGGCTATAGACCGAGATAGAGTTAGGATAAAATCTCAGTCTGGGCACAAATAAAAAATATTCTTTTAATTCGGTAATAGAAATGGATAGGTTTGTATAACCAATTATTAGATGCATTTTTTTATTATTCTCTACAAATATTCAACAACTTTTTTATCTCATAAATTATGTCATAGGAATGTTGTAGAGAAGAATAAAAAAAAATTCAAATGCCATTTGATTCATTTGAACTACTTTTATGTGTATTTAAAGCATGATATAATAGGATTTAAGTAATTCCTACTGTCAAGTTCAATGTTCAAATCCTTACAATTAGGGGTAGAAAGGATATGAAAAGGGGTGGGTAAATAAAAATTATAAAAAAACCTTAATAGGATTTAAGTAGTCTAATAATATCTATAGTTTGTTGAACTATGAAAATTTATGTATAAAAAAATTCATTATCGGACTAAGAGTCCATTTGGGATCGTGCTATTTTTACTAAAAATACATTTTGGAGGATAAAAGCACTTTTAACGTATTTGATGAATATCATTTCTTGAATTTAAAGATAGAGCATTCAGCTATTAAGGCACTTCTAGAATAAGCTTAAAATTGGTGCTTTCAAAGAAACTTTTGTGTTTCAAAAAATAAAAAAAAAATTTTAACAATTTTGTTTTAAGTCGTGAGCTAAATAGAGAAATAAACATGTTCTAAAAGTTAACAATTACAAATTATCAAATAGAAAAATTACTTATGCAAGTTTGCACTCCGATAATATGATTAAGCATTGAATAAGTACTTTGACAAACAATTCTACTAATTGAGGTGCTTTTGGATAAGCCACCGCATCACAATCACACAAACAGGCCTCTAAGTTCCTTAAAATATTAGACTTGTAGTTATCATTAAAGTATGAATTAAGTCATATTTTTTGTTTACTCAAGCATCACCATAAAGAAACTATAAGTTGTAAGAATATAGGTAAATAAAACAAAATTTTTCTAAATTCCAATACTTTTGAAAAAAATTTTAAATTTAACTAGTAAGGGCACAATTACAAATTAATCGAGTAAAATAAAAATTTTTTAAGATATACTATACCTAAAAATGCAATATTTTTGGCCAATATGTACCACCACTTGTGACTATAGGTCACTTGTAGCGTATTTACAGATTACCAGTAACACAATTATCACATTAATAGTTAAAATCGAGCAAACTACTTTTGTTAGGAAGTTATATACTCTTGTCCATTGAGCCAAATTATGTTGATTGTAGTCACACAACTAATACGTGAACAAAGTGAGTCAAGAAAAATAAATTTTTATTGTAAAAAATGAAATATTGATTCGAAATAGTAGAAATTGAAAAGGTGGAAGTGGGCCAAAATGGGAAAACGGAAGCCCAAGCTTTGCTAAATAATTTAAAGAAGTCACTAATATCTAAAATATTAATGCATTCTAAGCCTTCAACAACCATACAATTTTTTTAAAAATCTATTATAAGTATGTTCATTATAATGTAATAATATTTGTAAAAGAAATTGTAAAGCATACCTAAAAAAATGATAGATATTCTTTAAGATGATTTTTAAATTTTGACAATGATTATAAATCTCAAAATTCATATTTGATTTCAATTAAGTGCAAAGGATACAATAATCTATTTTCTTATCAACAATATTTGGTTTCTATCAATGTTAATAAATTTGGTGATGTTACAATTAAAATCATACTAACTAAAGTTACTTTATATAGATAAAAGGTATAATTCATATATTCCATATGGATAAAAAAAATAAATCAAATTTGTTAAGAAAGATAAAAGTTGTTAGAAGAGAGATAGATTGTCACAAAAATTGATTAGAGAAAAGTTGAACATAAAATTTTAATCTTTTATCTTTAAAGTCTTATCTAATATGGCGCTTAGCATCATGACAAACCAATTTAGTCTGTTAATAAAGTTGGCTAATGTGATATCATCAATCATTAATCGAAAAGTTAGAGATATGGATAGAGTTGAAAGGCTTGTAATGGGTTTCATTGAATTAGTCTGGATTAAAAAAATACAAAAATCTTACAAAGCTCCTAAAACTTATTCCATATAGTTTATTATAGAAGGATTTTTTTTTGTATTTCCAATAATATCTCAAACATAATTTTGAATATAGATTTAAGTAATTTCTCAAAAATATTATGATGCCAAACTGCCACGAAAATGCGTTAACTTTTTATTATGTTTAACTAGTAAAAGGCAGAATCCTTTAATCTTAAATTTCAATATAAAATTGATATGTTCTTAAGGTATCAAAGGAAAAAAAATAATTCCTTTCCAAAATTTTATGGTTATTCTTATGAGTTTTATACACTGTTTTGTATGTTTCAAAGTTTGAAAAATCATTTTATTGTATTCTAACACTCCAATATTTTGTATTTTACTAGTTAAAATATCATCAAAAACTAAAAAACCTCGAAGTATATTTAGTGAGGTACCTCATTTAGAATTTGAATTTCACGACGTTATTGCAAATATTGGAGCTTTCAAATTTGTTGGGTACTTTTAGCACTTTAGCCACGACAAGGCTAAATTACTTGAGTATATATTTAAAATTTAACTTTACGCACTCTCAAGGAACTAAAAATTATTTTTCTTCAGTCTCAATTTCTTATGAGTTTTTGACTTTCATAAATTGTTTTCTTATTTATTAATTTGTTTGGCGAAGGTTGTGGCACAAAGATTGGTAAAAACGTTTATTTGATTTGACGGGACATGATCATTTGATACTCTTTTTTATTTTATTTTCACAGGCTGGAGTCGGTTACTGACCGGCAAATTCCTGTCTCTCCTCCTAACACAGCCTCGATTTCTGCATGAGAGGTGTCAGTTCCACATTCATCCTCCGGATATAGAGCATTGAATTCTCCGTCAAAGTCAAATCCTTTCCACTCATCATCTCAGCTACACATCTTTGCATATTTCGTTCTTGGCGGTCTTAAAAGTAACCTAACCCAGTCTACCTAGGATCGATTTAGATATTTAGGTACACTCAATTTCTCAAACTTATCGTCGATTGTGCAGCTACAATAATTTTCTTTATCATCATATGTAATCTAAGTCCACTTATATCAACTCTCCAATTGATTACAAGGTCCATAGATGAGCCAGGATTGAAGCAGTGGTCGAGAATTTTTGCCCTTGCTCGAGTTTGGCTCATTTAACTTATCAGCTGAAATTGAACTGAGAGATCGACGAGTTGAAAAAATGAAGCTTGAGTTCGAAAAAAAAATAATTTCTTTATTTTTTTTAAAAAATAAATAAAATAATTATTTTTCTTAATAAATAATAAAAATATTAGGGATATATATGTAATTTCACTATTAAAATAAAAATAAAAAAATAATATATATATATATATATTCGAAAATCAGTACAAGGACTATCGAAATTGAGAGAGCATTAACTCGACTTTAACATGGAACGAGTAGCTCAGGAGCTCGACTCGAACTCGATATTTTTGAGCTCGAGTCGAGTTCAAATTTGAGCCGCTCGCGAGCGGCTCGAATCATTTGCAGCCCTAGATGAACCTATAGATTAGGTCTACCTCACTATTTATAACTGTAGTATTTTCTAGTGCATGATAAGTTATTAATTAAATTACAGTGATTGTCCTTCCAGGCTGACAATTAACAAGTTTGGATAGCCAATTATTTGGTGTATTTTTTTATTTATATCATCAACATGTTTTTTAATCACATTATTATCTCACATACATAACATTAAAAAGTGCTATGTTATTTAAACAATCACATTATCTCAAATAATCTACCATCCAAAGACCCTAAAGGTTGGGGTTGATTATGTGATTGCTCAAGAAAGCTGACAATAGGTTGGAACTTGTAAATCAATATTGATGATGAATAGGTCTAAATAAACCTTCTCTTTTCACTCAAGTACTGGATCGCATAATTGAACATCCCAGCGTGAGCTTTTC
This sequence comes from Gardenia jasminoides, assembly GCA_013103745.1. Classification (NCBI taxonomy): domain Eukaryota; kingdom Viridiplantae; phylum Streptophyta; class Magnoliopsida; order Gentianales; family Rubiaceae; genus Gardenia; species Gardenia jasminoides. The sequence continues at coordinate 2,162,790 of CM023101.1, forward strand.
TCTAGGCTACAAAATTGTTTACGAAATTTTATGAATAAGAGTTCACTTGTACATCCTTGGGGGTGCACAAATTTTGAGTAAAGATGTTGAATATGGGGTCCGTTTGGATTAGTTATTTTTGGGGTTGTATTTCAAAAACAGTACGTTAGAAAAACAATTACTGTAGCTGTATTTGGATGGTTTTTTTTTTTTTGAATTTTCTTTTCTTTTTCTTTTCTTTTCCATTTCTTTTCCTTTCTTTTCTATTTCTTTTCCTTTTTTCTTTTCCATTTCTTTTCTTTTTTTTTTCTTTTCTTTTCTCTCTTCTTCCCACCTATGACCCAGAGACCGACTCAGATCGATTTTTTTTTTTTGGCCTTCTTCTTTCTTCCTCCCTCTTGCTCCTCCTCTCCTCACCCTGCAGCCACTCCAGCCAAGACCCCTCTCCCTCCCTCTCCACCTCCCTCCCCCTCACCCCTCCGCCTCCACTTCACCCTGGGGCCATCCTCTTGGACATGAGGAGGAAGAAATGGGGAGGGGGAGAGAGGCTCAGGAGGCAGAATGAGGGAGGTGGGAGGAGGGAGAAGAGTGGGGAAGGAAGGAAGAAGAAAAAAATTCCTGATAGTGGAAAGAAGGAAAGAAGGAAAGAAAAAAAAAGAAATGGAAAAGAAAAAAGGAAAAAGAAAAAAAAATATAAAATATTGTGAAAAACAAATGTGTTGTTTTTTGAGGTGTTTTTGGGTTGTATTTGGGGTTATTTTTACTGTAGTATTTGAGATGTGGAAAACAGTTTTTCAAAAATAGGGCAAAAACAGCCCAATCCAAACGGACCCATGGATTTATGCACGTTTTCTTCACGCTGCATCCCATTCAAAAGATTGTGATATAGATTGACACTAACATCATTGTACACCTTGATTGCGACTATTCTTGTCCTTTTTCAATCAAATTTTGGGACCAGTCCATCCTAAACTACTGTGCTTCCACAGAATTTTGGGACCAGTCCTTGCTATTGTTTAAGTGGAATTTTGGGACCGTTCCTTCTTTATGACATCCATGCAAAATTAGCCACGTTTTCATTTCTTCAATTAGTTGTCCACTAGCATGCCTCTCGTTTATGATACCCAACCATTATTCGGCCTCTGTTAATTTGAGGTTGTTTGCCATCTTTCGTCCGGATGTTGCAGTAGGGTGCAAACAAGTCGGAATCAATTGAGTAGCTTATGTGTTTGTTAGGTTAAAATATGAGTTCGAACTTGCGTTAATCGGGTTCAAGCAATTCGAACCGCTTGATGAGTTCCAACTCGAACTTAATACGTGAAATTAGCAAGGTCGTCAAGTTTAATCGAGATTCATATATATACACATATAAATTTTTATACATTAGTATAAAATATCTATTTGGTTCCTTATTTGAAAATATATAAAGTGTATATTTAAAAATTTTAAACTCATTAGGTTCAATTACGCTTGTTTGAACTCTAATTAGACTTTGATTGGACTCGATTGTATGAGCACGAGGTTGGGTTTGAGTAATGTAAAACAAAATCGAACTTGAGCTCGAATTCAACTTTCAAGAGCTCAATCTCGACTCCAAATTTTTTTACCGAGCTCTCGATTTTGACTTGATTTAATTATACCTCTATATTGAAAGATGGAGGAAGATTTTGAGGACTAGAAAAAACTGGGAGTTTTGTGAACAAGGTTTTCAATTAACATGTTTCCTAATGTGTGATAGAGTTTATTGTATTGTTAACTCAAGTTGGGTAGCCCTTTGTTACTCCCTCCGCCTCAAAAGCAATGACAGGTTTGGGACTCGCGCTTTTTATGCACAATAACCTGCAAATGAGTTATTTTACCCTGCTTTTCATCCATGGAAAATGATATGCACTCCGAAATCGACTGCATCCGAGGTACAAGTGGCAGGTGGTTTAAACTTTAAACTTTCAAACAAGCATAAGTTAACGGAGGACCGTACTTTCGCTGTTCTGCCTCAAACAAAAGACCTTTCTCTCTTGTAAGATGAAAATCCATCAACAATTCACCATGCCAAATGCGCCAGCCACCCTTTATTTGCCAACCTAATCCAGAATTTAGACTACATATCATCCACCGTTGACCTCCATCCACCTAAAACAAAGAGGCGCTGCCACAACCAAAATTTTTGTTCTTCTTGTCGAAGAACAACCATGAAATTGTGAATAAATATTCTTTCTATTTGGCTTGCAATTCAAGAAATTATCTTTTTTAATTGCTGAATGACATGGCATCTGCTTTTAAAAGATCAGAGAGCATGTTTTATAATTTTTTTGTTGGGCAAGTTAATCTGATAGAACTCAAGCTTTGCCATATCTAGGTGTGAGCACTTTGTCTTTGAAGGTCAGGTGGTGGGTGTCAAACCGCCAAAAATAAAATACCTATTCTAAAAATATAAATTCAAATTATAATGGAGGTAGGGTCAGATCCACGCTGGGTGATTTATTTCATAGAGAATTTGGGGGTTTAGAAGGAAACAAATTAATGAAAGATGTAAAATACAAAAATTCCAACTACAAAAGAATCATTAATTAAAGAACACAAGAAACAATTAATTGACACAACCTAGTCAAGGGAATTAATCTCGACAATAACCCGATCATAGATATATGAAAATATTCTACATCGCTTCATGAATAAATTGGTTATAGTGGTCATTGATCGCCCGACCACCAATCTTTCCTTATTTTTTATAGTGGTCCAGACGCCATAAACTACCTCTTTGTGAACTAGACAACCCTGAGAGACGCTCATAGGATTTGTAGTCACAACATTAGAAATTAGAAAGACAATTCTAGATAACAAAACGCACATGCGGATTTATTTGGGTAGATTAATTATCCCCACGATCCAAATTAGACCGCTATGCGGCCAGGTGAAATTGTCTTGTTTGCCACTAATCAAGATGATGTGCTTAAAGTGACGCTAACACTAATTGGCTATATATTATTTAGATAATTGAACAGGGCGCCTTATTCAAATAATAAATCCAAACAATAATAACTTCGGGAAAATAGAAAATAATTAAATACCCATGAGCATATAAATTAAAATAGATAATTAAGCGATCTCCACAATTGTGGTGCTCAGCCTTGATTATTCCTCAACTAGAAAGGAATTTAGCTCCGCATCTCATGTCCCATATGCAAATTGAGAATTCCATGTACTTTCGAAGTTAAGCAATTGAATAAAGCAAGGAAAAATAGCCAGACCGAATAACTAAGAACCAATTAATGGAGAATTAGCAAGTATTAATCTAAAAAGATTTGATGGCACATGACGTGAAAGGAAAACGACATTGGCACTTGGAAAACGAAATAAAACCTAAAGTAGTACTAGTCTTGTTTAGTATCTCAAGCGGATGAAAATGAGACAAAAGCAAAAACCAACTACTAATCACCTCAATACTAGACTTCCGAATCCCCCTTCCAAAAATTAGAAGTGACTCTTATATATTAGTTGTCCGGCCCTATGCAAACAAGAGGTCCAAGTCCGCTATGTCCTTGGAATCCTTCTATTGATCACTAAAGCAGTCTTTGAAAAAGGTACCAATCCCAAGTTGAGTTGGCAGTATGGGAAAGCAATCTCCATTCTTCACGCTGAAGTTTCCACTTTGCCTATGGGACTTGAGCTTCCTACTCCGCCAGCCCACTTTCAAAGGCTTTCCTTTCCACATTCGACTCTCCCCAATTTTATCTCAAAATAACAGTTCGAAACAATTCCAAAATTTAGCTCAAGAACTACCACCACCTCGACTCAGCTGCTTCTTTTCTCTAGCACATGCAAAAGCTCTTTGGAAAGTGCAAGTCTTGAAATTTGCCAATAAACACCAATTTTCACACCAAAGGTCTAGAATGCCACGAAATAATTTATCAGTTGTTAACCCCATTCTTTGCACAATAAATAGTCAAAATTAAGATCAAATACAAACAAATAAAGTACACAATTATCTCCCTATCATCAAGATAATGGAAATGAAGAGAAATGATTAAGGAGGAATGAATTTGGTAGAATGGTAGTGGAGGTTTGCCTGAGAGGAGGGCGTGATCGCGAATGCAATCTGGAGGCGGTTCCATGTCACATCATCCGCATCATTCGGAGGCATCGGAGATCAGTTTGTATATCATCACTCTTCCGTCCATCTCTCTCTCTGTCTCTATCTCTGTCTCTCTCTCTCTCTCAAAATTTTTGGTGCTTCCTCAAACAAGGAGTGATTATATGCTCCAAGACAATCAGGATTGGTGAAAGTAACACGCATAGTGTGTCTCGAAACCTGACAATCATATGAAACTCAAGTGTGTTCCCATTAACAATAATTAAAAAAAAAAAGAAGTTTGTAATCTTTTTTCTTGTGTAGACGAGGGATAAATATGGAAATAAGAGATGTAGGTCTGAAAGCAACTAAGAGGGGGTGAATTAGATTGATAGAAATTTAAAACTTGATGAATGGCAATGATCATGCAATTTAAGTTTATCAAGTTTTCTTGGTGATTCAACACTTGATGAAAGAATATAATGATCACAACAAATAGATGATCACAAGTAAGTTCCAAACAAAAGACTAAATAAGAAAGATGGAATCAAATGGACTACCAAGTTGCACTCTAGTGGGTGTCAAACCTCCAAAAATAAAGTCAAAATAAAAGCCTAATTGCCAGCAAAAAAAAACAATCTTAAATTAAATCTAGTATTGGAGTAGGGACTCCGGATGTGCAATGGGTTACTAAGCTCACCCCTCATTCCAAGGGTATCTTTGAACTTCGATATACTAGAATAATTCAAGAAAATCAATTTAATTTGTAAATAGAGCAAGTAGAGATTAGATATACGTCTCCCTCGAAACTAGTAGATAAATCCACAGGAAAAATTGGGGGTTTTGGGTAGATAGCAATTAATTAAAGGGAATAAAAGTTGAAATTCTAATTAAGCTAGGCTTGCCAGGGAATTAACCATCACAAAAACAATGACAATAAAACAACTTAGTCAAGGAATTAATCTTGGCACCGGTGCACACAACTAATCATAGATACATAAAAAAAATGCATACATTCATGGATAAATTGGTTATAGTAATCAAGCGATGCGCCCAACCACCAATCTTCCCTTAATTTTAGAGTAGTCCAGAGACACTCATAGGATTTAATGTAGTCGACACAGCATTAGGAATTAGAAAGTTATTCTAGATGACAAACACACATGTGGGTTTATTTAGGCTAGATTAATTATTCTCACGATCTAAGGCCATTAGACCACTTGTGAGGGTGAAATTGTCTCATTTGCCACTAATCAAGATGCTTAAAGGTGGCGCCAACCCTAATTGGCTATATATTACGGCAGACAATTGAGCAACAGAACCTTATTCATTCAATAAATCAAACAATAAACTCAAGGAAAATAGAAGATAATTAAATACCCATGAGCCGTAGAAATTAAAAGAGATAGTGATTGACAATCTCAGGTTATGGTGCCCCGGAACCTTGATTATTCCTCAACTACAAAAGGATATTAGCCGCGCTCCTCATGCTCGTACATGCATACAAACCATGATTTCCGCGCGGCTACGATCGGTGGTCAAACAATTAAATTCTCCGTAAAGCGGGAGGAGAAGTCGCCAATTAACAACTGACTTGGAATCTCTATTGCTAATAGCACGCATAGAAGAAAACCAAAACAACAATTAAAAAAATGCTTTATGGCAAATTGGAACACGTGGAAAGAACGGAAAACAAGATGAAGATAGAAGCGAGAAGCTTAAGCAATATTGAAGTACTAGTCTCTCGTTATGTCAACGGTAGCGCACAAAAGAAAACAAGGAAAACTATTAAAAAAAATAAAGCTAGGCTAAAGGTCTATTGTTGTACGAGTGGCGGCAGCAAGCAAAAGAGAACCATTCCTAATTGAAAACAAAGTTAGGCTCCAAGAACCCCCCGCCATCGACAATGGGATCGTATATATAAAAGTCTCCAATTCCTATTGTGTCCCGGACGCCCGTAGATGCTATCTTTCCCAATGGATTCAGACTTCTCATGTATTAGCTGACAAGGAGGCTCCCTAAGCTTCAAAATGAATTCCCAAAATTACCTTGGGTGTTTTCCATTAATCCGCCTCCAAAGGCTGACTCTTCCCAATAGTGCTAACTTCCAATAAACTCTCAAAATATCAGCATATATTTTCAGAAATTCAGCTCTCAAATTGCCAACTCAGCCGCCCTTTTATGCAGACAGGTCTGAGTGCTCTCTAGAAATTTGTCAATAAACTCCACTTTTCAAACCAAAGGCCTGTACTTGATACAAAACTCAAATATAAGCAGTAATTCAATTCTTTGCACAATAAATGGGAGAAATTTAATCCTAACATCCTCAAGTAAACTACACAAATATCTCCCTATCACACTCAACTTGAAATCCAATATCTCAATATTATTGCTACTTCAATTTGATAAAGTTATACCAAATTATACATGTAAGGATCACCCCTTGCTTGACTCAATCTCTTCTTGATCAAGCCAATAGATTTTACAACAACCTTGCTAACCCTCACTATGCTACACACTAGAGCCTTCTCTCACAATTGAAAAGTAATGAATGTTCACAATCTCACTTACACTACAAGTACTAAGAAAGACACAAATTCTTGTTAAATTTGCTCTTGAAAGCTTGTAAGTAATGATTGTCAAAAGTTCTGAACATAATCAGCCTTTAAGGTATTTATAGGGTGCAAAAATAACTGCCACAACTTCTCCAACGGTTTTGAATTAAATGCAGAAAAAACTAGTCGTTAGACGTGTCCAGGATCTCGAAACTCGTTGAAACCGTCCAACACCGTAAATTTTGTTAAATTTCTATGTCATCAAGCGCCGGGCCACGGGAACCTTCCGGCAGATCAGAATCCAGCGGCCAACATGAACTTCCTCTCAACATGTTGGACTTCCAAAACTTAGATCTCCATCTGAGAGCATCGTTCAGAGATGTTATGTAATCAGCTTGTCCGGACGTCCGATCGACCGGGTTGAAAGGAACCGATGGCTACCCCATTTTCCATTCTAACCTGTCGGACGTCTGAACCTCTACCTTGCGTCCAAAAGTATCGTCCGACATATAATGATGATATTTCAGGTTGAAAACCTGTCTTAATACAATTAAGCTTAAAAGGACATTAGTGAAAATCATCATTTTGGTTTGTTAATCATCAAAAAACCAACCATCTCCCACTTTTTGATGATGACAAATCAAGTGATGATTTGGATGGAAATAAAAGCAAAAAAATGCGCATAAGCAATCTGTCCAAACTCAATAACATGTTGTTGTCCAAACTTTTTAGTTTTTCAATTTTAACCTTTATCAAAACTCCCCCTTACTCTTAGCACCATATACTCACAACACCACACCATACACTCATTTTCACAGCACCATACAACACCATAGACTCACAACACCATACAACACCATATTCCTCATTTTCTCCCCCTTTTGTCATCAATCAAAAATAAGGGATCCAACATTCAATAAATAGCACAAAACATTCAATAAAGGGGTTTACGCAGCCATCAATCATTAAAAAGAAAATAAGCATTCAGTCAACAAAAAAAAATCCATGAAGGTTCAGTTAATTAAGGCCAACAAGGCCAAGACAACAACCATGGCCAATGAGTAGTTTGGCTAAACAAACCAACTAAGTGCTTTAAAAACTATTAACAGAAGCAAATAAGCAAGGTACGAACAAAATGATGTTGGCCTAGGGAATGTCTAAGTGCATGATCTTAATATATATCTAGATGAGACTAAAATTGAGGATGAGAAGATCCACAATGCACCCGGCAAGAATTACATGTCTCTTGGCTTTCTTAAAATCAATTTCCGGCACCTGAGGAGGAGTGTGAAGGTAAGGGACCGAGTCTTGAGTCTTGTCTCGGTGATGTAGTTCCTGATCTTGAGATTGCTCCCGTGCTTGACCTTCATTGACTTGTTTCTCTTGTGCAGTTTCCTCGTGTGCTTGCCCTTCATGTTCTTGAGCAATTTTCTCTTGTGTTTGTCATGCAATTTCTTGTGCAGTTTCCTTATGAGCTTCTCCTTCAGCTTGTTGTGAAGTTTCCTCTTGAGTTTAAGAAGTCAAGAGTGTCTCCTTTAACTTGAGAAAGACTTCCTTTTGCTCAGAATTCACAACCATCTGAAGGCCTTCCTCTAGAAGGATATGTCTTTGTTTGAGTTCATGGAAAGGAGAACTTCAGATCCCAAGGAGGATGGTTGGGAAGGGGAGGTTGGAGTGATGAATCAAGTCTTGGATGTTTAAGGCAGCGAGGGGAACAGGGGTAAGTGGGTAGAGGAGAGATCATGAACTTACTTGAATTACTGTTCCAGAACCAAGGCAACCTCTTTGTACTAGCCATCACCAAAGAAACGGATGTTTTTCCTTTCAAAGTAAGCTTTGGTTAAAAAATAGTTTGGATTTTCAGTAGTTGGTGCACCAATCAAGGGAATGTTGAAATGATTAAAAATAGAAGTCAAGAATTTGCCACAGGGGATTTTCTTATGACTATTTGACTTCACTTTGTTCATAAAATGACACATTACAAACCCAAAATCAACTCTTATATCTTCCATAAAATAGTAGAATAAATACAGTTCCATCTTATTAGCAGTGGTACGATGGCCAGAAGTGGGAATTAAAAGATTCCAATCATAACCCACAGAATTTGTTGCAAGGGAGTTAATTCATTTAAATCGAGGGGTTGGAAGGTTTGAAATTTTGTTTGAAAATAGGATAACAATCTTGTTCCACTGAAATGATTGTAAGGAGTTGGTTGCTCTTCATAGTTTGCTACTTTGCTAGAGCAATCAGCTTCAATTGTGATGTTAAAAATTTCATTCACAAGATTAGGACCAAGAGTAATATCTATTCCATTTACTCTAGACACCACCTCAGAGGGAGTTCTACCTTACCTAATATTAGCACAAAATTGGTGCACCATCGGAGGATAGATAATATGGAGAAATGTAAGAAGGTGATTCCATTTTTGAAAAGAGAATTTTTCAAGAATCCAGTCAAGTTTGTAAGTACGGAAATCAGAAATAGAAATGGAGCATTGGGTTATGAAACCTTTCCTGCAAACAATGGAGAACCTTTGTTTTGCTTCAACATCAATAAAAGTAGGCAGTAGGTTTCTGGGCTGTTCTTGTGCTTCCTCTTGTTGATCAATAGCATGAGTACGACATTGGGAACCTCTTGTTCTACCGGTTTCAGAACTCCTTCCAGGTCGTCTTTTAGCAGCGGATGAGCTGCCTCTAACCCGCACCATTGAGAATGAATGGAGTGTAATGGATGATGCAGTGATAATGATGCAATGTTGATAATGCTTTCTAAACACTAACTATGGTGCGAATCAGTTCAGAGGAGAGAAATTTTGGACCTAGGGTTTGAAGAAGAAATTGGGGATTTTCACGATTTTGAAATTTAAGGGAAATGCTAAAGAGCATTTGCTGGAAAGAACTTTTGAAAGTTGAATTTGCTAGAAATTTTACAAAATCATGGCTTGAAAAGATCAAATTTGATGTTTAGAGATAGAAAATGTAAGAAACCCTTTGTTTGAGAGAGAGAGTGCTTGCAGAATTTTGCGGGCCGTCGTCCAAAAAATGTCTTTTAAAAAGAATTTGGCTAATGTTTTTGGACTTCAGATCATTAGGGATGCGTCAAAACCTGTGTCCGATCCCGCGTTGGTTTTGAAACATATTTGCTGAACCATCGGATGTCAATCCATGTGTTGGGCCGATCCAGTCGATAATGGATCCTAGTTGACTTTACAAACACAAAAGTAGGATGTCAAAATCGGAGACGTCCGATCCCTGCATTTCTTTAGAGAAATTTTTGAAAATTAATTTATTTCTCAAATACACGAATTGCTCCAAAGGCAATGCTTTTGTAAAAATGTCAGCAATTTGATCTTTTGAATATACATAGTCAACACAAATTTCTCCTCTTTGAACAAGATCGCGAGTGAAATGATGCTTGATGTTTATATGTTTTGTTCTAGAATATTGAATGGGATTTTTGGTTAAATTGATGGCACTAGTGTTATCACAAAACATAGGCACACAATCATATAGAGTGTGTTTCATCCAAATCAATTGAGCACAACAAGCACATTTTCCTGCTAAGTATACTCGACTATTCGTGTAGAGATAAAAGAAATTACATTTTGCTTTTTTTGCTGAACCAAGAGACTAAGCATTCACCTAAAATGACATGGCCACATGTACTTTTCAATCCACTCTACAACCCAAGAGCAAAGTCGGTATCCGAAGAAGCCAATTAAAACAAAGTTAGAACATTTTGGATACCATAAACCATAATTCATAGTTTCTTAGATATCGAGAATAAAATTCGCTTTTACAGCTAACAAATTGAGACTCTTTTGGACATGATTGAAACCGGAAATATAAGTGAAACAGATAAACATAATGGGTCTACTTGCGGTTAAATTAAGTAAACTACCAATGATTCTTATAGTATTTTTTTATCAACTTTTGCCTTCTACTGATATCTTTGTTAAGTTTGTGGTGGAGGTGCCGTAGGTTATAACTTGTCTTGGTCACCATTCAAATCTTTTGAAGTTATTTGTGGCATGGTTTGATTGATTAAGTTCCTTCATGACTTTCCCAGTGCGCGAAGTCCACGAAAAGTTCATTTCTCTGTCATATTCATTTGAACTCCTTTTACATCTTTTCAATATTCAGTAAACGCTTTTAAAATATCATCTATAAAGTGGCATAATGTAATTCAATTATTGCGGTAAACGGTGGTATGCACATCTCCTCTTTTTAAAACCATTTCAATCAAACCACTTAAATAATTTCATACCAAACTCTTAAGTTATTTCAAATATACAAAGACTTGAAAGTTTTGGTTACCTGTTTGGCTTTCATTTTTCGGGGTTGATCAACATAAATTCTTGGTTCAATGAAACCATTTAAGGCTGCTTTTAACGTCCGTTTGAAATAATTTGAAACCTTTTAAAACCGTACAAATGCAAACATTGATTCTAATCTTCAGGTTAAAGGACTTCATCAGAGATCTATACCTTCCTGCGTGCATCACTTACTAGTCTAGCTTATTTCTTCTATTTCTCTTTATCATTCTTTGTTCTTTTAAGTTTTTTGTTCTAATCCGCGGGATGGTCTAAGATTCTTTCTACAAAGTCCCTCTCTTCTTTCAGTGGATTAGTTCTTCTACATAGCCTAATCCAACTGTCATCTTTAATACCTCATTGTTATTTTACGTCAATAGAACAATACAAAGTTGTGGCTACATACTTACAAAGACGTTACCCTAAGACATCCATTGGACACAGCCTGAAGCTACCCGTAGAGATTGTCGGCGTAACGATCGCGATATACCAACTAAAATACCACTCTCAAAATCAAATAAATGATAGCACAAAACATTTGTTTTTTAAACACAATCCCAAATTACACAAAGTACTTAATCATACATTGATTCTCATGTATACAAAACCACTTAAAAAAAAATCACAATTCGAGTTTATTCATACCAAATACAAAGTGAACTCTAAGTCTAATGGTTGGCTCTTGCGGGTTCTTGTCCCCGATGGAAAACAAATTGGAAAAGTGAGCTAAAACCGTTAGTTGACATTAACATACTTTTATGATGGCATTTCAAATATTCATGCTCAGGAAAGACAAATAGGAAAGCGTTAACAACATGGTAGTTAAGGGCTCTCAAGGCCAAGATCGCTTCGATCAAGTTCCAATTAGTTGACATAAATTAGCTTTCACATATACAAAACCCAGTGAACAGACATGGCCTCCACCATTGTGAATTCACTCTTATATAATTTGTCCCTAGTTGGTCCTGGTGGTCACCGTTTGTAGCTTTGGTTTGTCACTGTTGTTTTTGCTCTCCCATAATGGTCCAGGTCACTTACACACAAGTCGAGCACATCACATCCACATCAATTGGTTGTGTTTCTAGCTGCCGTAATGAGACAAGTCCTTACATGATTAGAGCACACATCATCACTTCGCTTAGGCAAGCTTATGAAACCATGCTTTTAAATACGCCTGGGCCTAGCTTATTTCAGAGTGAATAGCTTACCCAGCAGGTCAGGAAGTCCTAAAATTTCCTTTGTACATGATATCACATCACCTCAATTCACGTAAAACATTCTTACAAATTTTTCCTCCAAATAGGTGGTGTTGATAAAGTACCACACCCCACCTCATTTTGATGGTTTGCTAAGCTCTGGTTTTCATGTCGTCCATTTGGGCCTAAAATCTAATCAACTTCACATAATCACATAACAAACTGGAAACTCACCACGGTAAGCAAGTTTGTTTCCAAAGGTGGGACGTCACGGTTGAATCCTTCCTATAATCTGTAAGGAAAATACTGCCTCCTAACAAATATGTGTGAAAACTAAACTCAAGTACTTATTCTTTTGTTTTATCAATTTCTTACAAAATTCCATTAACTAAACTCAAGCGAAAAGTAACAAATTGAAACTTCGTTTTTCAAGATTATTTGAGATCAAAATTTCACGCAACAAACTCTGTCGATGTACTATCAGGCGACTTTTAGCTTTTAACATTGAAAATAAAATTGAGGTATTCCTTCAAAATCACTCATTTGAGTTCAAATTCAACACGAACTTTTATTAATTTCAATGCCTTTTCAAAACAATAATTTTCACTGGACCTCAATGCAGAAATTCGCTGAAGAAATAGGTAAATCACTTCAAAATATAAAATCTGTCCAAAATGGCACTTTTACATAAAAATTTAGTGAAACTCAATTTTTCACCATTAAAGTTCAAGATTTTAACTCTATTAAAACATATACTCATAATCAAACATATACATATTTATAGCAAAATCTCATCAAAGAAATATCATAAAATTTTAAATCCGCATAATCAAAAGAACTTTGAGAGCATCAGTTTTAGCCAACCCATATACTCGCTTTGAAATTTTCAACAACAAATCACTAACCATAGAATAGATCATTGCACAAAAAATAATATTCATCACAATGAGGTCCTCTCAGGAGATACTTCACATTTACAAAGAGTACTTTCAGATGCTTACCTAAGTTGGGAATTCAAGAGCCCAACTCCATTATTGTTCCATACATAAGCATTTGCCAAATGCAGAAATAAATGATGATCTGAATTTAATTACTAGGCTGAAATCTAGGAGATTCAGGAGTACACCTCAAGATGCAGATCAATAAACATCAAGGAGGATCTTTGAGCTCTTCTCAGGATAAACAAGCTTAGTAACTCAAATCAGGCTCTGTAGCCAAGGACTCTTGTTTGAGAGGTGATTTCTTCCTCAAAACCCAAAAAATCCGAGGAAGACCAGAGAGCAGCTATTGCTTTTCTCTCTCACTCTCATGATTACTCACCACTCTCACACTCTCTCTCTCCCATGAAGCAGCTGAACAATAAGAAGGAAGCAGAACAAAGCAGCTGTGGGGTCTTGAGAAACTTGAGGGAAGAAATGAGGGTAGAAGAATGACAAAACTCTCTCTCTATGCCAAGGCTTTTCTCTCTCTAAACTCTCATTGGCTAAAAGGGCAAACAATGAGAGCAGAAATAAGACACCCAAGAGGGACAAGGGCAGAATCATGAAATCATTGGAAAATTGGGTCAAATGACCACAGTAATACTGAGGCGACACTCTATTAACTTTTACCCTGGCCGTCACATTCAGTACTATTCCAACCTTAAATATATCTCTATAATATCCTGTACATATGCTGGGGTTTCATCTTAAAATTAAGCTATTCATGAAACAAAATTTAATGCTTAATTGATTGGCTCACACCGGCAAATAATTCTCAAAAAAATTCTCAAATTAAAAAATAATCACTCAAACATAAATTACTCATATTTTTAATGAATAAACACAATATAAATTATTAACTACATTTTAAAATGAAATTGATTTGGGAGCCTGCAAAGTTATCTACTAAAAAAAAGATTTCTAAGGAGGCGAGTTTTTTACCCTCTGGATGAATACTATGCATGGTCTTTTGGGATGATGTTGGTGAGCTTCCCCAGACCTTTTGGGATTTTCACCTTCATCTTTTCTTTTCTTGTTCAGGCCCTATTTCTTGAGATTGCTCTTTGCTTTTGTCATTCTTTGAAAAACTCCCTTGTCTTTATGAATGTTGGTTCTTTAAGGTTTTCTTGCCTAAGTCATCATTTTCACAAATCTTTACGGACACAATATCATTAGATTCATCGTCTCTTGGAATAAGCTTTTCTATGAGTAGGGGCCTATTCCTATTGTACCTCTATATACATGTTTTATTTTTCTATCCTCTAAGAAAATACATTCATCCATTTCTTATCTAAACTCCAAGATCATTTCTTCAATATTAAATGGAAACCACTTACAACAAAACTCTAAATAATGTAATGGGCTTTGCAAAAGTAATTCTATAGATTTATTGGATCTTGGAATTCTATTCTGTATAAACCCGTGTATTTTGTAAAGAAAATATTTTGGCAATAAGTTTCATAGCATGCTGGGCTCCTTGAAGGTTCTGGTCGCTAACTTGCATTTATGTGGAACCTGCTTGGTATTTATTGAAAATTCATGTAAATTCATTGAGTCAAATTCAGGAAAACCACAATATTTAAACTTCTACGACTCCTAGTACTACAAATATTCAGGTATAGTAGTTTTACCTTTTGCAAACAGATACAAAGGGAAGTTTTTGAAGCATCATTTTATGAGCTAAAATACAACCAGAACACCTCGCAGAAAACAACTATTACAATACTCTTCCAATTAGCAAGCTTAGTGGATCAAATAGATCGAAAGGGTAAAAGGCTCCAACGCATTTTAAATTTCTGTTTTTTTGGGTTTAAGAAAATTTTGTTTTCAATCTGCCTGTCTGATCCTTACAAATTTGATTTTTTGGTACACTCAACAAGTTCACTTTTGGAAATCTAATTGAGTACGTCATATTAAGTGACGAAGTCTTCTACTTCTACAACCAAGGATCATCATTAGTAATCTTAAGGCATTGAAAACTGGCGGTGATCAATTCTCAAGAAAAAACAACATTAAGCTATCATTATCATTTCCCTTTTGAGGACGGTGGGTAGGGATAGGCATGGGTGAAAGTGGGCCGGGGTTTGCCGTAAAGGGGTGGGCTGGCGCTTGGGTAAGGTGCATGACTGCACGACAACCAGATGTGGCTGCATGGTCATTTTACCAGTACCTGCCTTCAAGTATTGTCTGCAATGCTGGTGTACCTCCAAAACAGGCACTGCTTTTGTGCTGAGCGCACACAAACAAATCATCAATCCTGGTCCTGCAGCGTATATACATGATAATATATGTGTATGCTTTAAAATTAACAACCATTTACCCCAAATCCCACCAGATAATATCTGCTATTTCCCATTAGAA